>OY728167.1:592597393-593149893 GCA_963277665.1 Viscum album
AGAGCGGGGTCATATCGTTGATTACTATTATTTACCTTTTTGTTGGTGATTTACGCATTTAATAATTTAGTTAATTCAATTCTTGTTTAATCGTTCTGCAAATCTGAATGTCGAGATCTGTTTCCCCTCCCTCGTTTCTCGTTCACATCACATAAATGAATTTTTATTTTAATTTTGATTAAAATAAAATAGAGGAACTCATTCGGAGGAGCCAAACGTTTCTGGTCGTACAACACCAGAATACACGATGTGTATTCGGAAGTACACACCGTGTAGTCTAGGTTCAATGCATTGACTGATCCGCCAAATCAGGAAGTGTATTGGATTCTTTATAAGAATTTAAGACACCGTGTGTTGACCAGAAACAGGTGGCACACGGTTTCCGGATTACATGTCGTGTGGTCCAATGAACACGGCATGTAGTCCCCTCAGGTTAAGGTTGGGCCGTGTACCCCGTACACAGCTTTCCCAGCTGGAAATCATGTAACGCAGAAACTACATGGCGTGTGTCCCACAGAACACGCCGTGTACTCCGAAAATTTCCGAAGTACATTTACACGCCCTGTCCCTAGGTGTGTACTTTGGATGGACGGTGAAGAAAAGTACACGCCGTGTAGTCAGAACTACACGCCATGTACTCACCCAAATTACGCAGATTTATTAAAATTTATTATTATATTATACAAACCATTAAGACGTGTACCGTGGTGCAGGCGTAAAGCTGAGGCACAACACGTGATAGGTGTTTTATATATATGTGTTTAATTTAACATCTACGTAATGAACGTGAATTCACCGGGTTGCCTCCAAGGTACAAGTTATGTACAAGGATAATTTTAAATTAATTGATTTGTTTAAAATTATGATGGATTATAATCTCAAGGAAGTTCAGAAAAAGGGTTTAAGATAAAAGGATTGATTAATTAAAGATAATTAATTAATTCGAGCATGACTTATCTTAAACAAGAATGATTAAAGAATTGAATGCTAGTTTTATTTATGCGTAAATATCATTGCATGTATGGATGATCATGAGCTAGACCGAGACCTTTGTATGTGAATGGTTTCTTTTAATTAATTTATTTAAATTAAATTTGTTGTCCTGCAAGCCATCTGCTCATTAATATGTAGGGTCTGCGTGCCCAAGGATTCTTTTATGTAAAAACCCCATTTACCCCTCACCGGCATGTGAGATAAATGCATATTTAATGGATGGAGATCACAAGCTAGTGGAGGCTGCTCAAGTCAGGAGCCAAGGTGAAAACAATCCATGGAGATACAAAGGTGGACAGGTGGAAAACTGTCAACACGAACCAAAAATGTTCAATGTGTTTCTACCCTAGGTCTTGGGTTAGTTTATCAAACGCTAGATAAACTAACCAATAGAAAAATATCATGATTATACTATTTATTTTATTTCTGTTAGTTGCATGGTTTATTTATTGTGGGTGTGATGTCACAATCACACAATTAATGAATTAAATGAGCATGCAAGATTGAACTAAAATAAAACCGGATTATATATAAATATTATCTTATAAATGGTTAATCACTTAAGTATATCCCACTTAATATTAACAAGCATGTAATCAAGGATAATAAAATGGCAATTTATGTATAAGGATAAAATCCATCAAAAGAAATATTAAGTTGGTATAACCTTCTATAATCTTGGTTAGAATCGAACCATAGTTCAAAGCGCTTGACCAACCCTAGTTGGGTTGCTTTCAATTATCGGGGAATTCTAATTCAAGGTTTTGGGTTAACTTGAATTGGTTCGCATCATGGATTGACTGCCACAGTAGGACTTGGTGTGACCAAGAGGCAAAGGTTGAGGAAATCCAAAATAAAAGGATTTCAGGATTGGGGTGTCCACTCAGCGGATCAAGGATCTGCGTGTTAATGCCGTTGGAATTTGGAATGCCTACCTAAAACCCTTAAAGTTTCTTGACCAACCCTAGTTGGGGTAACGTGAAGGGAAATATGGATCCTTGCCACTAGAATATTCAGGAAACAGAATATTCCGAAATCAATGGTGAGGGCTATTGGATTTCCATAAAATAGTGGGAGACTAATAAGTATTAATTTATTTATTTATCTCAGTTTTTTAATAAAGTTATAAACCTTTGATCACATTAATTTGTAGAAACGTCAAGAAAATGACTTCAAACATATCATTGTGAACCATACTCAAGAAGGAAAACCTTCTCACCAGCACCAATTTCCAAGAGTGGCTGCGGCATTTACGCATTATCCATCACCACAAGAGGAAATTGTATGTACTGGAAGAGCCTGTTCAAGTTTCGCCTAGATCAGAACTTCTACCCTTAATTCACCAGGTAGATAAGGACATGGGGCGTGACAAACCTGCAGTCCTTATGGTGAATAAGAAATGGAAGGACACGACAAAGGGGCCAAAGACTTATAAACGGTCTGAAGTGCTCGAGCACCGTCCCTCTAAGAAGGGGAAGATCCAGAGGCAGGCAAGGAATGGGAGGCAATGTGGTTTGCATGTGGAAAGCAAGTCCACTGGAAGAGGAACTACACCCAGAAGCGTCGGGATGCTAATGGTGCATTTGTTATCGAGTGTAATATTTCTATTTCTCCACATTGGGTATTAGATGCAGCTTGTGGGGCACACATCTGTATTCAAATGCAGGAACCAAGTATATTTAGAATGATTTCTAGAGGAGAGGTGAATCTTCGAGCTGCCAATGGCGCAAGGCTGGCTACATTGGCTATTGGCGACTACCTCCTCTCATTACCGACTGGCATGATTTTTGTTTTACATAACTGTTATTATGTGCCTAGTGTTACCAAAAACATAATTTCTGTATCTTGTTTGGATATGGATGGATTTATTTTCATGTTTGGAAATAAGGGTTGTCTATTTTATAAGAACAACATATGTTATGGTATGGCACATTTAAATAATGGTTTGTATGTATTAAATTATGAAAACCAAGTGTTGGAAATTGATAACGAAACAAACTCACATGACTCATACATCACCCAGTTGTGGCATCACTATCTCGTTCATGTAAATGAGAAGCGCTTGACAATGCTCTTCCAAGATGGATATTTAGACTCTAATGAGCTAAAACCACTTGATAGATGTCACGCTTGTTTACAAGGTAAAATGAAAAAGATGCCTTTCGGTGGATAGGGTGAAAGGGCTATAGAGCTTCTAGGATTGGTATACACGGATGTATGTGAACCATTTCCAGTAGAAGATAGAGGTGGATAATCCTACTTCATTACTTTTACTGATGATTTGAGTAGATACGAATTTTTCTACTTAATGAGGTATAATTTAGAAGCCTTAGAGAAATTTAAGGAATTCAAGAATGAAGTAGAGAATTAGCTTGGTAAGAAGATAAAGAAAAGTCGATCGGATCGAGGTGGAGAATATATGAACCAAGAGTTCATCGATATTCTACGAGAGTCTGTGATTCTATCTCAGCTCACTCCTACTTATACACCACAGTGGAATGGTGTTAGTGAAAGGAGGAACTGAACCTTGTTGGACATGGTGAGGTCGATGATGAGTCATATGGATCTTCCATTATCCTTTTGGGGATATGCATTACAAAATGCAGCATACACATTAAACCGAGTATAACCTAAGGCGGAAAATGGAATTCCCTCCAAGTTATGGAATGGAAAGAAACCCATTTTGTCGCATACAAGTGTATGGGGATGCAAGGCATTTGTTAAGGCCTTCTCAGGAAAAAAACTAGCACCCCGGGGAACGAATTTTATCTTTATAGGATATCCTAAGGAAACGAAAGGATATTACCTATATAACCATCAGGACAAGAAAGTGACTATCGCCAGACAAGCCATATTTCTTGAGAGGGAGCATATCCTCAAAAAGGATAGTGGGATCAAGATTGACTTCGACGAAGTTGATGCTCAAGATACACATGAGTTGGTACAGGAACAAGTTCCACAGGTCCCCGTGGAAGAGGTTCCAAAAACACAAGTATTGCGTAGGAGCTCAAGAGAGGTAAGGGAACTAGAGAGATTTGGTTTCCTAGTCACCGAGGATAGTGAATCATTATTGTTGGAAAATGATGAACCTCTCTACTAAAAGGAATCAGTAGAAAGCTCAGAAGCTGCAAGATGGATAGAAGCTATGAATTATGAGATGGATTCCATGTATCAGAACCAAGTCTTGGTTCTGGTCGATGAGCCAGTTGATGTAAATCCTGTTGGATGGAAATTGGTATTCAAGAAAAAATTGGAAATGGAAGGTCAAGTTAGCACCTATAAAGCAAGGCTAGTGGCTAAAGTATTTAGACAGCATCAAGGAATTGACTATGATGAAACCTTCTCACCAGTTTCCATGTTTAAATCCATAAGAATCATACTTTCCATAACAGCTTACCATGACTACGAGATTTGGAAAATGGATGTCAAAACATCATTCCTTAATGGGAACCTTCAGGAAGATGTCTATATGACACAACCAGAAGGGTTTGTGACACCAGGTGAAGCCATACGGGTTTGCAAGTTACAGAAATCCATTTATGGATTGAAGAAAGCATCCATGTCATGGAACATTTGATTTGATGAATCCATAATGGAATTTGGTTTCATTAAGAACGAATGTGATCCATGTGTTTATAAGCGGTTTAATGGGAATGCGGTCGTTATCCTAGTAGTATATTTTGACGAAATATTACTTATTGGAAACGATGTACCAGTCTTACAGGCAGTTACGGACTGGTTTAACAAGTGTTTCTCCATGAAGGACTTATGAGAAGCAGCCTAAATTCTAGGGATCAAGATCATTCGTGATAGATCCAAGAGGCTGCTTGGACTAAGTCAGGGTACATACATTGACCAGACACTAAAGATATTTAGTATGGAACAATCCAATAGGGGATTGGTTCCAGTGTCACATGGCCTACATCTTTCTAAGAAAATGTGTCCTCAGTCAAAACAAGAGAAAGATAGAATGAGTAATATCCCATACGCTTCAGCTATAAGATCCATCATGTATTCCATGTTATGTACCAGGATTGATGTTGCATATGCACTGAGCATGGTAGGTAGATATGAAGCAGATCTAGGAGAACAATACTGGACTGCTGTTAAAACTATCCTTAAGTATCTGAGAAGAATTAAGGATATGTTCCTGGTGTATGGAGGAGATGAGGAGCTTGTCATCAGAGGGTCTGCTGATGCTGGTTTTCAGATAGATCAGAACGATTTGAAGTTACAATCTGGATATGTTTTCTGTCTCAATGGAGGAGCTGTGAGCTGGAAGAGTTTAAAGAATCTAGTTGTCGCCGATTCTACAGTGGAGTCCGAATATATAGAGGCTTCTAATGTAGCCAAAGAATCCATATGGATTCAGAACTTTTTCTAGGAGCTTGATGTGGTGCCTATCAGTAAAGATCCCATTACATTGTATTGTGATAATACTACAACGGTGTCTCTTGAAAAAGAACCAAGGTCACATCAACAGAAAAAGTACATACTCCAGAAGTATCACCTCTTGAGGGATTTCTATCAGAGGGGTGAAGTTGCTGTGAGTATAGTGTCCACGGAAGAGAACGTGGAAGACCCCATGACTAAAGGCCTATCTCAGTAGAAGCATGAATATCATGTGAGAGCTAGTGGGTTAAAGGTTGTTAATAGTTGGATCTAGTACAAGTGGGTGTCTTTTGGAGTTGGTGGTCTAGAACCAAATACTTTTTACTTTATTCATTACTAAAAGACTTATCACATCTTGATTGTTCTTCTACGAGACAATGCATGTGACAATGTCCCAAGGACAACTGTTGCATTAAAGGGTCATATCGGATCCCTACTATGATGAGAACCCATAAGTGCCATAACATTATTCTTGAATATATGTTCTATGGGTGGATGATATTATTTTAGGGACACAAATAATACAGGTCATTAGGGGTGAGGACTCATAAAACTTTGGGGCACCTTATCATGGTGTGCTCCCTTGGTAATATCCAGGAGGATATTATGAGAACGAGACCCGCCAGTAGGAAATCCACATTTCACAGTTTCATTGGATGTTCCTATATGAGGACGTGTGTATTGGTCCTTAGACTTTAAGATTATTATTAATGGGTATTACAACTCGCACACTTAGATGTATTGACGGAAACTGTGACGACACACTGTTCGTAGTGAGGTAGGATACGTTGGGTGTGTCACGAGTTAATACTGCATTAATAGATAATGCGATAAAGGATTTGTCCCTTCTGTTCCATAAAGGAAGTAGATATCTCAGGCCCTTTGATGGAATTGATATAGCCTAAATAAATCCACGGACATGGTATGGTATGGAGAGTTCAATTCTGGGAAGTCAAAGAAAGAATAATCAAGCACATGGGTTGATGGCACTAGCATGCAACCCGCTTGATTAGAGATATCGAGACAAAGGGATTATATTACACGGTAAGCGTTCGTAGGAGGTGACAGGTCATTGCGGCATTAATTTCATTCTCTATGGGTGCCTTGGAATGTTTCTAGACGCTAACCTTGGACTTTAGGAAGGCTCTGCCTAATACCACTGATAAAGAGGCCTAGATGGTCACATACTAAGTGTGTCCATGTATCTCAGTTAAATACTAATTTAACAAGTTAAATAAATATTATTCCCGATTGTGGTTTAATAATTATTTAAGGATGCCTAATCGCATTTATTACGACACTAGTTATTTGAGAGGATATATTGTGGGTGAAATAATATATTTATTAGCGAGTAATGCAATTACATTTATTTAAGAAATAAATATCCACTACTCAAGGTCTAATAAACGCGGTGGAGAAAAATGGAAAATAAATGTACACACTATGTATATTAAATATACACGCCGTGTAGTTTTATGGAAAACAAGTACACGCCATGTATTAATTATTACACGCCGTGTAGTTTTCCAGTCGGGATTTTGAGGATATAATATTGTTTTATTAAATTATACTTATTATAATCAGCATGGGTGAATGTTAAGGAATTAATGATTCGACATGGGGGTTTTCAATAAGAATTAAAGAAATAAATAAAATGTGTAACGCGTTTATTTATTGTCATAACTCTATTAACCTCTAACCCGATTATAAATATCCCCACAACTGAAACACTTTTAAAAGAGCCATTTTTGTGCACAACGGATTTGGAAATACTCTCAAGCCAAGAGATAATTCCCTTTCCACCAAGAACGCCCTAAAGTTACGAGAGCGAGATCCTCCACCGAATAAAGGCGGTCGAAGGCGAACATCACAAGCGAAGGTTCTTCCGCGCTAGCACCCAGAGATTCCCTCAGTGATGTCCAGAGATACATGGAGCACGTGTGGATCACCGCTAGATGAATCCTATACTTGGATTCTACGATGCAACAATGGATCACCAGATCGTGACTGGAGACATCGACGAAGAATGAATTCCACTGAGGTAATAATTTTGAATTAATTAAATTAATTATAACCAACATATGATGATCCTATCTCAATGGTTCTGGCACTCTTCTTTTCTTTTTCATTCTTCGTTCAATTCTGATGATCTGGAGTTTTATGTCGTGGTGAATCTCGGATTGAACGTTGTTTAACGCTAAATTTAAAGTTGGATAAACCCACCAACGTGCTTCCACTGCGCTCGGAACCTACAATTTTCTAACTATTTTGGTCCAGAAATCATCAATCTCCTCATAACATATTTTTTCTTCATACATAGATTTGGGGATAAGTTACAAACCACCAGAATAACATTCCATGAACTATATTGGCTATTGATAATCCCATATGAATTCATTCCATAAGTACAGAATCCCATTATGAGATTTCTAACTTCACTTACAAAATCACTAAATTCTTTATCAAATCTCTTCAACTGTGGTGAATCACCAGGGTGACATAAATTACTGTTAGAGATGCACTCATCTGAATGTCATATTAACCTTTTTTCTTCAATTGAATTTGAAAAAGACACTTCAAATGAGGAATTATTGGAAGGTACCAAATTGCTTTAGTGTGATCTTTGATTCTGGTATGTAAGAATGACTCACAATTAAATTATCATAATTGTATGAAAAAATTCCTGGATGATATCATTAGAAAGTACCAAATTGATTTTTCATGAGGTTAAATGTCAGTACCAGAGAATAAATATATGTTGACTCTCTCATCCATCTTAAAGCATGATGTCCCACATGTCGGAGATCTTGATAAATATTCATATTATTTCTTATACAATACACAATAATTGTGTCAATAATGTATGTTTTTATATCCCAATCCCATTGGGAATAATATTTTCTTCCCCACATAATTGGAATCTGGAAGACTTTTTCCTTCTAGAAGTATCTATTTTAAGAGCACAAGTAATTTTGGAAAAAAATTTATCACTCCACCCATTTCATTATTTCATGTTAACTAATCTCAAAAATGCTGATAACACTGTATATTTACTACAACTTGGGAATAATGGTTTCTCAGAATCTCCATACAATCATTCAAAATTTTTTGTTTTTTAATGGTTTTAACACCTAAATCATGAATTAATTATTCAATATGATCCTCTACCTCATTATGAATATTGTTATCAACATTATATGTTGAATATTCATTTCTTTCACCATTCTAGACCCAATGTGTATAATTAAGGATAAAACCGTAGCAAATGAGATGATCCTTGATTTCTCTGGATTTTAACTTTCCCATATTCAAACACTTAATCCGTGGAAAGAAAATCAAATCAGTGTCTTAATGATTTTATTTAGAAAATTATAATAATTCATCAACTCCCTTTACATATTTACTAGTGGTTCTTTGTAAATTTATCCAATTATGATCCATTCAATACCTGTTATCACAATATGATCAGTGAATATATTAAAAAATATAAATATTTAAATAAATATATATATATATATATAAAGATAAATTAAAAAACACATTCAATAAAAATGATTGGTAATCATATTATAAAGTCTTGGTTCTCACAAAATCATCAAGAAGGAATAAAACATCCCTTAAGGAATACGACAGGCCTTCTTACGACATAAATATCAAAATATAACATCAATGTGATAGACAAAAATAATTACATCAATAATATATAATATAGTTATATTTTTCAGATCGCGTTATCAAATTATATCCAAATCATCAGCTGAATAATATCAACTTATCCTCAGTTATCTAATATAATTAAATAATAAATTTATTCATAACCTCTTCTTGCATATAATTATAATAGATCATGTTCAACCAATTTACCATAAAATTTTCATCTATACATTAATCAATATTTGACACACATCAAAATGTCAAAAAAATGAAAAAAAATATATTTTACATATCACTAATTCACAAAAACATTAATCAATATATATCATCACGACCATTTGATAATTTAATCATAAAATAATTTATCAAAACAAACAATCCTTAAGAACAACATTTATAAGACAGAATCATGTGCATATAAATAATTGAAACAATAACTCAACAATAAAATTAAATAATTAATAATTTTACTTCAAAATTAATTAAAAACTTCCAAAATTAGGATATCACCAAGAAAAAGGGATCCCTAATTTGAACTTCCCCCTTAAATTCATTTAAAGAACAAGAAACGCAAGATCTAACAAAAATGTTTATAGAAATGAAAAATAAATAAAAACAATGAAATAAAATAAAACTGTAGATGATGGTCAGTTGGAAAATGGTTTATGAAATGACATAAATCCGTAGATAATGAAATAACGACAGATACTGAATAATCAAACACAGATCATGAAATAATGATCAATATTGAAGAAAATAATCAATAATCAATGTTGGGATCACCGGGTCGCCACTGCCGGGTTCGTCGTGATGAGATAGGGTTTCAAATGTTCCCCAAAAAAATCAGGGTTTCTTGATCCCATATAATTTTTAAAACATATTTAGCATTAGTTATTATAAAAACCATCGCCAAATTATTTTTTTAATTTTTAAATTTGTTTTTCAATAAAATTGACATCGATTTTTTTTCATTCATGGTGTCAGTTTTCTAGAATAAGTGATGATGTAAATGAACCACACAGTTGTTTTTGGCATTGTTTTTTACAAAAAAATGATGCCATAAAGCAATTTTTATGCATCGGTTTATGTTTAAACAGATGCCAAAAAAATCCAGCTACTACCTTTTGCATCGGTTTATTGAAAAATGATACCATATCTTCAATGTTAAAAACGATATTTCTACTAGTGTTCCCTCCTCTCAGGAATGCAACCCATCCGACGGTTGTACCTCCTTCCTCCGGTGCACTACCTCCCTTTGGTGGCTGCACCCTCTTCCCCTTTGGGTAAGTCCTTCTCTCCCTTGGTTTCTCCTTATTTAAGGGTCTTCTGCTGGTTTCCTTTTGGGTTTCAGTTTCCAGCGGCTATGGTTTTGTTTCAGGGGTTCGATCTTGAGTATTTGGGTTTGATCTTTAGTTTTAGGGTTCATTCTTGCCTTATGAAGGTGCGTGTACTGTACAAATGGAATTTCACATCATTTTTCGGTAATTTATCCATTTTAGGAAGGTGGTTCCATGCCCTAACATTATTAGATGAATTTAATATGATCATTTGAATTTATAAATATGTTATATGGTTTAATTTTGTGGTGTCAAACATATTTCTATGTTTTTGGAATGATTATATAGTGTGAATAGATTTTATAAGAAAAAATGGTTAGGTTTTGGTTGTTTGATTTAGCTTTTATGTTTGATGGAAATGTTTTATGGGTTTCTTGAATGGTGAGAAACTTGTTTTCAAGTGCACTTGTAGTGTGGATGGTTTTGGATGTATGTTTTCAAAAGGAAATGTAATAATTTGGCATGTTTGTCTCGTTGTTCATTTTTTTAATATGATATGAAAATTTTTAAATGATGAAATGCTTGTTTTAGAATTGATATTGGTTTATTTTTTATTTTGAAATGGGGCTTGTTCCATGGAATTTATTGATGTATTTAATGTTCTTCTTATGATTTATAAAAATGGGATTTGTGAAATTTTGAAGTGTTGGTAGTTGATTTTAAAAAGGGGTTTTGGTGTGAGTAAAAATAGAAATGGGTTGTGTTATGAAAAATAGTGATTACCTTGAAATGTTTGGCATTAGATTGTGATATTAGAGATATGTGAACATGAACTTGAGCCCATTAGAATCCAAGGCATCTAGGTGGGCTGAATATTTTTAGTACGCTAGTGATTCAGAAGTTTCCACGACCCGGTATCACATAGTATGATTGATGCCCACAACACTAACTAAACGATCATGATTGGAGACCACTAGGTTATGGGGGTGTACCCTATTAGTGGATCTTGGAAGAGAATGCTGAGGGTCATGGTTTCTAAGCCACGTTACACTGAGGTATGAGGTTTTAATGTCTCACTAAATCTAGATTAACCCTAGTGGATTTACCCATGGTTTTCTACTATATAGGATGCAGTTCCATCTATCAGCATATAATGGACCTCTTGTGTGTGTGTGTGTTTTTATAAATACCTTTTCTATTTTATGAAAATGGTTATGAAATGGATAGTTTCTAAAATTTTCCCTTTTAAAGATGTATCCCTAATTTTTTTTCCTAAAATTTGTTTTAAAAGAATTTTTTTTAAATTAGCATGTTAGATTATCTTATTAATCTTTTGGAATGGAACCTCTTTCTTGGGTGGAATCCTACAGGGCTTTGACTCACACCATACATATAGACTTGAGTAAAATCAGTCCCAAATTATATTATAGATACTTGGGAACTAGTTACTGACCTATAGGGATTGGGAACACCCTTCAGGCCTTATCACGGAGCAAATTAGGTGGCATGTTTAGGGTTGAACTAGATTGGTTCATGAAAAAATGGTATTAGAGGAGGTCACACTCTTTTGGGTATTGTTTCTTGGGGAGGAGTCTATATATGCTAGATCTAGGATTTTCGAGACATTATATTCTGATTATGAGTAGGGTGTATGGCCAGCATGCCTCGTGATGGGACTCGAATCACTAGGGGAAGTCGGGTTCCTTCTTAGTCCTTTAGTACTTGTGACTATTCATTTCTTGGGGAACGTAAAAGGGAGTTGGGTCATTTGTCTTAGTGAGCTTGCATGGTCTGGAATGCCATGTGGAGCCAGATACATTTCCCATTAACACTCTTTGTGGTGGTGGAGTGATTGGCTTATGGCTGAAAAACGTATGTCAAAGTCACCCATTGACAATAATTTCCTATTGAATTATCTTACGTCTCTGTGGGTTATTTAAATTAATTTATTTTTTTAAATAATTAAAGGAATATGGAGTTTGTAAATGGATTTTGATTTTTTAATTAGTGGGATTTTTAATATTTTCAAGAATTTATGGAAACTTATTTTAAATAAGGATAATTTTGTTTTTAAATGAGTGGGTATTTATGAAATGGGGATTTTTTTGAAACTTGAAGTTTTTTTGAAATGGAATGAAATGTTTTTAAATTGATATATAAGGATTGAAAATGAGTTTTTATTTGAATGGATGATATTTTTATGAAAAAGTTTTTTAAAACTCAAAATGGGATTTGATTTTTGTCACTAGCGGGTTATGAAAAGATGATTTAGTGAATTTTAAAAATCAAAAAGTGAGATGAATGTTTATTTTAGAAATTGGAAGAGTTTTTCATTAAGATTTGGTATTTTTGTGAGTGATCACATGCATAGGATTTGTGAGGGAAGTGAATTAGTGCCCGATTGGCCTAAGGAAAAGCATGTGTGAGGCTTCATGAGGTACCAATGATAATTTTACATCCCAAAAGTCCTAAATTATTACATGAGTGTTTATTAAATAAAATTTGTGGTGTGTCTTTTATATTTTTGTAAATTATTCTATGAAGTATTTTGAGTTTTAAAACTCTTTTGGTTTGGAAGATGTCCCAAGTTGCGTTTTGTCGATGAATTAGTTTGAGATAATGGTTACTGGGTTCTTCTGAAAAGTACTTTAGGGATCCTTGCAGTGGTTCCATTTGTATGATTAGTGTTTTTATATGGTATGTTTGGGCCAATGTACTAGTTTTATTGGGTGTTAGGTATTTTTCTCCTTATCTATTGTACACCCCCATAAAGAGTCAATGCACGATTGAAGTATGGTCATGAGTGATTGTCCATTGGTAGATCCTCCGGCTGATCAACCTAAGGACTCCATAATTTAGTTTAAAAAATGTGTCTACTTCCCTTATGTTTTGGTTAAGTGAGTCATCTCGTAGTGGAATAGTAGATGTGAGAGGATTTGAAAGAAGATTTGGTTTTCTTATGTTTTATGAGTCATCGGGTATGAAGTTTGACATCATTGTGTTAAAGGCCCTTCTTGGAATCTTGTTCAGGGTGTTCTTGTTTAATCGTATCCTCACTTGTGGTGAAATGAAGGATGCATGGTCATCTTCTAAGTCTTTGTTGTAGTGAAGTACCACGTTGAGGAAAAGTAGGTCACAAAATGTGTTGTGTTCTGTTGGTGCTCTTGGATCGCGGTGTGGTTGCTTGTGGCACAAGAGGGAGAAGTTCCATTTGTGGGGTTTTAATGTGTAACTGTGAAAAAGGAGATGATTCAATCAACAAATCTCGGACCATAGGTACCAGAGTTAACCTAGCGCGTAGTCGGGAAACTCAATGGGTGTAAGGGTATCTTGATCTAATTTTTGTGTTTAGTATTGAAAATCGAGAAAAATTAAGCATTCTATATAGTTATTTCATTTTGAGTGGTCCTATTTAGGGTAAAGAGGTACGAGGAACTCATTTCCATTTTGTGACCCATGTGGGTGGAAGAGTTCACTCTTGGCTATAAGAAGGCTTGGTTGTCTCATTTTCTTGAACCTATATCATTTTAACTTTTTGGATGAGAAAACCCATGACGATGTACATGTATGGAAAACCTTATGGATCGATCTTAGTTTTGTTTTAGGATCATCCGTGGATGGAAATTCCTGTGGGCATAGTGAACCGATTAGTGTTTTCTGTCTGGTTTAGAGTTTTGTTAATTGGGTCTCATACAATGGGGGATTAAGTTGTGTGGGATGTTACCAAGTTATCCCATGTCGAGCTTCTTTTGTCGGTCTATGACAATCAGTAAAGATAGTTGATCTTTATGGTGGGGATTCCATTCAGGCCTCCCCATGTCAGTAATTCGGTTTCATTCCTGGTGTTTTCTAGGTGGTATGTAGTATCATTTGATGTAATCTAACCTCAAGACACTCTCTTGAGTAAACGTTGGGATTGAATAATACCCAATGGTTTTGTTGAAGTAAGATTGTAAAAGTGATCTCGATAGTTTTGTTAAAGTGGGGTTATAGAAGTAATCACTTGGATGTGGTTTGAATATTTTTCCCTTTTTAGGAAAGTGGTATGAGTTTCAGTTTGTAATGTTTGAGGGGTTTTGGTTTAATAGTATGGATTTTAAGATGTGAGAGTTCCTTTCCTTCGATTAATCAACTGGAGGTTTCTTAGATTTTGCGGGTGGGTGACACCTATCAGGGAGTTAATTTTGAGTCTCTGAGTTTAATTTTTAAGTCTCTTTCTTTGTTGATAGTGTTATTGCTTCATCTATTTTTCATTCATTGGGGATCTCCTTGAACTATAAAGGAGTATCAGTTTCTTTTTTTGAGTTTTCCCTCATTGTGGCTTTCTAGGGGAAGAAAGCGTTATGGTGGAGAGAATTGTCAGACCCCAACCTTTGTAATCATTTTATTTTATTATTTTATTATTGGATATTTTAATTGGGTTTTGGGTTGAGTCCTGGTTTAATTTTTTTATTTTTACTTGAAAATTAGTGTTTTGGGTTTGATGGCATATGGTTCATGGGTAGAGCATGGTTTGGAAACTATATGGATTCGCCTAGGCAACCATGCAACTAGCCCATCTTCAAAAAATTAAAAAAAATTAAATGATAAATGAAATAAAATAAGAAGATTTATATAAAATTAAAACCATTGTTTTATTAGTAATAATAATGGTTTTATTATTATTATTATTACTGTTAAGAATATTATTATTAGTATTAGTTTATTATTATTTTTAGGTTTGGTTTTCTCCCCCTTCTTCCTCTTTCCCCCTCCTCCATGCATAACCCCTTCCCGCCTCTCTCCATGTCATGGGACCAGCCCCGCCTCCCCTTCCCGGACATGTGCACACGCCCCCCCACCATATGGTGGATCATTTGGAATGTGTCCATCCCTCCTCCGGAAACCGCTCCTCCATCGACCACTCTCCCTCATGAGACCCCACAGACGACCTCCTCTCCAGTGCATGACCCCTCTAGCTCTCTCACCTCCTTTCTTCAGTGCACCACCTCCCTCTAGCGGCCACACCCTCTTCCCCTTTAGGTATGTCCTTCTCTCCCTCAGTTTCTCCTTATTTTAGGGTTTCATTTGGTTTCCTTCGGGGTTTTTGTTTACAATGGATAAGGTTTTGTTTTTGGGGTTATATCTTGAGAATTTGAGTTCAATATTTATGTTTAGGGTTCCTTATTGCCTCTTGAAAGTGCGGGTGAGGTGTAGATGGAGTTTCACATCATTTTTCTATCAATTTATTCATTTGAGGTAGG
Source organism: Viscum album (assembly GCA_963277665.1). Classification (NCBI taxonomy): domain Eukaryota; kingdom Viridiplantae; phylum Streptophyta; class Magnoliopsida; order Santalales; family Viscaceae; genus Viscum; species Viscum album. The sequence goes on from OY728167.1 coordinate 592,612,953, forward strand.
TGTTCCCATGACCTCATATTATTATATGAATTTAGTATGTTTATTTTAATTTATAATTATGTTCTATGGTTTAATTGTGTGCTGAGAAAGGTATTTCTAAATTTTTTGGAATGATTTTGTGGTGTGAATGAATTTTATAAGAAAAAATGGTTAGGTTTTGGGTGTGTTATTTAGAATGATGTTTATTGGAAATGTTTTATGGGTTTTTTGAAATGTGTGAAACTTGTTTTTAAAGTCAATTGTAGTGATGATGGGTTTGGTTGTATGTTTTTAAAAGGGAATGTAATAATTTGACATGTTTGGTTTGTTTTTCATTTTTTTTAATATGAGTTTGAAATTTTTTAAATGATGAAATGGTTGATTTAAAGATGATCTTGGTTTATTTTTGATTTTACAAAGGGTCTTGGTCTGTGGAATTTATTGATTTATTTCATGTTCTTCTTGTGTTTTATAAAAAGGGAATTTTTGAAATGAGTAGGTGATGGTAGATGGATTTAAACAAGGGTTTTGGTGTGATTAAAAATGTAAATGGTATGTTTTATGAAAAATGGTGATTACATTGAAATGTTTTGAATTGGATTGTGAAAGTAGTGATATGGGAACATGAACTTGGGCCCATGGGAATCTCGAGTATCTAGGTGGGCTAGCTAGTTCTAGTATGCTAGTGATTCGGAAGTGGCCACGACCCGGTTTCACTTAGTAGAATTAAAGCTTAAAACACTAACTAAAATATGATGATTGGAGACCACTAGGTTATGGGGTTATCCCCTACTAGTGGCCCGTGCATGAGAATGTTTATGTTTGCGGGTTTCTAAGCTACGTTACACCAATGTACAACATTCTAATGTCCCACACGAGCTAGATTAACCATAGAGTATTTAATATGGTGCTCTATTATATATTATGTGGTTCCATCCATTGGTATACGGTGGACCTCTTTTGTGTGTGTGGGTGTTTATAAATCTCATTTCTCTTTTAAGTAAATGGTTGCGAAATGGCTAGTATTGGAAATGTTCCCTTTTTAAAAACAAATTCCAGATAAATGTTTCCCCATATTTTTTTTAAAATAATTTATTTAAATGAGAATTTTAGATTATATTAAAAATGTTTTGTAATTGAACCTCTTTCTTAGGAGTAATTCTACATGGATTTGTCTTACCCCCGACATATGCCCTTAGGTGTTTGTAGATCCAGTTCTATATGTATTCAAGTAAATGTAGCATAAGTTGTGTGGGAGGTTTGAGTTCCTAGTGGTATCTCCTTATGGATCCTGTTGGTGGAGGATCGAGGCTATTTATCCTTATATTTCATGGATGTTTGGGATGGAGTTTCAGTTTCCCTTTGTTATAGTCCTTTGGGGTTCTTTTCATGGTTTTAAAATTTAAATCTGAAAATTTCTCCTATCTTGTTTGGTTATTTATCTTTAGTTTTGGTTTATTTGTCAAGTGAATTATTTTTATTTATGAAATTGGTTAAAATAATTCCCAAAGTTTAATATCAATACCCCAACACTATTTTTTATCCCATGGAGACCAGGAACGCCCTTCAGGCCTTATTGTGGATCGAATTTGGTGGACGGTTTAGGGTCGACCCAAGTTGGTTCATGAAAATCATAATCACGAATAATAAAGATAAAGAATAAAGATTGTATCATTCTATCGTGTCCTTATAAAATCAAAATAATCCTCAAATGATGTTGAAATTGATAAATAGGAATACAACAAAACATTCTTGAGAAAAATTACCATTCCAATTTGAAATGAATTTTAATGATTAAAATTATTCCAAAAACATTTATAAAATAATTTAAATTTTAAATAACATTTAAAACATATAAATTATTCTTAGAATCATTGATTATTTAGGATGTTAAAAAAATCCATTCAGTAAATACAAGCTAAATAAAACATTCTCTTCACATTTATTTGTAAAAATATAAAAAATTACCTTGCTCAAAAGATGGTAAGAAAAATCCTATAGATTTTTTTTTTGTAAATAGTCAATTAGGATAAAAGGTTAATTTAATAAATCATTATAGAATATTAAAAAAATTCATGAAAAACATTTTTAGAAAACATGGATATAAAAGAAAAGGATTCCAGACTTAAGAGATATATAGAGTCTATTTTTCTAAAAACATTATCTTGGTTTGTTGAGTTCATATAATAGGGAAAATGAAAGGAAGATATTTAATCTCCCAAAATAAACTAAGGATAATAAAATGAAATTAAATTATCATTTAATGATAATAAAATTTCATCAACAGAAACTCAAGTATAAATAATTTTTATTAAAATACAATTGAAACATAAACCCCTTACCACTTTGGTATCCTTTGAATCTTAAACCCCATCTACGCCATATCCTTAAATGGATATATAAATTACTATAATATTTATTAAAATAATCATAATATAAATTACTAGGATGTATATACACCACATAAAAGGAAAATATGGTGAATATGGAATGTTCCCTAGAGAAATAAATGTGATGTGAAAATACCATGCCTTGAGTTGGTATTTTATTGAAATTCCACTAGCCTAATCTATAATAAATATAAATTTATTACAAATATATAATAATATAATATACATACTTATAATATCATATTTTATCCCATTATTACATTTAAAAAACCATTTATTAATAATCCAATATTAAAATCATCATTTATGGGTTTTAACAATTTCATTATTCATGAGAATTTTTGTTTGGATTTTTGGTCCATGTACAAAGATCATTGTTTCATCATGACCATAATTTTAATCATGTTATAAATATAAAATATATTCATTATATATGTTTTTAGAGTCATGAAACAAATTCAAATAAAAATATGGATTACATCATTTATGGAGATGATAGGTCATACGCACACACACACTATTTCTACTTCATGATTGATAGAATGAAAGAATGATAAATAATAGTTCAAGTTTAGTAGAATAATTATGATATCATATATATATATATGTTATATATTCAATAAAATTTTCCTTATTATCATCCATGTAATGATTATATTAAAAATGAGTCACATCGCATCACATGGTGGTAGCCCGTCATACAGACGAGAAACTTAATCGTATTCCCACAGAATTTAGATTAAAAAAGTTTATTTGATATTAAATTTTCAGAACTAAAATTTTGTTATAAATATCATATATATATATATATATTTAATTCATCATTATATCCAATTTTTATTGTTGTTTATGGAAAATTAATTGCATTGGTTCACAAGGCGACAACCCGCTATACACACGATCGATGATTTCATTTTCCATTTGAGGGAAGATGAGATGGATAATAGTCATCCAAAAAATGTAATAACATCTCATTATATTTAATATATTGTGGTTATTATATCATCATTGTTTAATATTATTTGTAGGATGTGGGAGAATAAATAAAAAACCCTCAGTGAATAACGATACCACTTCTTCAGTCAAACTCATTAACATTGCACCAAAAGACTTCATATGGTGGATTTATGATCAAACCAAGGAAACTGCATTTTTTGGATGGAGTTTTGTAAAGTATTTTGGTATTTATTTTTAGTCTTAAAAGGATCTTGATGTGTGTATAATATAGAAGAATAGGTGGCCATTTAAAAATGGGAGAGGACTCACTTTGAATTTCTTTGAAAGAATAAAATATACCCACATTTTACACACCCATTTTTTCAGAATGGAAAATTAAATAACAATAGATAATATATGGTCTAAATGTATCCATAAAATTGAAATTAAAAATGTTTCTATTATTTTTTAACCATCTTATCTTTGATTAACCCCTGGGTAAATACAGTTTGACCATAATCGTGATAATTTGTTTCTACTTTTTTAACTATTCATGTAGAAAAAAAATAAGTTCAAAATATTACCTATTATTAATTTTTATAACTAAAAATATGGAATTAATTTTACAAAATTAAAATAACATAATTTGGATGATTTATTTTAAAATAAAACATACAAATGCGATGAAAATGCGGTTCTCCAAAAAACTAGTTTTCAAAAGTATGTAATGTTTTTATATCAAAATTTTTCATATAATTGATTTTATTCATCTAAGATGGATTGATAATAATATAATTTAACATGTTTTACTTTTAAAACCATTTTAAAATGAATTTATAACTTTTAAATTCTTGAAATAAAAAGAAAATTCTTAATAAATAACATAATTTTTCACTAATCATCGGTAATTTAATCTTTCTAGAAAATAATAAAAAATTTAATATATGATAATTTAAAAATTAAAGTTTAAATATTAAATTTCATTTTTAAAAATAAATTTTAGATAATTGGAAAATTTTAATTTTAAATTAATTTCAAAAAAACAAATACTCCGTTTTTTAGAAAAATATATGTTTTAGCATAAAATTGGATATATTATTATCCCATTCCTAGTAAAAATTTAGATGAATGATAGAAAACATTATTTAATATTAAATATCTAATTTTTATTAAAATATTTCTTTAATAATGATTAATTTATTTTTATTAATGTATAAAAAAAATTTGTGGATAAATATAATTTTCCTGAAAAACATTTCCTTTATTTTCAATTTGTTTTTATCATCAATTATATTTAAATTTATAAAAAAATAATTAATTTTATATATGTTTAATCCATAAATATACATAAATTATTTAATCTTATTTGTTCCAACCATTCAAAAGTATTGATGAAAACTATCAGATTAAATAATAATATATTAATATAGTATCATGGTTCATTTAAAATCAATGTTGATTGTAATGCAAATGAATAAATAAAAATGAATTTATTTGAAAAAATATTGTCTAGAAATCTCATGATGTTACATTCTACCCCCTTAAATAAATAGAATCCCCAAAATTTGCCTCGATCATAAATGGTTTAATATTTTAAAATTATTTTTAAACCACATCATACAAAACATTAATATAAACATCCCTTAAAAATAGAAATTTTGAAACATAATAGTTACCTAAAACAAAACAAAAATATGTTTCCAAAATACAAGAAGATTTGTGGGAATATAAAATATGTATTTGGAAGTGAAATCTAACTCCCATGCACTAATAGAGAGTGATATATAATATGGATAAGATAAATTAAATGACCACAAATCCAAGAATATTTGATGATGAAAGGACTTAAATTATTCAGCAATGAATGTGGAATTTTAATATTTTAGTTCAAAAAACATTTTCCTATATTTTGATGGACTCATTTACAATCCGGAATAATATAATAAGTAAATATTCTTACTGTATAAGTATAATTTCATTCTTTAATCAACATTAATAAAAATCTCATATGTTTCTCCAAACGATATGTATTGATGTTTAATTTTACATGATTGAAGCACTAAAATTAATTTTTAATGAATAAAAATATCCATTAATGAACAACCTGTCATTCCTCATGAATTTAATAAATGAAAATTTATCAGAACTCTATAGGATAATACAAAGAATTATTAATTATTAATATAAATAAATAATACATTAATCTCAAAAATTAAACAATAAAAACATATATCACTCCATTAATTATTTACCACATATCCAAAATAACTTCAATAACATCAGCATTAAAGTATGTTTTTACCTTAAAGCATATCCCATATCCTTTAACTTAAATATCCAAATATATAACAAAATTATTCCAATGTAATTTTTTATTCTAAATCTAAAGGTTAAATATTCTATACCATAAAAAACATCTCTAAAAATACCATTATTCACCTCAAAATCCTCACCGAGACTTCACATAGTCCAATGGATTGTGTTTCACCCTTATCACTATTTAGTTATTGGTTTAAGCCCAACTTTATTTCCAGATGCAAGAGGTTGTCACCTTGGTTGTGGGTTGTCATGTTTATAAAACTACATAAGTTCTATATAGTTCCTAAAAAAATAATGAACATCATAAAATCAATTTTTATACTATAGGGTTTTCTATAAGATATTTCACTAAATTGTACTAAATATTTTATTAGAATACCAAACACATATTATGGGTTATATGTCCCCTAATCTTGTTTCTTTCATAAAATATCACCTTACTAATTAATCACAAATCTTTTCCATTATAACCATTCAACATACTCATGAAAATCCTTAATGGATAACTATTATAGAACAATCCTTAGATGTATCATAACTTATATACGAATAATTATTCAGATATAATACTTCCATAATAAAATTTTAAAGAATCAAAACATAAACAATTAAACCCTGTCACTTCAATTAATGACATCGAATAGGTCCTCCCTCAGTATTGTATTCAATCCTTTTATTAGGTAATTTAATTAGATAATTTCCAATTTCCTAATATATATGACATTGAACTCATTTGAAAATTTTTGGTCTATGATCCTCATTTACACAAAGAAAAACTACTCTCATTTCCCTAAGATATTTCCTATTTTTATTCCTAAATCATTCATGTCCTGATAGATGTTTAATCTTCATTCCACCTTGGTCCACACCACCTTAGTTGTCCCTAAACTTTATACTTCTCTTATTTTGTGAGTCCTATAGTTTTTTAAAGTGCATGTGGGTAATAATATATCACGATATCTAATTAGAAATAATCATAATATATCTCAGTCCAATCACCATTGCCATCAATTTAGAATAACCCTCACATTGTGCATCACATTAAACACTAACATGATTTCTTTAGGTTCCAACCATTAAATAAGAAAATAGAGGGTTGGAAACACGAATCATAGTGGGAAATCACATATTTATGAAAAATAATTTATAGGATGTCAAAATAATGAAACCTCTTTTTTAATCAATGAAACCTATGTTTGAAAAAACTTTATCCATGATTATAATCTAATCAAGTCATCCATAATGGTTTATAAGGAAAATTTCTATTAACCAAAGAATAAGCACGAGGAGTGTTAAAATAGTTGTCTTGTAAGGAATGTTTTCATGCACCCGGTGATGATCAAGTTAATTTTCAATGACCCATTTTTAGATTTATTACCCAGATGCACAATTGTGGAAGAACCAAATACACTTGCAGTATCCAAATAGGTTTGTAATTTCTTGGAATATCATATAATTTAATTCTTACCAAAAAATCAGAATTTTATCTTGGACGTAGAATAGTCACTAGGGTTTTGATTAATTTTTCCTAATCATAATCTCTAAATATTTAATAAACCATGGCTCTAATACCAACTATAACATTTTATTCAATTCATAAAAGCATACATCTTTTAAGATGAATATTATCCATATTATATAAATACTTTCTTTAGGACCGCAATTCATTAATTCCATTGGAGACTAAACACACAATATTCATATTTCATGAAAGATATTAAACATATTACATAAATATATTATCACATAGTAAAATTAATATAGTTATAGTACTTTATATTTTTTCATAATATAGTGAAAGTAAAAATAATAAAAGTAGATCTAAAATCATCAATATGGGTTAAAAAGGGAGATATCAATCTATGATCAAATGAAATAATAATATAATCAGAAGGGTATGTGATTATAAACATAACATAAAATGTTTATACCCAATCTTTCATCAATCACTAACATGATTCTTGGTATTAAAATTTATCATTTAAAATGACATGGATCATTGGAGTGAGAAATCATCACAAATCAATTTTGAAAAATAATATCAATTCATAAAAATATGGAATTAAAAATGGTATAAAAAACAAATCATATTTCATGGAAAACTAAAAAAACCTTCAAACATATTGGATAATTCCTCACTATATATTTCCCATAGTGGATCATTCCACTAAATTTATTTCCCCTTATTATCTCATGAGATATAAAGCATTACCTAATGAATTGGAGGTTATATAATTCTGGACCCACACAACACACAATTAAAACCATAATAATGTGTTCCATGAAATCATAAAATATTCAACATATAATCACATCATAACACACATAATGAAAATGGGTTTCATAAACATTTCACCAATTCATCATAGCATATACAATGAAAATAAATGGGTTTCATAATCGTCGAATCATAATAATAATAAACCATTTATTGATAGAATAAGGATGGTATCATTAAATCTTATACCCTATAAAGAATATAAAATCACAATGGTTGGTGTTGTTGATAAATAGAAATATCATCAAACATTCTTTAGGAAAATAAAAATTCAAATTTGCAATCAATTTTAATAATATAAATATTTTAAAAAACAATTAAAACTTTTTTATTTGAAGATTAACATGAAAATATTTAATATATCATTTAAATCATTGATTTTCTATGACATTGTAAAATTAAATTCATGTCGTACAAGTTAAAAAAACATTCCATTCACTTTTTTAAAAACTTTCAAAAATCAAAATGCTTATTAAATTTTAATAAGATTTGTTACGAAACAATTTTTAAAATTTGGATCATCAATAGAAATTAACTTACAAAATAATAATATATATTAAAACTATTATTGAAAAAATTTCATAAAACACGGATATGTAAGAAAAATATTTCCATACCAAGGAGGGAAATATAGTATATTTTCATGTAAAAATGTTGTTTAAATCTCTTGAGTAATTAAAATGGGGAAAATGAATGATAGAAATTTATTGTCTTTAAAAAGAAGGAAAAAAATAAAATAATTTATCATATATGAATAATAAAATTTCCATAAAAGAAATTCAAACATAAACAATACGGATTGAAATAGTATTGAAATATAAATTTGTTACCACATTGTTATATTTGGAAAAGTAAACCCCTTGAACGAGATATCCTAAAATGAATATTGAAATTACCTCAATATAAATTATATAAAACATAAATTGCATTAATGGTATTTATATACACCACATAAATAGAATAATTGTATAATATGGGATGTGTCTCACAAAAATAAAATTTCTCTGAAAATCCCTAAACTGAAGTTTGTCTTTTATATAAAGTTCTCCAGACTCCTATATAAATTGCTTAAATTTTTTATAATACATTAAAATAGAATTATTAATACATATAATAGAATATGTGATCCATTTATAACATTTCAGATCAATTTATTAATAACCACTTATTTAAATCGCCATTTCTTGGTGTTAACTGTTTAAGTTTTCATGATAATTTTTGTTCAATAGTTGTAGCCTTATTATATTTATAATTTTTAGAAATATAAACATTTTTTATAATTATATAAATATCATATAAACACATTATATAAATATTTATATCCATCTATAAAAGGATGTGATAAAAAATGGATTACATTGTTCATGGAGACGTTAGGTCATAAATATTCATGAACATTATATCCATTTTACAACGAACAGAATGAAGTAAAGGGGAATAATAATCATCCTTTACCATAATAATTATGATTTAATGTATAAAATAATATATTCATTAATATTATCCTTGTTACCTTCCTTGTTTAGTGTAAGATAAAAATGAATCACATCGATTCAGGATGTTGTAGTCCGTTGTACACACGATCGACATTATGTTATTCCCATGGGATAAAATGTAAGGAATTAAAAGTGATTTTATAATGATAAAAGTATAATTATGTTAAAAATATCATAAATATGAATTAATTTCACCATTATATCTATCCATGATCGGCATTGATTGAAAATGAGTTATATTGGTTTGCGAGGTGATAGTCTTTCTTATACTCTATCGACAGTTTTGTTTCTAATTTTAGAGAATAAGATATGGATATTGGTCATGAAAATAATATAATAAAATATGAGTAAATTAATGATACTATGATTAATATATAGTTTTGGTTTTATAAATTTTATAGGTTTTGGATGACAAAATAATACAAAAACACTGGGTAAAAAACGAGACCACTTCTTCAGTCTACCTTCTTCGGTATGCACCAAAAGTCTTCCAAGGATGGATTTATGATTATATAAAGGACAAAATGATTTTATTTGGTATCTAATGAATGCATCTTTTCATATATTTTATGAAACAAATGGTTCAAGATGTGTGGAGATGATTTGGGAGGACACATTTTATAAGTGGGGGAGATGACCCACATGAATTTTTTTTGAAAGCATAAAATATAGCTATGATTTACACACTTGAAATTGAAAAAAATGAAAATTACAAAATATTTTATGATATAATGTAAATATATGGACGTATAATTTAAATTATACATGTTTTAGATCTTTTTAACTCAAATATTTTTATTTCAACACATCGGTTAACCCGTTTTAACCTTAGACGGGGTAATTGATATTTAGTGTTTTCACCATTCATTATGTTAGAAAATTATATATAAAATATTACCTAATATTAATTATTTTTTATTCAAAAAATGGAATCTATTTTATCAAATTAAATTTATATATCTGGAAGAATTTTAATTATCATATATCCATAAGCTTGATGAAAATGTGGTTCTCCAAAGAAGTAGTTTTCATAAGTATTAAAATTTTTTTTTCAAAGTTGTAAATAAAATTTATTCAATTGAAAAAAACTTGATTAATAAAAATATAATTTTACCTATTTTACTTTTAAACCCATTTTAAAACAAATTGAATCTTTTTAGAAGATTTAATTAAAAATAAAAATATTAATAAATGTTAGTATTATTCACTATTATTTAAAAAAATTATTCCTTTCATAAAAATTTACAAAATAATCTCTATGTTTGTTTTTAAATTTTGATTTAAATAGTGAATTCCATTTTTTCAAATAATTTATATAAATTTGGAAAAAAATAATTTTTAAATAACTACAAAATACATGATGAAAAAGTATTTTAGAAATATAATGTTTTTAAGGAAAAAATTAGATTTTTTCTTTCCTGAAGCATTTAAAAAATATTATATGAATTATAAAAAATTTAATTTAATATTAAATATATAAATTTTATTCATATAAACCAATAATATTTATTAATATTCTTCATCATGTTAATAACTCATAATTTGAAGAATTATTTTTTAGAAAAACATTTCTTTTTTTCAACATATTTTTATTCTCATTTCTAATTAATTGTTAATCAATTAGTTCAATATATAAATGTGTAAAAAGTAAATTTTTATTATTTATACATTCTAATTTATAAATTCCATTAAAAAAAATTAGGATACAACTATCATGATAAATAATAAAATGTTAATATAGTATCATGGTTCGCTTAAACTCTGTGTTGCTTATAAAAAATTCTATTGATCATATTATATTTATTTTCTGTTTTTTCATTAAATCTCTCGATGATGAAAAAATGGAACTTTATTTAATTAAATATATATGAATTAGTTTCTTGGGTATATATCTAATGAAATAAATTTAATTATTCATGAGGTTATATAAATGTGTAGAATAATTTTAGACACAGGTATGGTTTTCAGATCAAAAAATCATTCTTTATAACCCATTTTATTTTATGCACCTAATTTCTTTTAAATAGTTTATATTCTACCTATTGGATATTTAATATCACATATTACTCTTATTAATTTTATTTGAATATCATATTAATATGTAACAACTAATATTTGTCTATTGTATTTCATGATATATATATCCTATCCAATGTAGTTCAAAGATGTATTGCATCTTCTTTTTTTGGGGAAATAATGTTTCAAAAAATGTAATCTTTATTTATGATTTTTTAAAAATAATTTTTGATCTGAATAATCTTAATTAATTTTAATTGATTTTTCTTTAATATTCATATTTTTCTTTTAATCCATTTCCTTTTTCCCCTAGTTAAAATCCAAACAATTTTTTATCTCCAATGATCCTTTTATTCCCCTTGCTTTATTAAAAATGAAATATTTCATTACCTTTTTAACGATGTGGGATTTTAAAAAGGTTATTTAAAAATGATCAAACTTTGCATCTATAATTTCAAAATAAAATGGGTTATCATCCACTATATATATTCTATTGATAAAATTTATGTTGTTTTTATGGATCAATTATTATTGATTTTCCATAATAAAAATTAATTTTTTTAATTTATATTCATATATTTATTTTAAAAAATTATTTATTTTTAAAATATTCATTATTAAATATTATATTATGGTAAATTTTTTCAATGTATATTCACATATATTTTTTTTTAAAAAATATATTTTTTAATTGTACATTATTAAATATTAATTTTAATTTTATTTATATCATCTCATTTCCACATCCCATTCCACAAACTTTATATATTTTTGTGTTAAAAAATTATTAGAGATTATTTTAAATGTAAATTATTTCAATGCATTTTCACTTCCCTTTTTTTTCAATTCTACATACATAATGAATATTTTAAAAGAATACTTTTAAAATGAATTTTGAGTTATATTTTTGAAGACATTATTTCCTTTTCATATCTCCTATATTAATGATTCTAATAAAAGTATATGTTTTCAATGAATTTCTACATAAACTTTTTGATAATAATTATTTTTAATCATTGATTTTTTATCATGAAACTTCTTATATTAATTATTTTGGATTCCATTTATTTCCATAAAATGTTTTTTTACAATAATGTAAAATTTAGATTTGCCCTATTAATTGTATATTACATAATTTAATGTCTTGATTACCCAGTAAATATCATTTTTATTTGACTTTTTTTTAGAAAATAGAATTCATTATATTCTATTAATTCTTATGTTCATGTTATGTGATGTTTTTTGAAACATTTATGAAACCCATTATTTTTCATGGGTTTTACATATGATAATTTCTAAATATCATAAAACCCATTTATCTTTAAATGTGTTATTTTATGATGTGATTCTTGTTTTTTTCATGTTGCACAAAAATTTGTGGATTAATATATGGGTTATACCTATTTATCAATAAATTTTATTAGGTAATGTAATATATATCATCATATATAAATATTTTGTGAATGTGTTATGTTATAGGTAGTTTCATAGAGGGTCACTATGGTAATGTTTAACTTGACTAAAAATTATATAAATGAATCTGTTGGTAGGTATCTTGGTTCACAATGATAATAAATTTTATGTTTATTATTGTTCCACATTTTGTAGTTTTATATCATTTTGTTCCATTTTTTTAAAATTTTGGGGTATTTTAAACTTATTCCACAATTTTGTGTCATGTTGAATTGTTTTTGGCTATTTTTTTCTTTTTATCCTTATAATATATTTTAAAAATCATATTTTTTGTATAATTTTATGTTTTGTTATCAAGTATTTTTATTATTATATATGGTCATATGTTATCTTATTATGATATTCGTTTCATTCTGATGTACTAATTAATGTTTTTGATATATATTTTTTCATATTTTTCCCTTACTGAGCATCTGAACTCGTCTATTTTTTATGATTCCATTCCCCATGATTTTATGATGATTATATAATGTGAGATATATTGTAAAGTTTATATATAATCATGATTATAGAGAAATGGAAACAAGTTTAATAAATTGATATATTTATGAATATATTCTCCAAGATGCTAATCATTTTCGCCATTATGTTATGTGACCATTGAGGGATATAATATTTATATAATCCTAGTTAGGTAATATTTAGTTCATGTTTTTATTAGTTTAAAGTAGTTTCCCCATATGTAATTGAATTAACATTTGGTATAAGGGAAAATGCATTGACTAAATCAATGATCATCCTAATAAAAGTTGAGATGGATTGAGAAATTAGGTTATTATCTAAAAGAACTATAAGGAATCATGATTAAAAACATATCCATTATTTAAATATTTAGTTCATAAAAGAATATAAATATGGATAATCATGAAAATTAAAGAAAAATAGATTATTAATAAAAGAATAATAAACCACATAAATGTAAAAAACATCAAAACAAGAAACCAGTAAATTGCCTCAGTTGGATTGAATAATTATTTACTTATAGAAGATGGGTTCATAAAAAATAAAACTACCTTTGAAAAATAAAGAGTCTTTATTTCATGATTGGAGAGTAAAATATACATAAAAATAGACAATAAGAATCCAATTCTTTAACTATGGGAAACATGGAAATTATCCTTGTCAATTTCGTAATATTAGGGATGATACAAATTATCCGAATGAACAACTAAAATGACCAAGGGAACAAGGTTTAACCTTTTAAATAACTATATATGACATGTATTATGATAATTAAATCTTCTACATTTTAGTTTTTAATATGTGAACATTATTCTAGTCATATTAGGATTTATAGTTTTTTTCGAAATCTAATAACATAATGTTTTTTTAGAATAAAATATCTTATTTTATTATGGTTTCAATTTGAAATTTTACTCTATGGGAAAATAAAACATAGTCTAGTTCTTTTAGATAAATTTTACATGATTCTTTATGTATATTAGAAATTTAAGAATATACTAAATATTCACTTATCCTGGATTTGTTAATAAAAAATTATCGTTTTTTGAAAAAAATGATGTGTTGGAGAAAACAACTTATATACACCACAGAGAGATCCCAACATCACTATAAAAAACAATATGAAAAAATTATCTTTATCATCAAAGATAAATGAACCAACATTTTATATTTTCACTTATGTTTATATGTATGTTTAATGGACCATTCCAGTAGTTGGTGAAGAATACAACCCCCTATATATGTTGCTAGTGTAATAGGACATATTATATAGGTGAATAAGGGGATGATTTATAAGTATCCTCAGGGTTGGGAGATGGTTGATAATCAAATTCAATTCACTTGAGTACAAGAGACCATGTAGTGTGTGTAGAATATATTTCGGGTCTTGGATAAACCGTTTTTAGAAAATTAAGGTCCATCTGATGATAATGTATGGGTGAATCCACCCCCACCAACCATTAAATAAGATGGATACATGGAGTATGTAGTGTAAGTAATGTTGTAACAAGTTTGGTTAGGAGATTTGTGGTTATATGTTAAATGTAATGGCATAGGTTATGGAAAAATGGAAAGGGTGTGGGTCAGTGTGATAGAGAAAAAAACTCGAGATAGGGATGGGAGGGGTCAGAATGTGGTTCTCAGTGAGACTTATAAATAGTAGATGAATTCTTCATAAACATGATCAATATACATTAACATTCCACCAAAACCTCAAATTTGATAACCTATAGGTGATGCGATGTAGGATTTTTTGGGGTAACTACTATTAAAATTGGGAATAAAATTCCAACCCTCAAACTATTTTAAGATAATATGTCACTAAATGAGTGATTGTGAACTCAAATAATTTTTTCTCAACAAAAAAAATTGATGTATGAAAATTACATGCAAAGGAAGTAGAAAAATATTATAATTATATTTATTATAAAATAATTTATTTATTTGATATCTCATTAGAAATAAGTAAATCTCAATCCATATTATAGATACCCTTAACTAACTTGGTTAATAAGTAATAAATAAAATTAAAAAGTCCAAAAATATTTATGGGGGTGAATATAATGAATGATATTTGACTGTATACTCTCCTTAAATAAATAACATATTAATTATAGTTGTTAAAAAAACTATGTGGATCTAAAATTAAAATCATTAACATATACTAAATATTATTTATGACCCTTAATACATAGTAATTAAATTAGTTGGAATAAAATTTTATTACAATATTAAAATAATTAATAATGAAAGTAAGAATAAATCTCCCATAGAAAAGAAAATCATCCTTATGAAGTCAAATTGTTTGATCTCAAAAGTAATGTAATTTCTCTAGGATTTTCCATAGAGTGAGCCCAAATAGAACTCGATTAATTTCGTTTTGAGTAAAAGATTATAAGGGGGATGTTCAACATCATATATACTTCCAACATATCTATGCCAGTTGAAATTCCTATATTAATTGAAATAATATCTTATTGGAATATTATGTTATATACAAATATCATAAGGGGTTATGTCAGTAGAAATCAACATGACATCAAAATGTTATAAAATATTTATATTCATAGATATATCATGAAGTATAATACTTATTGAAAGGTTATTTTTTCCAAATTAACTTTATTTTAAAAAAATTATTTTCTAGAAATTAACTTCTTAATTTTGGGAACTATGTTTATTATGGTTAATTAAAAACAATTTATATTTATACTATTAATGACATGTTAAAGTTAAATTAATTAGGAATTTTTATTATATTTTATTATAAATATTCCAAAATTCATTTTACTATAAAAACTTATTTTTGATATATTTTATGTTTTAATTAATATTATAATTTAAAAATATAATATTTTGTTTATATCAAACTAAATTCATTTTGGATTTTTAATTTAACTAATTTCTTAAGATGATTTTTTCATATATTTATTAAAAATATATTTTGAAGTGGATTTTGAAAAATAAAATTTGAAATAATAATTTTACTTTTATGGCACTATTATTGTATATGAATTACATAGAAATTAATAAAAACATTATATAGAAATAACTATTTTTCTTATATTTTTATTATAAATTTAAAAATAATGTTTATATTTTATGAACCTTTTTTTTTATATTTTATAAATCAAGTTGTATTTTTGTAAAATTTATTTTAATATATTATATATTTATTATATTAAAATTAATTTTATTGTATTTAAATATTAAATCAGGAAAAAGGGATTTCAAATTCAAAATTTTTAGGCCCATATAATCTTATATGAACAACATTACTGTAATTTATGATGAATATCTTACCTTTGTTATAAACTAGTTACCGTAATAAAATCATAAAAGGTTAAATTAAAAATTCAAGCCATAAGGGAATATAATCTTTTTTAAAACATGTGTGAAAAAACCTGGTTTTAAATTATCAACCTTATCTCTTCACCACCCTATTATTTATGATATTCTGATGCGACATTCCATAGTAGTGACATCCCATTTTTAAAAACTTATAGAGACTTAAAAAATGTCAACCCTTTACACTTATAAAAGAGGATCTCCTCCCCTCACTTCCACATACAAAAAACCCTTATATTTGGTACATACTTTTACCAACCCTATTATAAACATTTATGTCCATCATAAAAATATTTTTCTCTTATAAAAATACCTACACTCAACGTACTGATTCTTTTTTCAAATTAGATAATACATGAAGTGATTAATAATATCATAACCTCTCTTTATATTTATATTTAATTTGGTCTCCCCTTCTAACATAAATTTTATTAAAAATAAAAAATATAACATATGTATCCATAGTATACTGATATTATATTATAATTATTGTGCAGTAATTAACCCAAATATAATTTCAATATTATGAAAACTGATGACGTGAAATGTTTATATGTTCATACTACCAACTTCATGAATAAACCAGTTCATTTTCGATCACTTAATAAATTGTATTTCTAGAAAAGTGAATTTAAAATATTATGTTATTATAAATTATTTTTGATTCTATAATACTAATCCACATTGATTCATTATCCCATTTCTTGAAAGAAAATCAATATCCCTTCATATGTGAAGACTACAACATGCATGGTACGATGGATTTTTTCTTTCAATTCAACCATTCATGGATGTGACTAAGAATGGGTTTAAATGGTGATAGATATATTCATGATTTTAAAAAAGGAACCTTTGATAGAAATTTAATAACGTCTTTATGATATTAATGATAAAAAATGGTTATAAAATTATCTATCTTAAATGTGAAACGTAAGAGTGAATAACAATTTATTAATATTTTGTATTGGTTTAGAATTTATAAATAATATAAAATTATTTATAAAATTGATATAAAGGACTAATAAATACAAATAAAGTCGATTATTTTACTTTTATAGTTATATTTCGGCTAAACCTCATAGATATCAATTAGCCCTGTTATATTCATGTTTGGGGTTGTTTGACTGCATACTTGAAAGATGTTACGAGATTTTATCATGGATTATTTTGAAAATTTAATTAATGGTGTAAAATTATATAAGTATTTATATAATTTTATTTTTTAGGTTCTTGATGAATTATATAAATATTTAATTCATTAAATATGAAATCACCATTCATGTGTTAAAAATCAAAAATATTTTTTTGATTTCATTTTCTATGATAGTTACCAAATCCATCATGAATGGAAATATGTAATTCATAATTAATTATAATCATCCCCAATAGTGATTTTAATTATTCTTGAAAGATGTTCTTTTTCAGAAGAAAAAATACAGAAACAATTCGAATCATACTTGTATAAACCATAAAAATATAAATACTCGAAGTTGGAAAATATATGTAGAATAACCAATATATATATATATATGTGTGTGTGTGTGTGTGTAAGGAATTATTATGGATTATGTGTATAAATTTTTATATTTATTAATATGAATAGTTCTTATTTAATTAAAAATTTAAATTTAATTATTCTTGATGTTTGGTGCAGGTGGAGACTAAATCAGGTCTATAGTTAGGGTTTTAATATCAGATTCATCTCCTTGATAGATTTTTATTGTTATGCACATAACTTAATTGTTTTAGACTATAAAGTCTTTAAATGTGTTATTATTTAATGAAATAAGTTTTATTCGTTTTAATTTAGTTTAAACATAAATACTCCTCATTCATGAGTATTTTATTTATATGATCCTCAATTCGATATGGGTTTTGAGAGACAAATTATTGATCAGTGAGTGATAATTGTTCATCTTCAACATATTTTATATAATTTGGGTAAATTATACCCTAAAATTTTATTATGTTCTACTTACTATTTTTTCTCAGGACTTGATTTTTTACCATAAAATTCCTATTTCATACGTTTTGTTCAACATGATAAATGTTTTCTACAAGAGAATTTAGTTTATTAATAACTTTCTTTGAGATATATGATTTCCATTGATCTTTGAACTCAAGTATTATCTTTATTAATTGATTTACCATTTTATATGTTGTCCTATATTAAAATTTAGGGAAAAATTAATCTTTTATTAAAGGAATCTTATTTTTTCATATAGAAGTATAAAATTTACTTGAATGAATCTCCAATTATTAATTGTATTGTCTTTCTTAGTCGATGTTATCATATTGGACCAATTTTCACCATTCACATATTGAAATTGATGTATATATAAATTTATGTGATCAACATAATTTCCTATTACACATTTTGAAGATATGTTTTACTATCTTTGCTTCATGTGAATTATGAAAAATGGTGTTGAAAAAATATACTAAATACATTTCCTTTCCAAATAAAATGTTTTAGTTTTTGATCCCATTAGTCCTCATTATCTGAAGAAAACAATATTAAATAATTTCACACTTTATAAACCATTCCATAAAAGATTTTATAATATTCTCTTGTAGGGGGATTTAATTTGGTAACTATTGTCTTGGATAGGTTGTTATTTATGTGACATCATTTGAAATTTAATTTGGAGTCCATTATTGTTACTAGGATTTAACTATGAGATGGATAAATGTTTTCTTAACCCACACATATGTATGGATAATCATTAATTGTTTGGTTAGACAAATATATCCCTCTAATTAATTGGGTAAATTCTTCACCTAAACAAATAATGGTGAAACGAGTAACGATTCTTGATCTAATATAGGAAACATGTTTTGAAGCCAAATCCGCTATGGGAAAAATTATGTGATGTCTGGTAAAGAATGAAAAAACATGTGGTGATTCCCAATCAATAATTTCATTTTTTATGATTGTGTTGGTGATAAACTATTTTTTATGTTATTGTGATATTTCTCGGGATCATGATTTATTCTTCTTGTTTTCATTTTCATTAAACTATTTTTTATGTTTAATCATATAGGATTACATTTCCTCTTATTGTACAATATGAGTTGTTTTTATGATTCAAAATTCAAAAAATATTTCTCAATTTTTTATTTTTCCTTCTAATATGCTGATCTAATCATATGTAACATATTGATATGATAATTTTTACCTTACCATTTCTTTGAGATCACCGATTTCTTACATTTCAATTTCAATTACCATGAAGACATATTTAACCTGTGATATGTATATGAGAAGATAAATTGTGTTGAGATTATGTGTAAATGTCCAATATCATTAAAACATATGTCAAATATATGAATAATCTCACAATATGATAAACACCTCAATTCTCAGTATGTTGATATTTTTATGTAATGTAAAGTTTTAATTACATAAATGATTTAAAATAAATGCATTCTTAGCATGGGTTTTTTCATTTTTTTATATTCATTACCCCTACACCCAATGATGACCATCCAAGTTCAGTAGTGAGGGATGAAAGATAATGAAACATGATTCCAACCAACAATAGGCCATGGGTTAGATACTAGCACTTAGGGTATGTAATACTCACAAATGAGTGGAAATTCCATTTATGAAGAACAATTGGACTTAAATAGTAATGATACCACAAAAAAATGATTCTCAAAATAAAAAAATCCCAGAATATATGCATATAATTTATTAAGAAATGAAAAAATACAAAATAAACTGAAAGTACCCAATGAAAATTCTCTATTATGACTTTTAAGATCAAATAAATCCTAAAAAAGTACAAGATATTGTAATGTCTATATCAATTACCAACCATATCATTTGGACATAAAATAGTTCTTATATATAAATTGGTTGAGTATAACATGTATACTCCATAGGATGCTTCATGAACCCTATCATTCAAAAGAAATAAATTCTACTACTTCATTCTGTTTAAAATGTTACACTTACTTGTCAACTAACCATGTTTACAATTTTTACAACCTCTCTAAGGATCTGTTACAACATATCACATAAAAGTAAAAATATAATATCCAACACATATATAAAAGTGATGATACCTGGCTGTTACATTCCCACTGGTATTCTACTTTCTCCCCAACATCACACATCATTTTTTTATCTATATCTAAATAAGCCACATATATCAAATGAACTTTCATAATAAATCATAACTCATTGATCCCAATATATCAAAATAAAAATCTTCTCAAAATAGTGAGAGGGTAGATTTTGGGTGCCATCATAACCCGTATGTTAGGTATTATATCACAAGCAATCAAATCCCATACACAATATAACTATAATAAACCACAAGATATATATTCAGAGATATATGTGTGTTAATTAAAAACAAAACACTACACAATTCAATGAAAATATATGGGAAATATAAAATATTTCAATACCATCAATAAAAAATACTCATAGGAGAAGATAATGAGAGAGAATGTGTTTTTATTCATCTTTCCTCACTGACCAAACTGTTGTAGAAAACACACCCCCATACCCCCATAGTCTACTAGGTGTTGGTTACCCTATAAACATGGGTGGGTTTTATATAAAATCACATAAAGTATAATATATATATATAAATTGTACAAACCATACTAAAGGAATATAACCATTATTAACCTCTACTTCATCTATCACCTATCAGACAACCAACTTACACAACTATAAATTAAAAATATGATAATGAAACCAAAATTACAAGGGGAATCAAATTATTTCATCCAAAAAACATTAATTTTTTACATAATTAATAGTAAATTATTCCTTTCCAAACATAACACTCCCAAAACCACTGGTACAATAATTTAAAATTGATTAACATTTTAGAATTTCATATACTCTTTGACTCAAACTAAGTTACCAAAAAATA
Source organism: Viscum album (assembly GCA_963277665.1). NCBI lineage: Eukaryota > Viridiplantae > Streptophyta > Magnoliopsida > Santalales > Viscaceae > Viscum > Viscum album. Next base: position 592,634,545 of record OY728167.1, read on the forward strand.
TCAAAAAACAATGAAAATAAATTTGCGTCAAGATTTGGGGAATAAAAATGTAATTTATGTGAATCATACACATCTAAACATTAAATAATATTAATTATCAATCAACCATCCTAGACTTCAACAAATTAAATAATTGTGAAACCCTAATTTAACCTACTCTATTAGTCTTAGTGCCATCCCTGACATTACTATGCATATAAAAATTCATCCTAACATCATAACCTCCAGCTACTACTAGAAAGATGATCATCACCGAAGGATAATTTCCAAACAATCATACTTCCCAGGATCAAATCAAATCACATATTATCACTCACATTAAGATAAAACATATAATGAAGAAATAGAATATAAAAAAGTTAATAGGGAATATTGGACCTAGAACCACATTATCAGGCCTTTTCATGGAAACAATATTAAGTATATATAAAATATTATCTAATGACAAATAACTAATTTTTAGCATAAATAATTAACAAATTAATTTAAAAAATCTTTCAACCACAAGAAAATGATGGCATCATCTATCGAAAATTATATGTTTTTTAAAATTCCTCCAACATGACTTTGATGTGCATCAAATATAAAAATTATAATTAAAAATGACTTTTCATTTATATTTCAAAAATCAATTTCCATAATTATTTTATTTAAATAATTTTAAATAATAATTATGTCAATAAACCATAAGATACACAAAAAATATAATGGTAACTTTCAAATCCATAGGAATACGGTCATCATGGTATAATTACATGAAATCACTACAACACACAACAAAATACCATTTTAATTCCTGTTAAATATTCATTAATAATAATTACACCATTTCCTAATGAGAGATATATTTATATCTTCACAATTTAACATTAATTAAATATAATAAATGAATCCCCTACCTCAAGAATTTCTACATTATTGAAACCAAAGTGGAACGACAAGAAAAAATATATGATCACCTCTCAAATAAGGAATCAATAGTCTATTAAGGACACGTCATGATGAACAATCCAAAAACCATTAAAGTTAATCTATGAGAAAAAAGGATAATACCCCCATATCCTAGAAATAAAGAGTAGATAAAATATTAATGAAAAATAATACATAACAGAAAGAGGGAATGGTCACATTGGATCACCATAGATCAATATCTATGAGATATGTCATGAATCAGTTCAGAGGTGATTCAATGGAAATTGAAAATGATGCAATGGTAACCTAGTGGTAAGTAATTTTTATTGGAGAAAAACAAGATTGATTTAGGTTTTGTAATTTATAAGAAAACTGGATCAAAGATGACCATGCCATATTACCCTAAACAATATCATAATGATACTGACATATGAAAAACAAGAAATCAAGATAAGATACCACAACAAATTTATCCTTGTCAAAGTCTCATTCAAGAATCATGGCATGATCCATGATGAATATACTGTAAATTAATAGAAGTACCACTATAGAAGGGAAGAAATATTCCAAATACATCTAATTCCAATGAATAAGGCTAAATTATAACTCATATCTATGGCATAAAGACCCCCTAGAATTTAGAAATTTTAGAACATACAACCCTATAATCCATTCGACAACAGCCCACCCAATATTCTACAAAATCATCTCCCATGTAAACATAGAGGTATAATATAAACCTCTAAGATATAATCATGTTTTTCATCTAAAAATTATGATTTACTCCAATCCTTCCTTCCATAAGACTCCTCTTATCATCTCCAACACCTACAACAGACAATGGAATGAGAAAAAATGATTCAGGAGCATACAATAACACATGAAATTATAGAAAAAAAATTACACATATTTTTCATAATTTGTGTATTTCTATTCATACCTTCCAAACCAATGGATAGTTCATAATTAGCATATATAAATTATAGTATATAGTGTTTTAATTAATAATTTTGTTTCTTTGTTTCACACTATTGAAAAAAAAAATCCATTAAATGGAAATATATAAATAAATCTTTAGGAATTACATTATAACCCTAAAATAATATCTGAATCCCGATAAAGGAATGTTATCTTAGTGGTCTAGCACAATAAATATATTATTATACAATACTTGTAAAACTTCATTGATAATTGAGTTAAACTGAAATCCATTCTATAATTATGAAAAGTTTTAATAATCATCTAAATCTTGGTAATATATACATAAGAAAATTTTGATCTCAAATTAGTAGAATGTGTTAACTATTCCAAATTTCATCATAGGTGATTCTATAAGCATAAGATAATACATGTACAGGTGGGATATATCTTAAAAAAAGAATATGGAACAAATAAGACATTAATAACGGACATGTAATCTCAATTTACCATACATAAACCATGTTAAATGTTTTTTGAACCATTATTAAATAAACTTGATACTTAGGGAATAATCACAGGTCTATGGAATGTAAATTATTCACGCCCTTTAATCAAAGAATTAAAAGGATAATTGGCATAAAAAATGAATAACTTATAATTATATTTTCAACATATCCTTGAAAACCTACCCTTTTACATTTTTAGATTACCCATGAAGGCTCAAAGTTTAGTTTATATGTATATACATTAAGGCACACTCTTCAATTTTTGATCGTATCAAAGAAGGATGTATATCACATTGCCTTATCAGATATAAAACCTTCAATAATTCATCATAGGGTTATATAGGACCAGAAATATAATTATCCAAAAAATGTGTGTTGAATAAGATTTCAAATATTTCAATATACCATGAAACAACTCATAAAGGGAATTATATTAATTCATTACATCATAAATAACCAATGTGTTGAAAAAAATATTTCAGAACATTTTCCAATGTTATAAAATGGATAGGCCTCATGAATTTAAATAGTTGATAACAAATATTAAATCACCCTAAAAAATAAAGTTGATAAAAAATTTATAGAGTTATTCTTGAAAAATAATTTTGATATAAAAATTCATTAATAGTTATAGGGGAAAATCGGTGAGATATTGTAAAATAATAATTAGAAAATGTTTTTATCATTTTCTGGAAATAAAAAGATAAATATCACATTAAAAATAAATTTTTGAATTGGTAAAGTGAAATCATTAGAAGTTATTTTCTTTTTAAATAAATATTTAAAAATATATCTTTATAAAACATAAAGGATATATAAATTGAATGTGTTGTTAAAGTTAAAACATTTAATTATGATAGGATAGAAAACATTTTTAGTACTTTGAAATAAATTTTTTATAAATATAGAAAGATAGATAGAGATAATAAAATTTTCATTTTTAAAGAGGATAAGTGAAATACGAAGATCAGAAGAGAGAAAAATTATTTAGGTCTTTAAATAAAATGGACAACATTGTAGTGAGGAAAATTCAGATAAGAATGATAATTCATCGTTTATGTGGATAAATATTATTCTCAAATATAATATACACTTTGAGAAGGATATAAAGCAACATAAAATCATTATATTAAAAGTAATTATCCCCATTGAAGAATAGAAGTCATCCTAAGATTCAATCATAGGATGGAAACAAAAAACTAAAGAATAAATATGTTTATGAAGTAACATTTTAACTTCATAAAGTGAGTAGAGTTAACAAATAACATTATATCATCATTATCTTTTAAATAAAAAACCAATAAAGTTTAAAAATGAGATGGATATAAGAATCCCTAAATTTTCAAGAATTATTTTATTTTAAATAAATCAATGGTAAATGATTATATCAAAAAAGTGGAACATGTGGATAATAGAAATTATTTATAATGAATCAAAATTATGATGCTTAGATCCTTACCTTTGTTATTGATTTGTTTTGTGGGTGTGCCTATCGTTGTGTTCATGTGCCTATCATTCCGGATATTAAAATTATATTTATTATAAAAATAAATAAGAGTATTTTTAATCTATATTTAAATTTATATGGTATATTTATTATAATTTTATGTTCATTATTTAAATAGATTTAGTTGATAATGGTTACAAGTGGTGGTTGTGTAAATTTCTCTGTAAATATGTTGTTATGTTGACCATTGTCAACTGTGTTGTCAAATAGATCTATAGTATCTTGGTTTTTTCGGTGTATACAAATTATTATTCAAGTTGAACTGGATATATATAGTTACATAGGTCTCCAAAATGAAATCAAATTTAAAAAGGTTCCTTGGAATGTTTATTTAATGTGGTAAAATTTACTACAACCAATATTTTAAATATTACCTATTGCTTGAAAAATATTATAACTCCAAAATATTAATGGATTCATAAATATAACGTGTATACAATTGATAAATTTCTAAATTTAGATATGTTTGGTGGTATGTGAAAATAGTCTATGTCATTCTACAGAGGTGGTAGTTTGCACAGACACAGATGATGATCACATTTTTGCAATAACCCAGAACTTTATCAATGATATTTCTCTTACTATGTTTTTTCATATAGTTTAAATCACATAAAATTACTTATAGAACACAATAAAAACCTCATAAATGAATAATGAATGAAATAATAGGTATTTCAAGAAGTTAAGGAACCTATACCGATGAAATAGTAATTCGACCTTAGGAATAGTAATATGACCTTTATAAATAGTAAATTGGCCGAATGAATAGTAACCTCACCCATGATTGTATAAATAAAAATCATGCCTCTTATAAATGAAAGTATGATATAATTATATCATAGTATAAGTAAGTGAATATTTTAAACATCAATAATTAAGTGTTGGTAATTTTATAATTTATATTTATGTCATTACAATTTTATAGTTAATAAAATTTTTTAAAAGAAAATTTCTTTTCATAAAATTAATTCATAAATGAAATTTTTATTTTCATTTTATTTTGGGTAATTTTAAGGGATTTTTTTTAATTTTTTAGAGTGTTATAAAATCAGTTATAAATTTCAAATTTGTATTTTTTAAGTAAATGATGATTTTAAATAAAAATAAAATTTTTCATATTTATAAAATTATTTTCATAAAATTTAATTCATTTGTGAATTTTAAATGTTTAAAAATGGTTAGGGTTATTTTTTTGGATTTTTCTAAAATACTTGAATTTTTTGTAATAGTAAAATATGATAATTTTCGATAAATGTTAAATAGATGATGTATTGAGTCATATGTGATTTATGGATGATTTTATCTCTTATTATATAACTATATATCAGTATTTTAATATATTTGATTATAATTCTCAAACTATTCATAGTCCGGAGCCAAAATAATAAATAAATGGTTAAAATATTAAAAAATCACCCCTCTTCTCCACTATAAATACCACCCAAACCACCACTTATCCTCTCACATATAATCCTTTAAAAATGTCAAAATTTCTACCCAATACCCTTAAAAAGATTATCCCCCATGTTTGGGAGCTCTTGGTCTTAACAAAATACCAAAACCAATCCCCTTAAAGAGGTTCTCAAGGAGTTGTCAGGATGTAAAATCCTCTTCCATTTCCTTTTAATTTCTTTTCAGGTTATTTTCATTTATTATTCTCTCCTCACATCCTCTGTAAAAATGATAATTATAATTCCATTGTCATATATATAATTTAATTATATCATGTTAATGTAATTTCCTTCCTCAAACTCATTTTTTTCACTCATTTATTTTTAAAATGAAATCATCGTTCGGGAAGTGTCGATTTACAACTTTTGTAGACGACAAATTTTCATACTTCAATTTATCCTTAAATGATGGTAATGAACTCATTTTTATGGTAATACCAAAATATAATATATGTATTAAAACCTATTTAATGTTCTAGGACCTGCATATATACGTAATATTAATTCATACGACAAAACTAGTTTTCAATAATCGAAATACCGCCAAAATAATATAAATGATTATCATTAATATTTTCTCTAATGGATCATCCTCATAAAATTTTACCAAATGAATTATATAAAAATATATTATTATTTATTTTCATTAATATAATATAAATTCATTTTTTTATAATTATACCCATTCCACATGAACTTCCATAATCATATACAAGTATACCGATCGTGAAAACCAAGGAAACAAGAACACCGAAGCGATAAAATTGTATCTTATAACTCATCAAAAAAGGCCATAGATGAACTTAATAAAATTTTAATAAATAAAATAAATGTATATAAGGTTATAATTTAATTAATTAATGGATTTAATTAGAATATACATGATGTTAAGGTTAAGTGTAGAATACATTCAGACATAAGGTAAGTGATTCTACCCAAACCTTCATTTATCCTTCGAGTTATTCTTTCACCAAATTTACCCCAATGAAATGCATATTTATTTTTATATATACTTATTAGAAATTCTATATATACATTACAAAATAATCCATATCCTTTGATATTTTTGTTATGGGAATTACATGTTTTACTAGGTCCCCTTTTCAATTCTTCCCGACATGCAAGCCCGATTAAAGGGAACCTCCCAATTTCTTACCAATTTTCAAGTACCAACCAAAATATATTTTAAGACACCATTTATTTTATAAAATTGGTAATTTTTTCATGAATTATTATATTTTTTAATTATTGGTTTTATACATAAAAATTGACAAAAAATGACTTTTCCAAAAAGAACTCTTCATTGCAATGTAAAAGGGGTATTTATCTCAAGAATTCCTCAATGATTTTATTTGAGTATTTTCATATTTTTCAGAACATATGTTGGATTTTATCCTTTATTAATATTTATCTCTTATGTTTATCATCCACCATATTTTATTAAAAGTTTTCTGATCAGTTTGACTATGGATGTTCTATCTTGATACCATTAACCATACTACTCAGAATTGTTTGTGATTATGTTTACAGATTGGGATAGTTATTTAAATTTAATATATATATATATATTGTTTATGTTTATCCCAATTCATATTAGGAATGAACTAGAATTGTTATTTTACATCTGGGGCCCACAATAACCCCTTGATGCATCGATAGGTCTAATGAGACAAAACAGATATGGACTTCGCCGATGACTTGCCCATTTTCAAGTATGGTTTTGACTGAGGCCTTAAACATTTTCATATGTCTTAGCTAAGGTATCGATGATATTTTTCAGGTTTTCAACATTATGAATTCCCCCATTATTATATTAGTAATTTATATTCCATGATATTCTTCTACTAGTAGAGTATCCATGGTTATGTTTTATTATGGAATTATTTAATCTGCTTTTATTCCTTCTATTTTATGATCAATATTATGTTTTAATGACATTCACCATGCCTTATATTTATGATTATTCTATTATAATTACCCTTACTGAACATATGAGCTCACCCCCTTCGTATGTTTTATTTTTCTTAGTATGTGATGAAGTATATTATGAATGATTTTCAAGGATAATCTACGAGCAGTAGATGTTTCCACTAGAATTTCTATATTTTATTTCCTTTTAGGTTGTAATATAATACTTATATATGTATATTGTTTTCCAAACTACTAAAATATTTGATTCTTTGGGATGCGACTTCCTTGATTATATTGCATATGTAATTAAGTAAGGCACCGACTCTGGGAAATTGGGGTTGGGGTCTCTACAATTGGTATTAGAGAAAGTTTAGTAGAAACTTTGGAAGCTATATTTAGAAAATATATATTACTGAACATAAAAAAAAGATATTCATTAAGGATAATGATTTAATAACATCCTATAATTTTTTTAAGGTATAGATTATGTGGATCTTACTATCAATTCATTCGTGTCTGGATACTACAGGTGAATGTGGTTCTGGAACAGATGTACCTAGGGGTAACAACTATGACAAGGTGTTCTCAGCCTATCTTTGGATAACCTAGTACATAAAAATGTGCCATTTTACGCACCTGGTCTGACACACCCATGGGATATGGTTTTGATAATTCACATTTTCTTTACAAACCATTATGAAGTATTTGAAAGTAAATTTTTCCTTAGAGAAACCTTGTTTATGATTATGAGATTAGATTTTCATAGGATTTCAATTTATGATATGTATTTTTCTAGTTGATATTATACATTATTATCCATAACCTAATCTAGTGTATGTCATTATTTAGAAATGGATACTACTGGAAGGAATGGAAACATTATCAACGTATGTATCACATATAGGGATTTCCCTCCAATGGAAGATAATGATATTGGAATTGGAGTACGACTGGTGCTGAGAAACTTGTAACTATACTGGGATAGATGACTCAGGTTATGAAAACTAACCTTACCTATATGGAGTATTCGGAACCACAAAGTGGTGGACCAATGTTAGACCACTCTATGTGACAACAACCTCCATCATTCAATGGGACTACAAACCCATATGTCGCAGAGTAGTGGATATGTTCCATAGAGAAGATATTTATTCCTTTGGGATGTAATGAAATTGAGAAGGTTATCACACAAATTTATCGTCTATAGGGAGATTTTGATCAATGGTGTTCATTAATTAAAAACATAAAGGAGGTAGAAGAAAATACAAATATAGACGGTGTAGATTTTAAGGATTTTTTTCTAGAAAAATATTTTCCGCATGAACAAAAAGCGGATATTGAAAGGAAATTATTGAGTATGAAATAAAAATAAGGTAAAAAGGTTGAAAAGTATGAATAAAACTTCACAATTTTAGCAAGTCATGTCTTAGAATACATATATAATCCAAGGATAACAATTTATTGATTCTTTGATGTTTTAAAACCATTCCTATAAAGGAAACTAGTCTCCCAAAATTTCTCAATATTCGATGATATTGTCTCATGTGCTATCAATACTAGGAAATAAATCTCTAATTATTATGACTTTAAGGGAGAGAAATATAATAATAGGGTGGTATTTTATAGAATGGATAAAGGTTAGAATAAAATGGGGAATTTTCCAACAGGCGATATGTATTGAAGGAAACATCGTGGTTCCAAATTAAAAGGAAAAGAAGTTTTCTAAACGTGTGGAGAGAAAGGGTATCATGCTAGTGATTTATAGGGAAATAAATAAGCTATCAATGTTCAATGATATAATTGTAGGGATATGTGACACTTTTCTAATAATTTTATAAAGCATCAAATAAACATGCCTCAGAAAAGGCCAATAGAGCAGGGTTAAGATTATGCAATAAAAATGATAAGGTTGAAATTCCTGATGATTTGGTGTCATGTACATTAATAATTTTATAAAACATATCCAATGATTTATTTGATTTTTGATAATCACATTCTTTTATATCTTTCCACTTTTCCAATAAAATTATATATTTCCATTTTTATTTAATAAATTAACAATCAATCAAAACTCCTAAAAGAAGAGTCATTACAACAAAGGTGTCTCAGTCAGTCCCCTCTTGACACATAAATGTGCTTTAGTTTTCGATATTTTCATCATACCTATGATTGAATTTGATATAATCCTTGGTATGGATTGGATTTAAAATTATGAAGCAAAAATATATTGAAAGAATAAGGAATTTACAATTTTTGTAACTAATGTATAATCCCAAATATTTAGAGCAGAAACATCATCATTTGATTCTTAACTAGATCCAACCCCAGTATCTCTACTCAATGAAATTATTGGTGAGGATGAGAACAAAATATCTATGGGTGAGGAAATAAATCTTCAAATTTAGGATGTAACTATTTTACAAAAATATATTGATATATTTCTAGAGGATTTACCTAGACATCATCTTGAGTGTGAAGTTGAGCTCCCTATTGATTTAATTACTGGTTCAAGACATAAATAAAAGACTCCTTATAGAATATCCATGGTAGAATTAGTAGAACTGGAGAAAAAAATAGAGGAATTGAGTGAAAAAGTATTTACTAACCCTAGTATTTCTCTATGGAAATCCTATGTTTTCTTTGTCAAGAAGAAAGATGGATCCATGAGGCTATGAATTTATTATAGAGAAATAAATTCTATTAAAATAATGAAAATGTATCATCTATGTCACGTTGATGATTTATTTGATCAAATTCATAGAGATCAATACTTTTCAAATATTAACCTTTGATAAAACTATCATCTGTTGTGTGTGAGGAAGGAATATATTCCAAAGACAACATTTTGAACCATGTATGGACATTATGAGTTTACAGTAATTCAATTTGAACTGACTAATAAACCCTTTGTTTTCATGGATATAATGAACAGAGTTTTCAAGGAATATCTTGATAACATTTTTGTGGTATTTACTTATGATATCTGGATATACTCTAAAAGATACTAAGACCATGAGAATCAATGAAAAATTATTTTGAAGACTCTTAGAAGAAATAAATTCTGTGGGATGTTTAGAAAGTGTGAATTTTGGATTTAATCAGTTTATTTTCTTGCCCATATTTTCTCTAAGGATGAAATCTTAGTTGAACATATGAAGAAAAAGGTTTTTTAGGAATGTCCAACACCAATAAACATAACCTAGGAATGTAGTTTTATTGGTTTATCCAGTTATTATTAGAATTTCATTTAGAACATCGCCTGATTAGCCAACCTGTTAACAAATCTTAATCAGAAAGGGGGTATGTTCATATGGACAAAATAATGTGGAGAATGTTTTGAAGAATTGAATTGGAGATTATTGAATGCCCTAATCCTTACTCTACCATTGGGAAATGGTGGATTTGTTATTTATAGTTATGCATCAAAGAAATTACTTTATTGTTTTATTATACAGAATGATAGATCTATTTCATATACATCAAGGTAGTTAAAAACTCATGAATAAAACTATCCTACTCATGATCTTGAGTTATTAGATGTAATATTTTCTCTAAAAATACAGAGACAATATCTTTATGGATAATGATGTGATATATATACAGATCATAAGAGCCTAAAATATATCTTCTCGTAAAAAGAACTCAATACAAGGAAAAGGAAATAGCTTGAGATACTCAAGGATTGTGATTTTTCAATAAAACGTCAACCAGGAAAGGAAAATAATGAAGATGATCCATTGAGTAGGAAGGCTCATGGAGTTCTAAAAAAATTAGGATTGACAAGGACCATGTATATATGGATCTAAGAAAGATGGATATGGAAATTATCAAAGAATGTGATCATTACTTTTTCAATTGGTTTTCCAACCATCTTTATTGGAAAGGATTAAATGTTCTTAGTATGATGATGAGAATCATTAAAAGAAAATTAAATCTATGAATGATGGGAGATTGACAAACTTCATGTATAAAGATGGAATTCTTAAATTTTGGAAGAGGGTTTGTTTTATCTCTATAACCAAGCTAAAAAAGGGATTTATTGGATGATTAAAATAGTTGGAATTTGTCTATACACCCTGTTATCACTAAGATATATGGATATTTGAAGGAATATTTCTGGTGGGATAATATGAAATTGGAAAATTTTGATTATGTATCAAGATGTTTGGTCTATCAAAAAGTGAAGCCTGATAGAATACATCCTAGAGGAGTCATGAAACCTCTACCTATTCATACATGTAAATTGGATGATATCACCATGGATTTTCTCACTATATTACCAAAAAATCCAAAGAATAATGATGCAATATGGGTTATTTTTGATTGACTTACCAAATCTGGTCATTTCCTTGATATAAGGGTGGATTTTAAACTGGATCACCTGAAAAAACTCTATATTAATCATCTTTTAAGACTTCATGGATAACCTCTCTCTATTGTGTCTAATTTATCCATAGTTTATGCCAAAATATTTGAAAAATCTATAGAAATATTTGGATACTAACCTTAATTTGTGTACTTCTTATCACACTTAAATTGATGAGAAATTAGAAAGGATGATCTAAACATTAGAAAACATGTTGAAATCATTTTCACATGAATTTCAAGGTATATGGGATTAGTATTTACCTTTAGTGGAGTTTTCCTACAATAATAGTTTCCATTAAAGTATTAAAATGGTACCATAAAAAGCATTGTATGGAAAGAGATTTCATACAACAACTTATTGGGATGCAGTTTTTGAAAGAAATCTTGTGGGCCCAGATCTTGTGGACGAAAAATGAACATAGTTAATGATTATTCAAACCCATATCAGATTAACTCAATGTAAGACAAAATCTATTCGGATAATCAAAGGAAGGAATTGGAATTTCAAGTGGGGGATCATGTTTTATTAAAAGTATCTTGATGGAAGGGTGCTATAAGATTTAGGAAGAAAGGGAAACTCAGCCCCATGTACATTGGCTCTTCTACAAATCTAAAAGGAATTAGATTTGTGGATTTTGTTTTGAAATGTTTCCTAACCTTTCTAAGGTAAAAAATATGTTCCACATCTCCTAGTTAAGGAAGTACAAGCCATACCCAACCCATGTACTGACCTATAAATGAATAGAATTGGAAGAAGATTTATCTTATTGTAAAGAGTATATCTAGATTCTAGACACTAAAGAACTGGTTTTGAGTAATCAGATGACTCAGCTAGTAAAGGTAATTTGGAATAATAATAATACTGAAGAGGTGACGTGGGAGCCTGAGGAACATATAATGAAGAACTACCCAAATCTTTTTATAGGGTAATGATAATAACATAAACTTTTTATAATAATCTAATCCATAAACCTCCTTATATCTCAGTTGATTTAGGTTATTATCCAATATACCTTAATTACCTTAATCCTCTAATATTTTTCATATGATAATAGACATCTTGGTTGTAAGGTATCTTGAAGAAACACCCCGATAATATCCTAACCACTAAAGTTATATAAACCTTTTCTTTAATACCAACTATAAGGACCTAGACATAAAAATTACATATTCTAGTTATTTTAAAACAATATATAACATTTTATTCCCAAATATATTTTAGGTCAAGAGTTTTAGTGAATTAGGAAATACTCTTACAAAGTATACCCATACATTACAAGTATACACTTATACTTAGTATCCATTTTTTTCACAAAAAAACCATTTAAAATAAAACATGACTACTTTTCATGACATATCATCAATAATTTCATGATGATATCTCATTTTTACTTACTAGTATTCAGACCTGAGATTTTTTTTAAATCCCAGGATGAGAAAAAAAGGTCAGTAAGGGATATACAATGAACTAAAACAGTTATTCTTGTGAAAACATGAAAACGCATCGATACATTATCATAAAGTAATACTTTCCACCCCTAATAATTATTAAATTATTTCCTTTCAAAAGAATATCATTACTTACGATTTTTTTAATCAAAATATTACCATTAAACCATATAAATTTCATTTATCATATAAAGGTAACTTGGAACACTATCAAACTTAAATGGAATAATCATGCAGTCGACTTCCATACTTTTCACTCTTACAAAATGGAATAGCCAAACATCTGACTTCCATACCCAATGTATTATAGGCTGTAAGGTAACCAACCATTATTGGTTTATAACAGTACCAAACATACCTAATTTATCATTTAATCACCCTTGAAATTTCAAAGTATCATTAAATATTGACAACACATAAAATATTACAATTTTAAGAGTTTCCCTCATAAAATTTTATTTGCAATCACACGAAATAATTTCAAGATATTTAAATAATAAATCCATTTTAAGAACTATTTTCAATACGAAAATACCAAAAAAGGGAATAAAGGATTTCCTTTTCATTTAAAAAAATTTTAGTCCTTGTATTGGACACAAAATATCAAATAACGGCTACAGTGGCAGGGAAGTCATTGTCGCCGTATACGTTAAAGAAAAAAATTTATTTTTTTTTGTTTGTAAAGAAGGCCAAACTCTCCATATAAAAATATTTATTTTCAAAAAATTTGAATTAAATTAAATATATACATAAAATTTTATGTATAATCCTTTTATATCCATATAAATAATTATGTCAATTAATATCATAATGAAGAATATTTGATAATGAAATCTTTAAATGTTGAAGGTGTCTCATACAACTTTGAACATTTAAAATATCAAAATACATGAATTAATAAATTTACCAAAAATTAGATAACAATATTATAGATAAAATATGGATATGAAATGGCGTATTGGATGTATATACACCTTATAAAATAATAAAGGTGCATATTATCAAGAAATGACTCAATGAAAGGAGATTGAGATGAAAACACTTACCTTGAGTCTGATTTGTCACATATATTCCATGTTATACATTAATAATAAAATTAGGTTAATTTATACTTTCTTAATAACATTTTATTTTTTATTATTACTTTTATATCACTAATTTCCATGCTATAATAATTAGTTAATTATTTTAGTTCACGTCGGACAGTTTGACAGAATTTGGTATATAAGTCCAAAATGACTATGGCAAGTCGAATAGGGTAAAATAGGTCATAAGTCCATCATATCTAGAATTTTATTCATGAAATAATAATAAATTTTTTTACATATATTATAAATTTTAAATTCATCCATTACATATGGATATTAAAACTGAACTACGTTACAATCTTGGAGACTATAAGATGTACATACACATTAGTAACATTTCAATTTTTCAATGATCATTATAGAAAGAAGGTAATTATAATTTTATATTTAAAAAATGATCATAATATCATTAAGATAATATTAATAATTTAAATTTTATTTTATATATCATAACATTTATGTGGTGAAAAAAAAACGAATCACATCGCTTTGTGGAGGTGATAATTCATAGGTACGGATGAACGAAGTTATCATTGTTATGTGAATGGAAAGTAAGAATATAAGAGATATAATATTTTATTATAATGATAAATATGTCATTAATATCATATATAAACATTAATTCCATCATTATAACCTATCTTGAGATATGATAATGAAAAAAAGAACAATATTGGTTCGCGAGGCCGTAGTGCTCCGTACACATGAATGCAAAGTTCATTTGACATTTCCTAAAATTTGAGATATATTTGGGAGAGGATATTAACATAATAAAAACTGGGTATATTTGGTATAATATATTTATTATTTAATCATGGTTTAGTAATATTTGAAGGATTTTTAAGAAGAAATTAAACATAAATACTTGATTAAAAATGATACCTTTCCTTTGGATGATCACCTTTGATTGACACCTTAACATCTCTAAAAAGGAGATTATACCTAAAATAAGAAATAAAGAATATGGGATGAGATTATAGGAAGGGTTTGGGTAGAAATTGGCTGATCCAAATGGTTTCGGAAGTGTAAGGAATATATAGGAATGAGTGAGTTTTTATAGGAAAAGGGAGGGTCACCCTTGGAAACCCTTAAAATATAAAATTAGTAAAAATTATTTATTAAGTCAAAATGACTCCAAATTGTGGGATTTAAAATAAAATATAAATTTATTTATAAATAATCTCAACCTATAATTTTTAGAAATGTATTTATTTTATTTTAAACCTTATCTTCCTGTTTTATACACAATTAATGTATTTTAATTTAAATTGTGGTAACATCATTCTAAATATCAAGAGGTTATAAGTTTTACTTATTTGGGGTAAATTGTCCATTAAATTAAAATTTATAAAATTTTATGCCTTACCATAGTAAATTTTTATTTTTTAAATATTTTTATAATTTATAAATAATTTAATAAAATATCATTTTTATAAAATATCAAGTGTTAGTTTTGAAACTATTCATTTCATTGAATTTAAATAAAATCCATGCATAGAGCCAACTTAGAAAAAAATATTTCATATTGTTTGAATATTTAATAATAACCAAGAAAATTCCTGGATAACCCTAATAAATTATAATTATATTTATTTTAATATTTTTAATATCATTTATTTGATATTTTAATTAATAAAATAATTACAACATCATTGTTTTGTTAGAATTTATGGTTATTATTTTATCTCTAAAAATTATATATAAATTACCATGATGTAGATATTTTTTTTTATATTTCTAATGATTATTTATGATCTAATTTATATCATGTCTATACCAATATGAAAATTATTATACTTATATGAAATAAGAGTGTGACATTTTGTCACTTTCATTTATTTCAATAATACCTATATCATTTTCCCTGTCAAGTGTCCATTAAATGAATCAATCCAGATCCTTAGGTTTTAATATTCGATTTTTAGCCATACAACAGGATTTTGAAAGGTGTTAGGGTAATTTTATTGGACTTTTCATATTAGTTTTTACCTAAATTACCCAATTTAAAATTAACCGTGTTAAATAAAAATTAACAAAGTTACTATTCATAATATAACAAAAAAACAAAAGTAACCTATATAAATAATTTAGACCCATGGATTACAAATATGTAATCCATTTTAGCAAAATTAAAACAAAAAATATGCATTAATTAAATTAATATTAATCTCATTGACTGGAAAGAGAAAACATGTTTTTTTAAATGGAAAAACCATCAAAATATTGGCATTGGTTTATATCCAATTTCAATGTGAAATTAATTATAATGACATACATTGAATTAAATAATAAAAAAATAATCTAATTAAACATTAAAAACATTCAAAAATATAATTTAACACTATAAATAAATTTGATGAAAAAATAGTTTTCAATTAAAATGTATTATTTTATTTCACTATTCATTCAAACAAAGTAAATTTTGATACTAATATCCCAAATAAGAAGTATATTTTGTAAAAAATAACCTATAAAAGTGTCAAAAACCAGATTTAAAATTGGTGTTCCATTAAAAGGAGACAAAACTATTTTGAAAAAAATACTCCTTTTATCAGAAAAATTGAATTTGTTAATATATCATGTTTATAAAAATTACAAGATGAATTTTAAACATTATATTGAATATATAAAATATATATGGCATTGATAAACCCCATAAAGATTGATTTTATTATTTTATAGTCACACCTATTTACATTTAAATAATTTTTCAGAAAAACATTTCTTTTTATATAAAAAGGGGTTTACAATTATTTATAATTAAATATTCACCAAAAAATTAATTATATACACGTGTAAACCATTATATTGAAATTAGTAGGTGTTGGATAACTCAAACAATTTCTTGCAGGTGATTTGAATACTCAAGAATCTCTCAAAATTATTCGAACGAGATTTTTCAATAACAATGACCATCAAATCATTGGGGAGGAATTATAAGGTTGTGAAAGATATCATTCCTTACATATTTAAAAAATGATCCTTAATACTATGAAAAGAACACCACTTAAACATGAAATGAATTATTAAAATAAGAATACTCTATAGGGTAATGATAATAACATAAACTTTTTATAATAATCTAATCCATAAACCTCCTTATATCTCAGTTGATTTAGGTTATTATCCAATATACCTTAATTACCTTAATCCTCTAATATTTTTCATATGATAATAGACATCTTGGTTATAAGGTATCTTGAAGAAACACCCCGATAATATCCAAACCACTAAAGTTATATAAACCTTTTCTTTAATACCAACTATAAGGACCTAGACATAAAAATTACATATTCTAGTTATTTTAAAACAATATATAACATTTTATTCCCAAATATATTTTAGGTCAAGAGTTTTAGTGAATTAGGAAATACTCTTACAAAGTATACCCATACATTACAAGTATACACTTATACTTAGTATCCATTTTTTTCACAAAAAAACCATTTAAAATAAAACATGACTACTTTTCATGACATATCATCAATAATTTCATGATGATATCTCATTTTTACTTACTAGTATTCAGACCTGAGTTTTTTTTTAAATCTTAGGATGAGAAAAAAAGGTCAGTAAGGGATATACAATGAACTAAAACAGTTATTCTTGTGAAAACATGAAAACGCATCGATACATTATCATAAAGTAATACTTCCCACCCCTAATAATTATTAAATAATTTCCTTTCAAAAGAATATCATTACTTACAATTTTTTTAATCAAAATATTACCATTAAACCATATAAATTTCATTTATCAAATAAAGGTAACTTGGAACACTATCAAACTTAAATGGAATAATCATGCAGTCGACTTCCATACTTTTCACTCTTACAAAATGGAATAGCCAAACATCTGACTTCCATACCCAATGTATTATAGGCTGTAAGGTAACCAACCATTATTGGTTTATAACAGTACCAAACATACCTAATTTATCATTTAATCACCCTTGAAATTTCAAAGTATCATTAAATATTGACAACACATAAAATATTACAATTTTAAGAGTTTCCCTCATAAAATTTTATTTGCAATCACACGAAATAATTTCAATATATTTAAATAATAAATCCATTTTAAGAACTATTTTCAATACGAAAATACCAAAAAAGGGAATAAAGGATTTCCTTTTCATTTTTAAAAAAAATTTAGTCCTTTTATTGGACACAAAATATCAAATAACGGTTACAGTGGCAGAGAAGTCATTGTCGCCGTATAGGTTAAAGAAAAAAAATTATTATTTTTTATTTGTAAAGAAGGCCAAACTCTCCATATAAAAATATTTATTTTCAAAAAAATTTAATTAAATTAAATATATACATAAAATTTTATGTATAATCCTTTTATATCCATATAAATAATTATGTCAATTAATATCATAATGAAGAATATTTGATAATGAAATCTTTAAATGTTGAAGGTGTCTCATACAACTTTGAACATTTAAAATATCAAAATACATGAATTAATAAATTTACCAAAAATTAGATAACAATATTATAGATAAAATATGGATATGAAATGGCGTATTGGATGTATATACACCTTATAAAATAATAAAGGTGCATATTATCAAGAAATGACTCAATGAAAGGAGATTGAGATGAAAACACTTACCTTGAGTCTGATTTGTCACATATGTTCCATGTTATACATTAATAATAAAATTAGGTTAATTTATACTTTCTTAATAACATTTTATTTTTTATTATTACTTTTATATCACTAATTTCCATGCTATAATAATTAGTTAATTATTTTAGTTCACGTCGGACAGTTTGACGAAATTTGGTATATAAGTCCAAAATGACTATGGCATGTCGAATAGGGTAAAATAGGTCATAAGTCCATCATATCTAGAATTTTATTCATGAAATAATAATAATTTTTTTACATATAATAAAATTTAAAATTCATCCATTACATATGGATATTAAAAATGAACTACGTTACAATCTTGGAGACTATAAGATGTACATACGCATGAGTAACATTTCAATTTTTCAATGATCATTATGGAAAGAAGGTAATTATAATTTTATATTTAAAAAATGATCATAATATCATTAAGATCATATTAATAATTTAAATTTTATTTTATATATCATAACATTGATGTGGTGAAAAAAAACGAATCACATCGCTTTGTGGAGGTGATAATTCACAGGTACGGATGAACGGAGTTATCATTGTTATGTGAATGGAAAGTAAGAATATAAGAGATATAATATTTAATTATAATGATAAATATGTCATTAATATCATATATAAACATTAATTCCATCATTATAACCTATCTTGAGAGATGATAATGAAAAAAAGAACTATATTGGTTTGTGAGGCCGTAGTGCTCCGTACACCTAAATGCAAAGTTCATTTGCCATTTCCTAAAATTCGAGATAGATTTGGGAGATGATATTAATATAATAAAAACTAGGTATATTTGGTATACAAGATTTATTATTTAATCATGGTTTAATAATATTTGCAGGATTTTTAAGAAGAAATTAAGCAGAAATACTTGATTAAAAACGATATCTTTCCTTTGGATTATCACCTTTGATTGACATCTTAACGTCTCTAAAAAGGAGGTTATACCTAAAATAAGAAATAAAGAATATGTTATGGGATTATAGGAAGGGTTTGGGTAGATATTGGCCGATCCAAATGGTTTTGGATGTGTAAGGAATATATAGGAATGAGTGAGTTTTTATAGGAAAAGGAAGGGTCACCCTTGGAAACCCTTAAAATATTAAATTAGTAAAAATTAATTATTAAGTCAAAATGACTCCAAATTGTGGTATTTAAAATAAAATATAAATTTATTTATAAATAATCTCAACCAATAAATTTTAGAAATGTATTTATTTTATTTTAAACCTTATCTTCCTGTTTTATACACAATTAATGTATTTTAATTTAAATTGTGGTAACATCATTCTAAATATCAAGAGGTTATAAGTTTTACTTATTTGGGGTAAATTGTCCGTAATATTAAAATTTATAAAATTTTATGCCTTACCATAGTAAATTTTTAATTTTTAAATATTTTTATGATTTATAAATAATTTAATAAAATATCATTTTTATAAAATATCAAGTGTTAGTTTTCAAACTATTCATTTCATTGAATTTAAATAAAATCCATGCATAGAGCCAACTTAGAAAAAAGTATTTCATATTCTTTGAATATTTCATAATAACCAAGAAAATTCATGGATAACCCTAATAAATTATAATTATATTTATTTTAATATTTTTAATATCATTTATTTGATATTTTAATTAATAAAATAATTACAACATCATTGTTTTGTTAGAATTTATGGTTATTATTTAATCTCTAAAAATTATATATAAATTAACATGATGTAGATACTTTTTTATATTTATGATGATTATTTATGATCTAAATTATATCATGTCTATACCAATATGAAAATTATTATACTTATATGAAATAAGAGTGTGACATTTTGTCACTTTCATTTATTTTAATAATATCTATATCATTTTCCCTGTCAAGTGTCCATTAAATGAGTCAATCCACATCCTTAGGTTTTAATATTCGATTTTTAGTCATACAACAGGATTTTGGAAGGTGTTAGGGTAATTTTATTGGACTTTTCATATTATTTTTTACCTAAATTACCCAATTTACCATTAACCGCGTTAAATAAAAATTAACAAAGTTACTATTCATAATATACCAAAAAAAGTAACCTATTTAAATAATTTAGACCCATGGATTACAAATATGGAATCCATTTTAGAAAAATTAAAACAAAAAATATGCATTAATTAAATTAATATTAATCTCATTGGCTGGAAAGAGAAAACATGTTTTTTTAAATGTAAAAACCATCAAAATATTGGCATGGGTTTTTATCCAATTTCAATGTGAAATTCATTATAATGAGATGCATTGAATTAAATAATAAAAAAATAATCTAATTAAACATTAAAAACATTCAAAAATATAATTTAACACTATAAATAAATTTGATGAAAAAATAGTTTTCAATTAAAATGTAGTATTTTATTTCACTATTCATTCAAACAAAGTAAATTTTGATACTAATATCCCAAATAAGAAGTATATTTTGTTAAAAAAACTATAAAAGTGTCAAAAACCAGATTTAAAATTGGTGTGCCATTAAAAGGCGACAAAACTACTTTGAAAAAAATACTCCTTTTATCAGAAAAATTGAATTTGTTAATATATCATGTCTATAAAAATTACAAGATGAATTTTAAACATTATATTGAATATATAAAATATATATGGCATTGATAAAACCCATAAAGATTGATTTTATTATTTTATAGTCACACCTATTTACATTTAAATAAATTTTCAGAAAAACATTTCTTTTTATATAAAAAGGGGTTTACAATTATTTATAATTAAATATTCACCAAAAAAATAATTATATACACGTGTAAGCCATTATATTGAAATGAGTAGGTGTTGGATAACTCAAACAATTTCTTGCAGGTGATTTGAATACTCCAGAAGCTCTCAAAATCATTCGAACGAGATTTTTCAATAACAATGACCATCAAATCATTGGGGAGGAATTATAAGGTTGTGAAAGATATCATTCCTTAAATATTTAAAAAATGATCCTTAATACTATGAAAAGAACACCACTTAAACATGAAATGAATTATTAAAATAAGAATACTCTATAGGGTAATGATAATAACATAAAATTTTATAATACTCTAATCCATAAACCTCCTTATATCTCAGTTGATTATGGTTATTATCTAATCTACCTTAATTACCTTAATCCTTTAATATATTTCGTATGATAATATACATCTTGGTTATAGGTATCTTGAAGAAACACCCCGATAATATCCTAACCACTGAAGTTATATAAACCTTTTCTTTAATACCAACTATAAGGACCTAGACATAAAAATTACATATTCTAGTTATTTTAAAACTATATATAACATTTTATTCCCAAATATATTTTAGGTCAAGAGTTTTAGTGAATTAGGAAATACTCTTACAAAGTATACCCATACATTACAAGTAGACACTTATACTCAGTATCCATTTTTTTCACAAAAAAACCATTTAAAATAAAGCATGACTTCTTTTCATGACATATCATCAATAATTTCATGATGATATCTCATTTTTACTTACTAGTATTCAGACCTGGGATTTTTTTTAAATCTTAGGATGAGAAAAAAAAATTCAGTAAGGGATATACAATGAACTAAAACGGTTATTCTTGTGAAAACATGAAAACGCATCGATACATTATTATAAAGTAATACTTTCTACCCCTAAGAATTATTAAATAATTTCCTTTCAAAATAATATCATTACTTATGATTTTTTAATCAAAATATTAGCATTAATCCTTATAAATTTCATTAATCATCTAAAGGTAACTTGGAACACTATCAAACTTAAATGGAATAACCATGCAGTCGACTTCCATACTTTTCACTCTTACAAAATGGAATAGCCAAACATCTGAATTCCATACCCAATGTATTATAGGTTGTAAGGTAACCAACCATTATTGGTTTATAACAGTACCAAACATACCTAGTTTATCATTTAATCACCCTTGAAATTTCCAAGTATCATTAAATATTGATAACATATAAAATATTACAATTTTAAGAGTTTCCCTCATAAAATTTTATTTGCAATCACACAAAATAATTTCAAGATATTTAAATAATAAATCCATTTTAAAAACTATTTTCAATACGAAAATACCAAAAAAGGGAATAAGGGATTTCATTTTCATTTTTTAAAAAAATTTAGTCCTTGTATTGGACACCAAATATCAAATAACTGTTACAGTGGCAGAGAGGTCATTGTCGCCGTATACGTTAAAGCAAAAAATTTATTTTTTTTGTTTGTAAATAAGGCCAAACTCTCCATATAAAAATATTTATTTTCAAAAAAATTGAATTAAATTAAATATATATATAAAATTTTATGTATAATCCTTTTATATCCATATAAATAATTATGTAAATTAATATCATAATGAAGAATATTTGATAATGAAATATTTAAATGTTGAAGGTGTCTCATATAACTTTGAACATTTAAAATATCAAAATAAATGAATTAATAAATTTAACAAAAATTAAATAACAATATTATAGATAAAATATGGATATAAAATGGCGTAGTGGATGTATATACACCTTATAAAAGAATAAAGGCGCATATTATCAAGAAATGACTCAATGAAAGGATATTGAGATGAAAACACTTACCTTGAGTCTGATTTGTCACATATGTTCCATGTTATACATTAATAATAAAATTAGGTTAATTTATACTTTCTTAATAACATTTTATTTTTTATTATTAATTTTATATCACTAATTTCCATTCTATAATAATTAGATAATTATTTTAGTTCACGTCGGACAGTTTGATGGAATTTGGTATATAAGTCCAAAATGACTATGGCAAGTCGAATAGGGTAAAATAGGTCATAAGTCCATCATATCTAGAATTTTATTCATGAAATAATAATAAATTTTTTACATATATTATAATTTAAAATTCATCCATTACATGTGGATATTAAAAATGAACTACGTTACAATCTTGGAGACTATAAGATGTACATACGCATGAGTAACATTTCAATTTTTCAATGATCATTATGGAAAGAAGGTAATTATAATTTTATATTTAAAAAATTATCATAATATCATTAAGATCATATTAATAATTTAAATTTTATTTTATATATCATAACATTGATGTGGTGAAAAAAAAAACGAATCACATCGCTTTGTGGAGGTGATAATTCACAGGTACGGATGAACGAAGTTATCATTGTTATGTGAATGGAAAGTAAGAATATAAGAGATATAATATTTTATTATAATGATAAATATGTCATTAATATCATATATAAACATTAATTCCATCATTATAACCTATCTTGAGAGATGACAATGAAAAAAAGAACTATATTGGTTCGCGAGGCCGTAGTGCTCCGTACACATGAATGCAAATTTTATTTTCCATTTCCTAAACTTCAAGATAGATTTGGGAGATGATATTAACATAATAAAAACTAGGTATATTTGGTATACTATATTTATTATTTAATCATGGTTTAATAATATTTGAAGGATTTTTAAGAAGAAATTAAGTAGAAATACTTGATTAAAAACGATACCTTTCCTTTGGATGATCACCTTTGATTGACACCTTAACATCTCTAAAAAGGAGGTTATACCTAAAATAAGAAATAAAGAATATGGGATGGGATTATAGGAAGGGTTTGGGTAGATATTGGCAGATCCAAATGGTTTGGAAGTATAAGGAATATATAGGAATGAGTGAGTTTTTATAGGAAAAGTAAGGGTCACCCTTGGAAACCCTTAAAATACTAAATTAGTAAAAATTAATTATTAAGTCAAAATGACTCCAAATTGTGGTATTTAAAATTAAATATAATTTTTTTTATAAATAATCTCAACCAATAATTTTTAGAAATATATTTATTTTATTTTAAACCTTATCTTTCTGTTTTATACACAATTAATGTATTTTAATTTAAATTGTGGTAACATCATTCTAAATATCAAGAGGTTATAAGTTTTACTTATTTTGGGTAAATTGTCCATAAAATTGAAATTTATAAAATTTTATGCCTTACCATAGTAAATTTTTAATTTTTAAATATTTTTATGATTTATAAATAATTTAATAAAATATCATTTTTATAAAATATCAAGTGTTAGTTTTGAAACTATTCATTTCATTGAATTTAAATAAAATCCATTCATAGAGCCAACTTAGAAAAAAATATTTCATACTCTTTTAATATTTCATAATAACCAAGAAAATTCCTGGATAACCCTAATAAATTATAATTATATTTATTTTAATATTTTTAATATCATTTATTAAATATTTTAATTAAAAAAATAATTACAACATCATTGTTTTGTTAGAATTTATGGTTAATATTTAATCTCTAAAAATTATATATAAATTACCATGATGTAGATATTTTTTTTATATTTCTGATGATTATTTATGATCTAAATTATATCATGTCTATACCAATATGAAAATTATTATACTTATATGAAATAAGAGTGTGACATTTTGTCACTTTCATTTATTTTAATAATATCTATATCATTTTCCCTGTCAAGTGTCCATTAAATGAGTCAATCCAGATCCTTAGGTTTTAATATTCGATTTTTAGTCATACAACAGGATTTTGGAAGGTGTTAGGGTAATTTTATTGGAATTTTCATATTATTTTTTACCTAAATTACCCAATTTACCATTAACCGTTTTAAATGAAAATTAACAAAGTTACTATTAATAATATACCAAAAAAACAAAAGTAACCTATTTAAATAATTTAGACCCATGGATTACAAATCTGGAATCCATTTTAGAAAAATTAAAACAAAAAATATGCATTAATTAAATTAATATTAATCTCATTGACTGGAAAGAGAAAACATGTTTTTTTAAATGTAAAAACCATCAAAATATTGGCATGGGTTTATATCCAATTTCAATGTGAAATTTATTATAATGTAATGCATTGAATTAAATAATAAAAAAATAATCTAATTAAACATTAAAAACATTCAAAAATATAATTTAACACTATAAATAAATTTGATGAAAAAAAGTTTTCAGTTAAAATGTAGTATTTTATTTCACTATTCTTTCAAACAAAGTAAATTTTGATAATAATATCCCAAATAAGAAGTATATTTTTTAAAAAATAAACTATAAAAGTGTCAAAACCAGATTTAAAATTGGTGTTCCATTAAAAGGCGACAAAACTATTTTGAGAAAAATACTCATTTTATCAGAAAAATTGAATTTGTTAATATATCATGTCTATAAAAATTACAAGATGAATTTCAAACATTATATTGAATATATAAAATATATATGGAATTGATAAAACCCATAAATATTGATTTTATTATTTTATAGTCACACATATTTACATTTAAATAATTTTTCAGAAAAACATTTCTTTTTATATAAAATGGGGTTTACAATTATTTATAATTAAATATTCACCAAAAAATTAATTATATACACATGTAAACCATTATATTGAAATGAGTTGGTGTTGGATAACTCAAACAATTTCTTGCAGGTGATTTGAATACTCAAGAAGCACTCAAAATCATTCGAACGAGATTTTTCAATAACAGTGACCATCAAATCATTGGGGAGGAATTATAAGGTTTTGAAAGATATCATTCCTTACATATTTAAAAAATTATATTTAATACTATGAAAAGAACACTACTTAAACATTAAATGAATTATTAAAATAAGAATAATCTATAGGGTAATGATAATAACATAAACTTTTTATAATACTCTAATCCATAAACCTCCTTATATCTCAGTTGATTTAGGTTATTATCCAATCTACCTTAATTACCTTAATCCTCTAATATATTTCATATGATAATAGACATCTTGGTTATAGGTATCTTGAAGAAACACCCTGATAATATCCTAACCACTAAAGTTATATAAACCTTTTCTTTAATACCAACTATAAGGACCTAGACATAAAAATTACATATTCTAGTTATTTTAAAACTATATATAACATTTTATTCCCAAATATATTTTAGGTCAAGAGTTTTAGTGAATTAGGAAATACTCTTACAAAGTAGACCCATACATTACAAGTAGACACTTATACTCAGTATCCATTTCTTTCACAAAAAAAACCATTTAATATAAAACAAGACTTCTTTTCATGACATATCATCAATAATTTCATGATGATATCTCATTTTTACTTACTAGTATTCAGACCTGGGATTTTTTTTAAATCTCAGGATGAGAAAAAAATGTCAGTAAGGGATATACAATGAACTAAAATGGTTATTCTTGTGAAAACATGAAAATGCATCGATATATAATCATAAAGTAATACTTTCCACCCCTAAGAATAATTAAATAATTTCCTTTCAAAAGAACATCATTACTTACGATTTTTTAATCAAAATATTACCATTAAAACATATAAATTTCATTTATCATATAAAGGTAACTTGGAACACTATCAAACTTAAATGGAATAACCATGCAGTCGACTTCCATACTTTTCACTCTTACAAAATGGAATAGCCAAACATCTGACTTCCATACACAATGTATTATAGGTTGTAAGGTAACCAACCAATATTGGTTTATAACAGTACCAAACATACCTAGTTTATCATTTAATCACCCTTGAAATTTCCAAGTATCATTAAATATTGATAACACATAAAATATTACAATTTTAAGAGTTTCCCTCATAAAATTTTATTTTCAATCACAAGAAATAATTTCAAGATATTTAAATAATAAATCCATTTTAAAAACTATTTTCAATACGAAAATACCAAAAAAGGGAATAAAGGATTTCCTTTTCATTTTTAAAAAATGTTTATTCCTTGTATTGGACACCAAATATGAAATAACGGTTACAGTGGCAGAGAGGTCATTGTCGCTGTATACGTTAAAGCAAAAAATTTATTTTTTTGTCTGTAAAGAAGGCCAAACTCTCCATATAAAAATATTTATTTTCAAAAAATTTGAATTAAATTAAATATATACATAAAATTTTATGTATAATCCTTTTATATCCATATAAATAATTATGTAAATTAATATCATAATGAAGAATATTTGATAATGAAATCTTTAAATGTTTAAGGGGTCTCATACAACTTTGAACATTTAAAATATCAAAATACATGAATTAATAAATTTACCAAAAATTAAATAACAATATTATAGATAAAATATGGATATGAAATGGCGTAGTGGATGTATATACACCTTATAAAATAATAAAGGTACATATTATCAAGAAATGACTTAATGAAAGGAGATTGAGATGAAAACACTTACCTTGAGTCTGATTTGTCACAAATGTTCCATGTTATACATTAATAATAAAATTAGGTTAATTTATACTTTCTTAATAACAATTTATTTTTTATTATTACTTTTATATCACTAATTTCCATGCTATAATAATTAGTTGATTATTTTAGTTCACGTCGGACAGTTTGACGGAATTTGGTATATAAGTCCAAAATGACTATGGCAAGTCGAATAGGGTAAAATAGGTCATAAGTCCATCATATCTAGAATTTTATTCATGAAATAATAATAATTTTTTTACATATAATAAAATTTAAAATTCATCCATTACATATGGATATTAAAAATGAACTACGTTACAATCTTGGAGACTATAAGATGTACACACACATGAGTAACATTTCAATTTTTCAATGATCTTTATGGAAAGAAGGTAATTATAATTTTATATTTAAAAAATTATCATAATATCATTAAGATCATATTAATAATTTAAATTTTATTTTATATATCATAACATTGATGTGGTGAAAAAAAACGAATCACATCGCTTTGTGGAGGTGATAATTCACAGGTACGGATGAACGAAGTTATCATTGTTATGTGAATGGAAAGTAAGAATATAAGAGATATAATATTTAATTATAATGATAAATATGTCATTAATATCATATATAAACATTAATTCCATCATTATAACCTATCTTGAGAGATGATAATGAAAAAAAGAACTATATTGGTTCGTGAGGCCGTAGTGCTCCGTACACTTGAATGCAAAGTTCATTTGCCATTTCCTAAAATTCGAGATAGATTTGGGAGATGATATTAATATAATAAAAACTAGGTATATTTGGTATACAAGATTTATTATTTAATCATGGTTTTATAATATTTGCAGGATTTTTAAGAAGAAATTAAGCAGAAATACTTAATTAAAAACGATATTTTTCCTTTGGATGATCACCTTTGATTGACACCTTAACATCTCTAAAAAGGAGGTTATACCTAAAATAAGAAATAAAGAATATGGTATGGGATTATAGGAAGGGTTTGGGTAGATATTGGCCGATACAAATGGTTTTGGATGTGTAAGGAATATATAGGAATGAGTGAGTTTTTATAGGAAAAGGAAGGGTCACCCTTGGAAACCCTTAAAATATTAAATTAGTAAAAATTAATTATTAAGTCAAAATGATTCCAAATTGTGGTATTTAAAATAAAATATAAATTTATTTATAAATAATCTCAACCAATAATTTTTAGAAATTTATTTATTTTATTTTAAACCTTATCTTCCTGTTTTATACACAATTAATGTATTTTAATTTAAATTGTGGTAACATCATTCTAAATATCAAGAGGTTATAAGTTTTACTTATTTGGGGTAAATTGTCCGTAATATTAAAATTTATAAAATTTTATGCCTTACTATAGTAAATTTTTAATTTTTAAATATTTTTATGATTTATAAATAATTTAATAAAATATCATTTTTATAAAATATCAAGTGTTAGTTTTCAAACTATTCATTTCATTGAATTTAAATAAAATCCATGCATAGAGCCAACTTAGAAAAAAATATTTCATATTCTTTGAATATTTCATAATAACTAAGAAAATTACTGGATAACCCTAATAAATTATAATTATATTTATTTTAATATTTTTAATATCATTTATTTGATATTTTAATTAATAAAATAATTACAACATCATTGTTTTGTTAGAATTTATGGTTATTATTTAATCTATAAAAATTATATATAAATTACCATGATGTAGATATTTTTTTATATTTATGATGATTATTTATGATCTAAATTATATCATGTATATACCAATATGAAAATTATTATACTTATATGAAATAAGAGTGTGACATTTTGTCACTTTCATTTATTTTAATAATATCTATATCATTTTCCCTGTCAAGTGTCCATTAAATGAGTCAATCCATATCCTTAGGTTTTGATATTCGATTTTTAGTCATACAACAGGATTTTGGAAGGTGTTAGGGTAATTTTATTGGACTTTTCATATTATTTTTTACCTAAATTACCCAATTTACCATTAACCGCGTTAAATAAAAATTAACAAAGTTGCTATTCATAATATACCAAAAAAAAGTAACCTATTTAAATAATTTAGACCCATGGATTACAAATATGGAATCCATTTTAGAAAAATTAAAACAAAAAATACGCATTAATTAAATTAATATTAATCTCATTGACTGGAAAGAGAAAACATGTTTTTTTAAATGTAAAAACCATAAAAATATTGGCATGGGTTTGTATCCAATTTCAATGTGAAATTCATTATAATGAGATGCATTGAATTAAATAATAAAAAAATAATCTAATTAAACACTAAAAACATTCAAAAATATAATTTAACACTATAAATAAATTTGATGAAAAAATAGTTTTCAATTAAAATGTAGTATTTTATTTCACCATTCATTCAAACAAAGTAAATTTTGATACTAATATCCCAAATAAGAAGTATATTTTGTGAAAAATAAACTATAAAAGTGTCAAAAACCAGATTTAAAATTGGTGTGCCATTAAAAGGCGACAAAACTATTTTGAAAAAAATAATCCTTTTATCAGAAAAATTGAATTTGTTAATATATCATGTCTATAAAAATTACAAGATGAATTTTAAACATTATATTGAATATATAAAATATATATGGCATTGATAAAACCCATAAAGATTGATTTTATTATTTTATAGTCACACCTATTTACATTTAAATAATTTTTCAGAAAAACATTTCTTTTTATATAAAAAGGGGTTTACAATTATTTATAATTAAATATTCACCAAAAAAATAATTATATACACGTGTAAGCCATTATATTGAAATGAGTAGGTGTTGGATAACTCAAACAATTTCTTACAGGTGATTTGAATACTCCAGAAGCTCTCAAAATCATTCGAACGAGATTTTTCAATAACAGTGACCATCAAATCATTGGGGAGGAATTATAAGGTTGTGAAAGATATCATTCCTTAAATATTTAAAAAATGATCCTTAATACTATGAAAGGAACACCACTTAAACATGAAATGAATTATTAAAATAAGAATACTCTATAGGGTAATGATAATAACATAAAATTTTATAATACTCTAATCCATAAACCTCCTTATATCTCAGTTGATTTTGGTTATTATCTAATCTACCTTAATTACCTTAATCATTTAATATATTTCGTATGATAATAGACATCTTGGTTATAGGTATCTCGAAGAAACACCCCGATAATATCCTAACCACTGAAGTTATATAAAACTTTTCTTTAATACCAACTATAAGGACCTTGACATAAAAATTACATATTCTAGTTATTTTAAAACTATATATAACATTTTATTCCCAAATATATTTTAGTTCAAGAGTTTTAGTGAATTAGGAAATACTCTTACAAAGTATACCCATACATTACAATTAGACACTTATACTCAGTATCCATTTTTTCACAAAAAAAAACCCATTTAAAATAAAACATGACTTCTTTTCATGACATATCATCAATAATTTCATGATGATATCTCATTTTTACTTACTAGTATTCAGACCTGGGATTTTTTTTAAATCTCAGGATGAGAAAAAAAAATTCAGTAAGGGATATACAATGAACTAAAACGGTTATTCTTGTGAAAACATGAAAACGCATCGATACATTATCATAAAGTAATAATTTCCAACCCTAAGAATTATTAAATAATTTCATTTCAAAATAATATCATTACTTATGATTTTTAATCAAAATATTACCATTAAACCTTATAAATTTCATTAATCATATAAAGGTAACTTGGAACACTATCAAACTTAAATGGAATAACCATGCAGTCGACTTCCATACTTTTCACTCTTACAAAATGGAATAGCCAAACATCTGACTTCCATACCCAATGTATTATAGGTTGTAAGGTAACCAACCATTATTGGTTTATAACAGTACCAAACATACCTAGTTTATCATTTAATCACCCTTGAAATTTCCAAGTATCATTAAATATTGATAACATATAAAATATTACAATTTTAAGAGTTTCCCTCATAAAATTTTATTTGCAATCACACGAAATAATTTCAAGATATTTAAATAATAAATCTATTTTAAAAACTATTTTCAATACAAAAATACCAAAAAAGGGAATAAAGGATTTCCTTTTCATTTTTAAAAAATTTTTATTCCTTGTATTGGACACCAAATATCAAATAACGGTTACAGTGGCAGAGAGGTCATTGTCGCCGTATACGTTAAAGCAAAAAATTTATTTTTTTGTTTGTAAATAAGGCCAAACTCTCCATATAAAAATATTTATTTTCAAAAAAATTGAATTAAATTAAATATATATATATAATTTTATGTATAATTATTTTATATCCATATAAATAATTATGTAAATTAATATCATAATGAAGAATATTTGATAACGAAATCTTTAAATGTTGAAGGTGTCTCATATAACTTTAAACATTTAAAATATCAAAATACATGAATTAATAAATTTAACAAAAATTAAATAACAATATTATAGATAAAATATGGATATAAAATGGCGTAGTTGATGTATATACACCTTATAAAAGAATAAAGGCACATATTATCAAGAAATGACTCAATGAAAGGAGATTGAGATGAAAACACTTACCTTGAGTCTGATTTGTCACATATGTTCCATGTTATACATTAATAATAAAATTAGGTTAATTTATACTTTCTTAATAACATTTTATTTTTTATTATTACTTTTATATCACTAATTTCCATGCTATAATAATTAGTTAATTATTTTAGTTCACGTCGGACAGTTTGATGGAATTTGGTATATAAGTCCAAAATGACTATGGAAAGTCGAATAGGGTAAAATAGTTCATAAGTCCATCATATCTAGAATTTTATTCATGAAATAATAATAAATTTTTTACATATATTATAATTTAAAATTCATCCATTACATGTGGATATTAAAAATGAACTACGTTACAATCTTGGAGACTATAAGATGTACATACGCATGAGTAACATTTCAATTTTTCAATGATCATTATGGAAAGAAGGTAATGATAATTTTATATTTAAAAAATGATCATAATATCATTAAGATCATATTAATAATTTAAATTTTATTTTATATATCATAACATTGATGTGGTGAAAAAAAAAACGAATCACATCGCTTTGTGGAGGTGATAATTCACAGGTACGGATGAACGAAGTTATCATTGTTATGTGAATGGAAAGTAAGAATATAAGAGATATAATATTTTATTATAATGATAAATATGTCATTAATATCATATATAAACATTAATTCCATCATTATAACCTATCTTGAGAGATGATAATGAAAAAAAGAACTATATTGGTTCGCGAGGCCGTAGTGCTCCGTACACATGAATGCAAATTTCATTTGCCATTTCCTAAAATTCAAGATAGATTTGGGAGATGATATTAACATAATAAAAACTAGGTATATTTGGTATACTAGATTTATTATTTAATCATGGTTTAATAATATTTGAAGGATTTTTAAGAAGAAATTAAGCAGAAATACTTGATTAAAAACGATACCTTTCCTTTGGATGATCACCTTTTATTGAAACCTAAACATCTCTAAAAAGGAGTTTATACCTAAAATAAGAAATAAAGAATATGGGATGGGATTATAGGAAGGGTTTGGGTAGATATTGGCAGATCCAAATGGTTTTGGAAGTATAAGGAATATATAGGAATGAGTGAGTTTTTATAGGAAAAGTAAGGGTCACCCTTGGAAACCCTTAAAATATTAAATTAGTAAAAATTAATTATTAAGTCAAAATGACTCCAAATTGTGGTATTTAAAATTAAATATAAATTTATTTATAAATAATCTCAACCAATAATTTTTAGAAATATATTTATTTTATTTTAAACCTTATCTTCCTGTTTTATACATAATTAATGTATTTTAATTTAAATTGTGGTAACATCATTCTAAATATCAAGAGGTTATAAGTTTTACTTATTTGGGGTAAATAGTCCATAAAATTAAAATTTATAAAATTTTATGCCTTACCATAGTAAATTTTTAATTTTTAAATATTTTTATGATTTATAAATAATTTAATAAAATATCATTTTTATAAAATATCAAGTGTTAGTTTTGAAACTATTCATTTCATTGAATTTATATAAAATCCATTCATAGAGAAAACTTAGAAAAACATATTTCATACTCTTTGAATATTTCATAATAACCAAGAAAAGTCCTGGATAACCCTAATAAATTATAATTATATTTATTTTAATATTTTTAATATCATTTATTAGATATTTTAATTAATAAAATAATTACAACATCATTGTTTTGTTAGAATTTATGGTTAATATTTAATCTCTAAAAATTATATATAAATTACCATGATGTAGATATTTTTTTTATATTTCTGATGATTATTTATGATCTAAATTATATCATGTCTATACCAATATGAAAATTATTATACTTATATGAAATAAGAGTGTGACATTTTGTCACTTTCATTTATTTTAATAATATCTATATCATTTTCCCTGTAAAGTGTCCATTAAATGATTCAATCCAGATCCTTAGGTTTTAATATTCGATTTTTAGTCATACAACAGGATTTTGGAAGGTGTTAGGGTAATTTTATTTGACTTTTGATATTATTTTTTACCTAAATTACCCAATTTACCATTAACCGTGTTAAATGAAAATTAACAAAGTTACTATTAATAATATACCAAAAAAACAAAAGTAACCTATTTAAATAATTTAGACCCATGGATTACAAATCTGGAATCCATTTTAGAAAAATTAAAACAAAAAATATGCATTAATTAAATTAATATTAATCTCATTGACTGGAAAGAGAAAACATGTTTTTTTAAATGAAAAAACCATCAAAATATTGGCATGGGTTTATATCCAATTTCAATGTTAAATTCATTATAATGTAATGCATTGAATTAAATAATAAAAAAATAATCTAATTAAACATTAAAAACATTCAAAAATATTATTTAACACTATAAATAAATTTGATGAAAAAAAGTTTTCAGTTAAAATGTAGTATTTTATTTCACTATTCTTTCAAACAAAGTAAATTTTGATACTAATATCCCAAATAAGAAGTATATTTTGTAAACAATAAACTATAAAAGTGTCAAAACCAGATTTAAAATTTGTGTTCCATTAAAAGGCGACAAAACTATTTTGAGAAAAATACTCATTTTATCAGAAAAATTGAATTTGTTAATATATCATGTCTATAAAAATTACAAGATGAATTTCAAACATTATATTGAATATATAAAATATATATGGAATTGATAAAACCCATAAATGTGGATTTTATTATTTTATAGTCACACCTATTTACATTTAAATAATTTTTCAGAAAAACATTTCTTTTTATATAAAAAGGGGTTTACAATTATTTATAATTAAATATTCACCAAAAAATTAATTATATACATGTGTAAACCATTATATTGAAATCGGTAGGTGTTGGATAACTCAAACAATTTCTTGCAGGTGATTTGAATACTCAAGAAGCACTCAAAATCATTCGAACGAGATTTTTCAATAACAGTGACCATCAAATCATTGGGGAGGAATTATAAGGTTTTGAAAGATATCATTCCTTACATATTTAAAAAATTATCTTTAATACTATGAAAAGAACACTACTTAAACATGAAATGAATTATTAAAATAAGAATAATATATAGGGTAATGATAATAACATAAACTTTTTATAATACTCTAATCCATTAACCTCCTTATATCTCAGTTGATTTAGGTTATTATCCAATCTACCTTAATTACCTTAATCCTCTAATATATTTCATATGATAATAGACATCTTGGTTATAGGTATCTTGAAGAAACACCCCGATAATATCCTAACCACTAAATTTATATAAACCTTTTCTTTAATACCAACTATAAGGACCTAGACATAAAAATTACATATTCTAGTTATTTTAACACTATATATAACATTTTATTCCCAAATATATTTTAGGTCAAGAGTTTTAGTGAATTAGGAAATACTCTTACAAAGTAGACCCATACATTACAAGTAGACACTTATACTCAGTATCCATTTTTTTCACAAAAAAAACATTTAAAATAAAACCTGACTTCTTTTCATGACATATCATCAATAATTTCATGATGATATCTCATTTTTACTTACTAGTATTCAGACCTGGGATTTTTTTTAAATCTCAGGATGAGAAAAAAATGTCAGTAAGGGATATACAATGAACTAAAACAGTTATTCTTGTGAAAACATGAAAACGCATCGATAAATTATCATAAAGTAATACTTTCCACCCCTAAGAATTATTAAATAATTTCCTTTCAAAAGAATATCATTAATTACGATTTTTTAATCAAAATATTACCATTAAAACATATAAATTTCATTTATCATATAAAGGTAACTTGGAACACTATCAAACATAAATGGAATAACCATGCAGTCGACTTCCATACTTTTCACTCTTACAAAATGGAATAGACAAACATCTGACTTCCATACACAATGTATTATAGGTTGTAAGGTAACCAACCATTATTGGTTTATAACAGTACCAAACATACCTAGTTTATCATTTAATCACCCTTTAAATTTCCAAGTATCATTAAATATTGATAACACATAAAATATTACAATTTTAAGAGTTTCCCTCATAAAATTTTATTTGCAATCACACGAAATAATTTCAAGATATTTAAATAATAAATCCATTTTAAAAACTATTTTCAATACGAAAATACCAAAAAAGGGAATAAAGAATTTCCTTTTCATTTTTAAATTTTTTTTATTCCTTGTATTGGACACCAAATATCAAATAACGGTTACAGTGGCAGAGAGGTCATTGTCGCCGTATACGTTAAAGCAAAAAATTTATTTTTTTGTTTGTAAAGAAGGAAAAACTCTCCATATAAAAATATTTATTTTCAAACAATTTGAATTAAATTAAATATATACATAAAATTTTATGTATAATCCTTTTATATCCATATAAATAATTATGTAAATTAATATTATAATGAAGAATATTTGATAATGAAATCTTTAAATGTTTAAGGTGTCTCATACAACTTTGAACATTTAAAATATCAAAATACATGAATTAATAAATTTACCAAAAATTAAATAACAATATTTTAGATAAAATATGGATATTAAATGGCGTAGTGGATGTATATACACCTTATAAAAGAATAAAGGTTCATATTATCAAGAAATGACTCAATGAAAGGTGATTGAGATGAAAACACTTACCTTGAGTCTGATTTGTCACATATGTTCCATGTTATACATTAATAATAAAATTAGGTTAATTTATACTTTCTTAATAACATTTTATTTTTTATTATTACTTTTATATCACTAATTTCCATGCTATAATAATTAGTTAATTATTTTAGTTCACGTCGGACAGTTTGACGGAATTTGGTATATAAGTCCAAAATGACTATGGCAAGTCGAATAGGGTAAAATATGTCATAAGTCCATCATATCTAGAATTTTATTCATGAAATAATAATAAATTTTTTACATATATTATAATTTAAAATTCATCCATTACATATGGATATTAAAAATGAACTACGTTACAATGTTGGAGACTATAAGATGTACATACGCATGAGTAACATTTCAATTTTTCAATGATCATTATGGAATGAAGGTAATTATAATTTTATATTTAAAAAATGATCATAATATCATTAAGATCATATTAATAATTTAAATTTTATTTTATATATCATAAAATTGATGTTGTGAAAAAAATGAATCACATCGCTTTGTGGAGGTGATAATTCACAGGTACGGATGAACGAAGTTATCATTGTTTTGTGAATGGAAAGTAAGAATGTCAGAGATATAATATTTTATTATAATTATAAATATGTCATTAATATCATATATAATCATTAATTCCATCATTATAACCTATCTTGAGAGATGATAATGAAAAAAAGAACTATATTGGTTCGCGAGGCCGTAGTGCTCCGTAGACATGAATGCAAAGTTCATTTGCCATTTCCTAAAATTAAAGATAGATTTGGGAGATGATATTAACATAATAAAAACTAGGTATATTTGGTATACTAGATTTATAATTTAATCATGGTTTAATAATATTTGAAGGATTTTTAAGAACAAATTAAGCAGAAATACTTGATTAAAAACGATACCTTTCCTTTGGATGATCACCATTGATTGACACCTTAACATCTCTAAAAAGGAGGTTATACCTAAAATAAGAAATAAAGAATATGGGATGGGACTATAGGAAGGGTTTGGGTAGATATTGGCCGATCGAAATGGTTTTGTAAGTGTAAGGAATATATAGGAATGAGTGAGTTTTTATTGGAAAAGTAAGGGTCACCCTTGGAAACCCTTCAAATATTAAATTA
The DNA here is from genome assembly GCA_963277665.1 of Viscum album. Lineage (NCBI taxonomy): Eukaryota > Viridiplantae > Streptophyta > Magnoliopsida > Santalales > Viscaceae > Viscum > Viscum album. The sequence goes on from OY728167.1 coordinate 592,673,025, forward strand.
GTAAAAATTAATTATAAAGTCAAAATGACTCCAAATTGTGGTATTTAAAATAAAATATAAACTTATTTATAAATAATCTCAACCAATAATTTTTAGAAATATATTTATTTTATTTGAAACCTTATCTTCCTGTTTTATACACAATTAATGTATTTTAATTTAAATTGTGGTAACATCATTATAAATATCAAGAGGTTATAAGTTTTACTTATTTGGGGTAAATTGTCCATAAAATTAAAATTTAAAAAAATTTATGCCTTACCATAGTTAATTTTTAATTTTTAAATATTTTTATGATTTATAAATAATTTAATAAAATATCATTTTTATAAAATATCAAGTGTTAGTTTTGAAACTATTCATTTCATTGAATTTAAATAAAATCCATGCATGGAGAGAACTTAGAAAAAAATATTTCATATTCTTTGAATATTTCATAATAACCATGAAAATTCCTGGATAACCATAATAAATTATAATTATATTTATTTTAATATTTTTAATATCATTTATTTGATATTTTAATTAATAAAATAATTACAACATCATTGTTTTGTTAGAATTTATGGTTATTATTTAATCTCTAAAAATTATATATAAATTACCATGATGTAGATATTTTTTTATATTTCTGATGATTATTTACGATCTAAATTATATCATGTCTATACCAATATGAAAATTATTATACTTATATGAAATAAGAGTGTGACATTTTGTCACTTTCATTTATTTTAATAATATCTATATCATTTTCCCTGTCAAGTGACCATTAAATGAGTCAATCTAGATCCTTAGGTTTTAATATTCGATTTTTAGTCATACAACAGGATTTTGGAAGGTGTTAGGGTAATTTTATTGTACTTTTCATATTATTTTTTACCTAAATTACCCAATTTACCATTAACCATGTTAAATAAAAATTAACAAAGTTACTATTCATAATATACAAAAAAACAAAAGTAACCTATTTAAATAATTTAGACCCATGGATTAAAAATATGGAATCCATTTTAGAAAAATTAAAACAAAAAAATATGCATTAATTAAATTAATATTAATCTCATTGACTGGAAAAAGAAAACATGTTTTTTTAAATGTAAAAACCATCAAAATATTGGCATGGGTTTATATACAATTTCAATGTTAAATTCATTATAATGTAATGCATTGAATTAAATAATAAAAAAATAATCTAATTAAACATTATAAACATTCAAAAATATAATTTAACACTATAAATAAATTTGATGAAAAAAAGTTTTCAGTTAAAATGTAGTATTTTATTTCACTATTCTTTCAAACAAAGTAAATTTTGATACTAATATCCCAAATAAGAAGTATATTTTGTAAAAAATAAACTATAAAAGTGTCAAAACCAGATTTAAAATTGGTGTGCCATTAAAAGGCGACAAAACTATTTTGAAAAAAATACTCCTTTTATCAGAAAAATTGAATTTGTTAATATATCATGTCTATAAAAATTACAAGATGAATTTTAAACATTATATTAAATATATAAAATATATATGGCGTTGATAAAACCCATAAATATTGATTTTATTGTTTTATAGTAACACCTATTTATATTTAAATAATTTTTTAGAAAAACAATTCTTTTTATATAAAAAGGGGTTTGCAATTATTTATAATTAAATATTCACAAAAAAATTAATTATATACACATGTAAACCATTACATTGAAATGAGTAGGTGTTGGATAACTCAAACAAATTATTGCAGGTGATTTTAATACTCAAGAAGCTCTCAAAATCATTCGAACGAGATTTTTCAATAACAGTGACCATCAAATCATTGGGAAGGAATTATAAGGTTGTGAAAGATATCATTCCTTACATATTTAAAAAATGATCCTCAATACTATGAAAATAACACCACTTAAACATGAAATTAATTATTAAAATATGAATACTCTATAGGGTAATGATAATAACATAAACTTTTTATAATACTCTACTACATAAACCTCCTTATATCTCAGTTGATTTAGGTTATTATACAATCTACCTTAATTACCTTAATCCTATAATATTTTTCATATGATAATAGACATCTTGGTTATAAGGTATCTTGAAGAAACACCCCGATAATATCCTAACCACCAAAGTTATATAAACCTTTTCTTTAATACCAACTATAAGGACCTAGACATAAAAATTACATATTCTAGTTATTTTAAAACTATATATAACATTTTATTCCAAAATATATTTTAGGTCAAGAGTTTTAGTGAATTAGGAAATACACTTACAAAGTAGACCCATACTTTACAAGTAGACACTTATACTCAGTATCCATTTTTTCACAAAAAAAACCATTTAAAATAAAACATCACTTCTTTTCATGACATATAATCAATAATTTCATGATGATATCTCATTTTTACTTACTAGAATTCAGACCTGGGATTTTTTTTAAATCTCAAGATGAGAAAAAAAATGTCAGTAAGGGATATACAATGAACTAAAACGGTTATTCTTGTGAAAACATGAAAACACATCGATACATTATCATAAAGTAATACTTTCCACCCCTAAGAATTATTAAATAATTTCCTTTCAAAAGAATATCATTACTTATGATTTTTTTAATCAAAATATTACCATTAAACCATATAAATTTCATTTATCATATAAAGGTAACTTTGAACACTATCAAACTTAAATGGAATAACCATGCAGTCGACTTCCATACTTTTCACTCTTACAAAATAGAATAGCCAAACATCTGGCTTCCATACCCAATGTATTATAGGTTGTAAGGTAACCAACCATTATTGGTTTATAACAGTACCAAACATACCTAGTTTATCATTTAATCAACCTTGAAATTTCCAAGTATCATTAAATATTGATAACACATAAAATATTACAATTTTAAGAGTTTCCCTCATAAAATTTTATTTTCAATCACACGAAATAATTTCAAGATATTTAAATTATAAATCCATTTTAAAAACTATTTTCAATACGAAAATTCCAAAAAAGGGAATAAAGGATTTCCTTTTCATTTTTAAAAAATTTTACTCCTTGTATTGGACACCAAATATCAAATAACGGTTACAGTGGCAGAGAAGTCATTGTCGCCGTATACGTTAAAGCAAAAAATTTATTTTTTTGTTTGTAAAGAAGGCCAAACTCTCCATATAAAAATATTTATTTTCAAAAAATTTGAATTAAATTAAATATATACATAAAATTTTATGTATAATCCTTTTATATCCATATAAATAATTATGTAAATTAATATCATAATGAAGAATATTTGATAATGAAATCTTTAAATGTTTAAGGTGTCTCATACAACTTTGAACATTTAAAATATCAAAATACATGAATTAATAAATTTACCAAAAATTAAATAACAATATTATAGATAAAATATGGATATGAAATGGCGTAGTGGATGTATATACACCTTATAAAAGAATAAAGGTGCATATTATCAAGAAATGACTCAATGAAAGGAGATTGAGATGAAAACACTTACCTTGAGTCTGATTTGTCACATATGTTCCATGTTATACATTAATAATAAAATTAAGTTAATTTATACTTTCTTAATAACATTTTATTTTTTATTATTACTTTTATATCACTAATTTCCATGCTATAATAATTAGTTAATTATTTTAGTTCATGTCGGACAGTTTGACGGAATTTGCTATATAAGTCCAAAATGACTATGGCAAGTCGAATAGGGTAAAATAGGTCATAAGTCCATCATATCTATAATTTTATTCATGAAATAATAATAATTTTTTTACATATATTATAATTTAAAATTCATCCATTAAATATGGATATTAAAAATGAACTACATTACAATGTTGGAGACTATAAGATGTACATACGCATGAGTAACATTTCAATTTTTCAATGATCATTATGGAAAGAAGGTAATTATAATTTTATATTTAAAAAATGATCAAAATATCATTATGATCATATTAATAATTTAAATTTTATTTTATATATCATAACATTGATGTGCTGAAAAAAAAAAACGAATCACATCGCTTTGTGGAGGTGATAATTCACAGGTACGGATGAACGAAGTTATCATTGTTATGTGAATGGAAAGTAAGAATATAAGAGATATAATATTTTATTATAATGATAAATATGTCATTAATATCATATATAAACATTAATTCCATCATTATAACCTATCTTGAGAGATGATAATGAAAAAAAGAACTATATTGGTTCGCGAGGCCGTAGTGCTCCGTACACATTAATGCAAAGTTCATTTGCCATTTCCTAAAATTCGAGATAGATTTGGGAGATGATATTAACATAATAAAAACTAGGTATATTTGGTATACTATATTTATTATTTAATCATGGTTGAATAATATTTGAAGGATTTTTAAGAAGAAATTAAGCATAAATACTTGATTCAAAACGATACCTTTCCTTTGGATGATCACCTTTGATTGACACCTTAACATCTATAAAAAGGAGGTTATACCTAAAATAAGAAATAAAGAATATGGGATGGGATTATAGGAAGGGTTTGGGTAGATATTGGCCGATACAAATGGTTTTGGATGTGTAAGGAATATATAGGAATGAGTGAGTTTTTATAGGAAAAGGAAGGGTCACCCTTGGAAACACTTAAAATATTAAATTAGTAAAAATTAATTATTAAGTCAAAATGACTCCAAATTGTGGTATTTAAAATAAAATATAAATTTATTTATAAATAATCTCAACCAATAATTTTTAGAAATTTATTTATTTTATTTTAAACCTTATCTTCCTGTTTTATACACAATTAATGTCTTTTAATTTAAATTTTGGTAACATCATTCTAAATATCAAGAGGTTATAAGTTTCACTTATTTGGGGTAAATTGTCCATAAAATTAAAATTTATAAAATTTTATGCCTTACCATAGTAATTTTTTAATTTTTAAATATTTTTATGATTTATAAATAATTTAATAAAATATCATTTTTATAAAATATCGAGTGTTAGTTTTGAAACTATTCATTTCATTGAATTTAAATAAAATCCATGCATAGATCCAACTTAGAAAAAAATATTTCATAGTCTTTGAATATTTCATAATAACCAAGAAAATTCCTGGATAACCCTAATAAATTATAATTATATTTATTTTAATACTTTTAATATAATTTATTTGATATTTTAATTAATAAAATAATTACAACATCATTGTTTTGTTAGAATTTATGGTTATTATTTATTCTCTAAAAATTATATATAAATTACCATGATGTAGATATTTTTTTTATATTTCTGATGATTATTTATGATCTAAATTATATCATGTCTATACCAATATGAAAATTATTATACTTATATGAAATAAGAGTGTGACATTTTGTCACTTTCATTTATTTTAATAATATCTATTTCATTTTCCCTGTCAAGTGTCCATTAAATGAGTCAATCCAAATCCTTAGGTTTTAATATTCTATTTTTAGTCATACAACAGGATTTTGGAAGGTTTTAGGGTAATTTTATTGGACTTTTCATATTATTTTTTACCTAAATTACCCAATCTAACATTAACCGTGTTAAATAAAAATTAACAAAGTTATTATTCATAATATACCAAAAAAACAAAAGTAAACTATTTAAATAATTTAGACCCATGGATTACAAATATGGAATCCATTTTAGAAAAATTAAAACAAAAAATATGCATTAATTAAATTAATATTAATCTCATTGACTGGAAAGAGAAAACATGTTTTTTTAAATGTAAAAACCATCAAAATATTGGCTTGGGTTTATATCCAATTTCAATTTGAAATTCATTATAATGACATGCATTGAATTAAATAATAACAAAATAATCTAATTAAACATTAAAAACATTCAAAAATATAATTTAACACTATAAATAAATTTGATGAAAAAATAGTTTTCAATTAAAATGTAGTATTTTATTTCACTATTCATTCAAACAAAGTAAATTTTGATACTAATATCCCAAATAAGAAGTATATTTTGTAAAAAATAAACTATAAAAGTGTCAAAAACCAGATTTAAAATTGGTGTGCCATTAAAAGGCGACAAAACTATTTTGAAAAAAATACTCCTTTTATTAGAAAAATTGAATTTGTTAATATATCATGTCTATAAAAATTACAAGATGAATTTCAAACATTATATTGAATATATAAAATATATATGGCATTGATAAAACCTATAAAGATTTATTTCATTATTTTATAGTCACACCTACTTACATTGAAATAATTTTTCATAAAAACATTTCTTTTTATATAAAAAGGGGTTTACAATTATTTATAATTAAATATTCACCAAAAAATTAATTATATACACGTGCAAACCATTACATTGAAATGAGTAGGTGTTGGGTAACTCAAGAAATTTCTTGCAGGTGATTTGAATACTCAAGAAGCTCTCAAAATCATTCGAACGAGATTTTTCAATAACAGTGACCATCAAATCATTGGGGAGGAATTATAAGGTTGTGAAAGATATCATTCCTTACATATTTAAAAAATGATCCTTAATACTATGAAAAGAACACCACTTAAACATGAAATGAATTATTAAAATAATAATACTCTATAGGGTAATGATAATAACATAAACTTTTTATAATACTCTAATCCATAAAAATCCTTATATCTCAGTTGATTTAGGTTATTATCCAATATACCTCAATTACCTTAATCCTCTAATATTTTTCATATGATAATATAAATCTTGGTTATAAGGTATCTTGAAGAAACACCCCGATAATATCCTAACCACTAAAGTGATATAAACCTTTTCTTTAATACTAACTATAAGGACCTAGACATAAAAATTACATATTCTATTTATTTTAAAACTATATATAACATTTTATTCCCAAATATATTTTAGGTCAAGAGTTTTAGTGAATTAGGAAATACTCTTACAAATTAGACCCATACATTACAAGTAGACACTTATACTCAGTATCCATTTTTCACAAAAAAAACCATTTAAAATAAAACATGACTTCTTTTCATGACATATCATCAATAATTTCATGATGATATCTCATTTTTACTTACTAGTATTCAGACCTGGGATTTTTTTTTTAAATCTCACGATGAGAAAAAAATGTCAGTAAGGGATATACAATGAACTAAAATGGTTATTCTTGTGAAAACAAGAAAACGCATCTATACATTATCATAAAGTAATACTTTCCACCCCTATGAATTATTAAATAATTTCCTTTCAAAATAATATCATTACATACGATTTTTTTAATCAAAATATTACTATTAAACCATATAAATTTCATTTATCATATAAAGGTAACTTGGAACACTATCAAACTTAAATGGAATAACCATGCAATCGACTTCCATACTTTTCACTCTTACAAAATGGAATAGCCAAACATCTGACTTCCATACCCAATGTATTATAGGTTGTAAGGTAACCAACCATTATTGGTTTATAACAGTACCAAATATACCTAGTTTATCATTTAATCACCCTTGAAATTTCCATGTATCATTAAATATTGATAACACATAAAATATTACAATTTTAAGAGTTTCCCTCATAATGTTTTATTTGCAATCACACGAAATAATTTCAAGATATTTAAATAATAAATCCATTTTAAAAACTATTTTCAATAATAAAATACAAAAAAAGGGAATAAAGGATTTCCTTTTCATTTTTTTAAAAAAATTAGTCCTTTTATTGGACACCAAATATCAAATAACGGTTACAGTGGCAGAGAGGTCATTTTCCTCGTATACGTTAAAGCAAAAAATTTATTTTTTTTGTTTGTAAAGAAGGCCAAACTCTCCATATAAAAATATTTATTTTCAAATAATTTGAAGTAAGTTAAATATATACATAAAATTTTATGTATAATCCTTTTATATCCATGTAAATAGTTATGTAAATTAATATCATAATGAAGAATATTTGATAATGAAATCTTTAAATGTTGATGGTGTCTCATACAACTTTGAACATTTAAAATATCAAAATAGATGAATTAATAAATTTATCAAAAATTAATTAACAATATTATAGATAAAATATGGATATGAAATGGAGTAGTGGATGTATATACACATTATAAAAGAATAAAGGTCCATATTATCAAGAAATGACTCAATGAAAGGAGATTGAGATGAAAAAACTTACCTTGAGTCAGATTTGTCACATATGTTCCATGTTATAAATTAAAAATAAAATTAGTTTAATTTATACTTTATTAATAACATTTTATTTTTTATTATTACTTTTATTCACTAATTTCCATGCTATAATAATTAGTTAATTATTTTAGTTCACGTCAGACAGTTTGACGGAATTTGGTATATAAGTCCAAAATGACTATGGCAAGTCGAATAGGGTAAAATAGGTCATAAGTCCATTATATCTAGAATTTTATTCATGAAATAATAATAAATTTTTTACATATATTATAATTTAAAATTCATCCATTACATATGGATATTAAAAATGAACTACGTTACAATCTTGGAGACTATAAGATGTACATACGCATGAGTAAAATTTCAATTTTTCAATGATCATTATGGAAAGAAGGTAATTATAATTTTATATTTAAAAAATGATCATAATATCATTAAGATATTATTAATAATTTAAATTTTATTTTATATATCATAACATTGATGTGGTGAAAAAAACGAATCACATCGCTTTGTGGAGGTGATAATTCACAGGTACGGATGAACGAAGTTATCATTGTTATGTGAATGGAAAGTAAGAATATAAGAGATATAATATTTATTATAATGATAAATATGCCATTAATATCATATATAAACATTAATTCCATCATTATAACCTATCTTGAGAGATGATAATGAAAAAAAGAACTATATTGGTTCACGAGGCCGTAGTGCTCCGTACACATGAATGCAAAGTTCATTTTCCATTTCCTAAAATTCGAGATAGATTTGGGAGACGATATTAACATAATAAAAACTAGGTATATTTGGTATACTAGATTTATTATTTAATCATGGTTTAATAATATTTGAAGGATTTTTAAGAAGAAATTAAATAGAAATACTTGATTAAAAACGATACCTTTCCTCTGGATGATCACATTTGATTGACACCTTAACATCTCTAAAAAGGAGGTTATACCTAAAATAAGAAATAAAGAATATGGGATGGGATTATAGGAAGTGTTTGGGTAGATATTTTCCGATCCAAATGGTTTTGGAAGTGTGAGGAATATATAGGAATGAATGAGTTTTTATAGGAAAAGGGAGGGTCACCCTTGGAAACCCTTAAAATATTAAATTCGTAAAAATTAATTATTAAGTAAAAATGATGCCAAATTGTGGTATTTAAAATAAAATATAGATTTAATTATAAATAATCTCAACCAATAATTTTTAGAAATGCATTTATTTTATTTTAAACCTTATCTTCATGTTTTATACACAATTAATCTATTTTAATTTAAATTGTGGTAACATCATTCTAAATATCAAGAGGTTATAAGTTTTACTTATTTGGGGTAAATTGTCCATAAAATTAAAATTTATAAAATTTTATGCCTTACCATAGTATGTTTTTAATTTTTAAATATTTTTATGATTTATAAATAATTTAATAAAATATCATTTTTATAAAATATCAAGTGTTAGTTTTGAAAATATTAATTTCATTGAATTTAAATAAAATCCAAGCATAGAGCCAACTTAGAAAAAAATATTTCATATTCTTTGAATATTTCATAATAACCAAGAAAATTTCTGGATAACCCTAATAAATTATAATTATATTTATTTTAATATTTTTAATATCATTTATTTGATATTTTAGTTAATAAAATAATTACAACATCATTGTTTTGTTAGAATTTATGGTTATTATTTAATCTCTAAAAATTATATATAAATTACCATGATGTAGATATTTTTTTATATTTATGATGATTATTTATGATCTAAATTATATCATGTCTATACCAATATGAAAATTATTATACTTATATGAAATAAGAGTGTGACATTTTGTCACTTTCATTTGTTTTAATAATATCTATATCATTTTCCCTGTCAAGTGTCCATTAAATGAGTCAATCCAGATCCTTAGGTTTTAATATTCAATTTTTAGTCATACAACAAGATTTTGGAAGGTGTTAGGGTAATTTTATTGGACTTTTCATATTATTTTTTACCTAAATTACCCAATTTACCATTAACTGTGTTAAATAAAAATTAACAAATTTACTATTCATAATATACCAAAAAAACAAAAGTAACCTATTGAAATAATTTAGACCCATGGATTACAAATATGGTATCCATTTTAGAAAAATTAAAACAAAAAATATGCATTAGTTAAATTAATATTAATCTCATTGACTGGAAATAGAAAACATGTTTTTTTAAATGTAAAAACCATCAAAATATTGGCATGGGTTTATAACCAATTTCAATGTGAAATTAATTATAATTACATGCATTGAATTAAATAATAAAAAAATAATCTAATTAAACATTAAAAACATTCAAAAATATAATTTAACACTATAAATAAATTTGATGAAAAAAAAGTTTTCAATTAAAATGTAGTATTTTATTTCACTATTAATTCAAAAAATGTAATTTTTGATACTAATATCCCAAATAATAAGTATATTTTGTAAAAAATAAACTATAAAAGTGTCAAAAACCAGATTTAAAATTGGTGTGCCATTAAAAGGCGACAAAACTATTTTGAAAAAAAATACTCCTTTTATCAGAAAAATTGAATTTGTTAATATATCATGTCTATAAAAATTACAAGATGAATTTTAAAAATTATATTGAATATATATAATATATATGGCATTGATAAAACCCATAAAGATTGATTTTATTATTTTATAGTCACACATATTTACATTTAAATAAATTTTCAGAAAAAACATTTCTTTTTATATAAGAAGGGGTTTACAATTTTTTACAATTAAATATTCACCAAAAAATTAATTATATACACGTGTAAACCATTATATTGAAATGAGTAGGTGTTGGATAACTCAAAAAATTTCTTGCAGGTGATTTGAATACTCAAGAAGCTCTCAAAATCATTCGAACGAGATTTTTCAATAACAATGACCATCAAATCATTGGGGAGGAATTATAAGGTTGTGAAAGATATCATTCCTTACATATTTAAAAAATGATCCTTAATACTATGAAAAGAACACCACTTAAACATGAAATGAATTATTTAAATAAGAATACTCTATAGGGTAATGATAATAACATAAACTTTTTATAATACTCTAATCCATCAACCTCCTTATATCCCAGTTGATTTAGGTTATTATCCAATCTACCTTAATTATCTTAATCCTATAATATTTTTCATATGATAATAGACATCTTTGTTATAAGGTATCTTGAAGAAACACCCCGATAATATCCTAACCACTAAAGTTATATAAACATTTTCTTTAATACCAACTATAAGGACCTAGACATAAAAATTACATATTCTAGTTATTTTAAAACTATATATAACATTTTATTCCCAAATATATTTTAGGTCCAGAGTTTTAGTGAATTAGGAAAAACTCTTACAAAGTAGACCCATACATTACAAGTAGACACTTATACTCAGTATCTATTTTTTCACAAAAAAAACCCATTTAAAACAAAACATGACTTCTTTTCATGACATATCATCAATAATTTCATGATGATATCTCATTTTTACTTAATATTATTCAGACCTGGGATTTTTTTTAAATCTCAGGATGAGAACAAAAATGTTAGTAAGGGATATACAATGAACTAAAAGGGTTATTCTTGTGAAAGCATGAAAACGCATCGATACATTATCATAAAGTAATACTTTCCACACCTAAAAATTATAAAATAATTTCCTTTCAAAAGAATATCATTACTTATGATTTTTTTAATCAAAATATTACCATTAAACCATATAAATTTCATTTATCATATAAAGGTAACTTGGAACACTATCAAACATAAATAGAATAACCATGCAGTCGACTTCCATACTTTTCACTCTTACAAATTGGAATAACCAAACATCTGAATTCCATAACCAATGTATTATAGGTTGTAAGATAATCAACCATTATTGGTTTATAACAGTACCAAACATACCTAGTTTATCTTTTAATCACCCTTGAAATTTCCAAGTATCATTAAATATTGATAACACATAAAATATTACAATTTTAAGAGTTTCCCTCATAAAATTTTATTTGCAATCACACGAAATAATTTCAAGATATTTAAATAATAAATCAATTTTAAAAACTATTTTCAATACGAAAATACCAAAAAAGGGAATAAAGGATTTCCATTTCATTTTTTAAAAAATTTTAGTCCTTGTATTGGACACCAAATATCAAATAACGGTTACAGTGGCAGAGAGGTCATTGTCGCCGTATACGTTAAAGAAAAAAATTTATTTTTTGGTTTGTAAAGAAGGCCAAAGTCTCCATATAAAAATATTTATTTTCAAAAAATTTGAATTAAATTAAATATATACATAAAATTTTATGTATAATCCTTTTATATCTATATAAATAATTATGTAAATTAATATCATAATGAAGAATATTTGATAATGAAATCTTTAAATGTTGAAGGTGTCTCATACAACTTTGAACATTTAAAATATCAAAATACATGAATTAATAAATTTTCCAAAAATTAAATTACAATATTATAGATAAAATATGGATATGAAATAGAGTAGTGGATGTATATACACCTCATAAAAGAATAAAGGTTCATATTATCAAGAAATGACTCAATGAAAGGAGATTGAGAAGAAAACACTTACCTTGAGTCTGATTTGTCACATATGTTCCATGTTATACATTAATAATAAAATTATGTTAATTTATACTATCTTAATAACATTTTATTTTTTATTATTAATTTTATATCACTAATTTCCATGCTATAATAATTAGTTAATTATTTTAGTTCACGTCGGGCACTTTGACGGAATTTGGTATATAAGTCCAAAATGACTATAGCAAGTCGAATAGGGTAAAATAGGTCATAAGTCCATCATATCTAGAATTTTATTCCTGAAATAATAATAAATTTTTTTCATATATTATAATTTAAAATTCATCCATTACATATGGATATTAAAAATGAACTACGTTACAATCTTAGAGACTATAAGATGTACATACGCATGAGTAACATTTCAATTTTTCAATGATCATTATGGAAAGAAGTTAATTATAATTTTATATTTAAAAAATTATCATAATATCATTAAAATCATATTAATAATTTAAATTTTATTTTATATATCATAACATTGATGTGGTGAAAAAAAAACGAATCACATCGCTTTGTGGAGGTGATAATTCACAGGTACGGATGAACGAAGTTATCATTGTTATGTGAATGGAAAGTAAGAATATAAGAGATATATTGTTTTATTATAATGATAAATATGTCATTAATATCATATATAAACATTAATTCCATCATTATAACCTATCTTGAGAGATGATAACGAAAAAAGAACTATATTGGTTCGCAAGGCCGTAGTGCTCCGTACACATGAATGAAAAGTTCATTTGTCATTTCCTAAAATTCGAGATAGATTTGGGAGATGATATTAACATAATAAAAACTAGGTATATTTAGTATACTAGATTTATTATTTAATTATGGTTTAATAATATTTGAAGGATTTTTAAGAAGAAATTAAACAGAAATACTTGATTAAAAACGATACCTTTCCTTTGGATGATCACCTTTGATTGACACCTTAACATCTCTAAAAAGGAGGTTATACCTAAAATAATAAATAAATAATATGGGATGGGATTATAGGAAGGGTTTGGGTAGATATTGGCCGATCCAAATGGTTTTGGAAGTGTAAGGAATATATAGGAATGAGTGAGTTTTTATAAGAAAAGGGTGGGTCACCCTTGGAAACCCTTAATATATTAAATTAGTAAAAATTAATTATTAAGTCAAAATGACTCCAAATTGTGGTATTTAAAATAAAATATAAATTTATTTATAAATAATCTCAACCAATAATTTTTAGAAATGTATTTATTTTATTTTGAACCTTATCTTCCTATTTTATACACAATTAATATATTTTAATTTAAATTGTGGTAACATCATTCTAAATATCAAGAGGTTATAAGTTTTACTTATTTTGGGTAAATTGTCCATAAAATTAAAATTTATAAAATTTTATGCCTTACCATAGTAAATTTTTAATTTTTAAATATTTTTATGATCTATAAATAATTTAATAAAATATCTTTTTTATAAAATATCAAGTGTTAGTTTTGAAACTATTCATTTCATTGAATTAAAATAAAATCCATGCATAGAGCCAACTTAGAAAAAAAATTCATATTCTTTGAATATGTCATAACAACCAAGAAAATTCTTGGATAACCCTAATAATTTATAATTATATTTATTTTAATATTTTTAATATCATTTATTTGATATTTTAATTAATAAAATAATTACAACATCATTTTTTTGTTAGCATTTATGGTTATTATTTAATCTATAAAAATTATATATAAATTACCATGATGTGGATATTTTTTTTATATTTCTGATGATTATTTATGATCTAAATTATATCATGTCTATGCCAATATGAAAATTATTATACTTATATGAAATAAGAGTGTGACATTTTGTCACTTTCATTTATTTTAATAATATCTATATCATTTTCCCTGTGAAGTTTCTATTAAATGATTCAATCCAGATCTTTAGGTTTTAATATTCGATTTTTAGTCATACAACAGGATTTTGGAACGTGTTAGGGTAATTTTATTGGACTTTTCATATTATGTTTTACCTAAATTACCCAATTTACCATTAACCGTGTTAAATAAAAATTAACAAAGTTACTATTCATAATATACCAAAAAATCAAAAGGAACCTATTTAAATAATTTAGACCCATGGATTACAAATATGGAATCCATTTTAGAAAAATTAAAACAAAAAATATGCATTAATTAAATTAATATTAATCTCATTGACTGGAAAGAGAAAACATGTTTTTTTAAATGTAAAAACCATCAAAATATTGGCATGGGTTTTTATCCAATTTCAATGTGAAATTCATTATAATTACATGCATTGAATTAAATAATAAAAAAATAATCTAATAAAACATTAAAAACATTCAAAAATATAATTTAACACTATTAATAAATTTGATTAAAAAAAAGTATTCATTTAAAATGTAGTATTTTATTTCACTATTCATTCAAACAAAGTAAATTTTGATACTAATATCCCAAATAAGAAGTATATTTTGTAAAAAATAAACTATAAAAGTGTCAAAAACCAGATTTAAAATTGGTGTGCCATTAAAAGGTGACAAAACTATTTTGAAAAAAAATACTCCTTTTATCAGAAAAATTGAATTTGTTAATATATAATGTCTATAAAAATTACAAGATGAATTTTAAACATTATATTGAATATATAAAATATATATGGAATTAATAAAACCCATAAAGATTGATTTTATTATTTTATAGTCACACTTATTTACATTTAAATAATTTTTCAGAAAAACATTTCTTTTTCTATAAAAAGGGGTTTACAATTATTTATAATTAAATCTTCACCAAAAAATTAATTATATACACGTGTAAACCATATTTACATTATTCAATTAATACTACTCATACCCCCCATTTTAGCAGGTAGGTTATAACGTAACATTTAAATAATAATATTTAGTTGTTCACTTATGTTTGATATGGTGAATCATGAATGCTGTTAAACGTAGTGTCCCTTTTTAAGAACTCAGGATGTTAACAGAATAATTGACTAGAAGGGAAATATTTATTATATAGGTATTTAGGAACCATAACATAAATAAGGAGAGATAGTAAAGGGATTTTTATTTGTTCTCTTTTCAGTTCTATCATCCACTTATATGTCAATATAAATTATGATATTTTATTGATGTGTTGTAAATCATATAGGATGGTTTCTATAAATTTTTATTTAATATTTTTATTCATATATTTTTATTTATAATGGTAGCAAGATTCTATTTGTCTCACTATTCAGTTTTTTTCCACTCAGTCTATTTTCTTCACCAATTACATTATGTTTCATTACATAGCTTATATTAATTAAATTCCTATTCCATGAAAATTAAATTACTTATTAATTATTTCTTGATTCAATTTGAAACCATTTTTTCATAAATTATTTATTTATAAAAATTCAATATCCAATGAATTTTCTTACTTCATATTTATATATTTTCATTGCTTCCATTAATAATTTTTTAATTATTCTCAATTCCTTTATATGTTCGCATTTTATAAAATTACATATGTTTAGATGAGGAAATAGATTTTAGTATTTTTTACATTCTATGTTTAAATTTTTCATATTTTATACCCTGAGAAAAATACTTTGAAATTGCTTTTATTTGTATATGATAATTATACTATGATGTTTGTTTTATTTATTATTGTATTAAAATTCATGTGTCACACATATATAAGAATGAATTTAAGTGACAATAAATAAAAGAAATATATAGAACTTAAAAAATTTAGATAAAAAAATTATATCCCTTAATATTATAATGATTATTATATGCGGAATGTGTACAATATCAATAGTACATTTTGGAAATCAGTAGTGTACCCAATTTAGTAGGTTATGAACATTCCAATGACTAAATGTACATGAGCCTTAGCCCAGTTGGTGAGGTATCCTTAAGTTCATCCATGAGACCTAGGTTCAAAAATAGGTGGAGGTATATTTCCAGTGTTACTATAGAAGTATTGTAGCAAGCACTGTAACAAGCACTGTAGCAGGTACAGTTCGATAATGTAGTAGTTGGAACTATTCACCTTGAGCCATTGGTTTAGGATTGGAGTTGTTAAGGCCTTCAGGCCACCCAGGCCTTCAGGTCAGTAGGCCTTTCAGGCCACCTTTAAGGCCTTCAGGCCACCTCAAGGCCTTCAGGACACACACAGTTGCCCCAGACAGACTCTACAAAAAAGGAGAAGCCCCATAAGAGGATTCAAAGCAGGCACACTCACCAGAGAAGAACCAATGGATTTGAAAGAATGAGAGGGTATGGATACACCATCAGGACTAGACTTTTCTTGTACGAGAATCTTATCCAGACGACCATGCAAATTTGGAGAGATACCATTACAATATAGATGATGGGGAGGGGAATGTAATGGCCTGGACCTCTCCGGACCATTCCTTTGTCAAAAAGAAGCCCTGGAAGTGTTCTGGAGGGTAAAATGGACTTTTCCCACACTTTCCAGAATTTTGAAACTACACGCCGTGTAGTTTGAGTACATGCTGTGTACCCTCTTGCTAGGTATACCCCATGTGGATGGCCGTGTCTTTGCCGCATGGAGAAAATGGGTACACGCCATGTGTCCAATCTACACGCCGGGTAGTCCTTCCCCGCGTACGCGTTACCGTGTGTTGACCAGTCGTCGGCCGTGTGCCGCGTTGGAGTCGTGTCCCTGCCGAGTGCCATAAATGGGTACACGCCGTGTGTCCAATCTGCACTCCGTGTAGTCCTTCCCCGCGTATGCGTTACCTTCAAATTGTGTGTTGACCAGTCAATGGCCGCAGAACCATGTTGGAGTCCGCGTGGAGACCGTGTGAAAACGGACGAGTACACGCCGTGTACTTTTGCTTTTCATGCCTATAAAAGGAGGGGTCCCCTACTCCTTTCAACTCACACCTCTCCTTTCCTCTCCTCTGAGCAGAGCTCTCTCAAGAGACTCAAAGGCTCTTTCTTCCATAACTTCTCCGTCCGAGTTCCGATTTACGATCCGTCAGCAGCCACGGGATCGTAACGATGAGGCGGAACTTCCTATCTTGGATCCGTGTCTTTCCTTCGGATATTCCTTTCCACCCAATGAGGTTTTTCCGGGACGCTGACGAACGTCTTCTAAAGTTGATCCGGAGGAGCGTTGTGACCAGAACCTGTTGAGGTAGGGGTTTTACCTTCGTCTCTCTAATTTGTGCATCATGTGGGGTGGGTATACTTTTTGTTTTCATGAGAAATGGTTGAACTTTTAAATAAAGATAATAACTAGTTAAAGAATGGGGATGGGAAGTTTGTGATTTCTGTTACTTTACCTTTTATATCCTGTGATATTATGTTGTGAAATGAATAGGCTTATGCCTAATGAAAATCACGGTCATTGGGGGACTTTTCTTGCGCAATTAAATGTTTCCCTATCTTTCTAGACCGTTTTTATGTGTGGAACTTTGTTGAATGGGGAAATTGGTTAATCACGTAAAGTTGGCTGTTTAAATTAAAATCTGGAACCCTTGTGTGGTTACCCCGGTTGAAGCAAAATAGAATAATGAACATGTGGGTGTTGGCTTGGTTACGTGGCATGTGATGGGGGTGTTTTGTGGGCTTTTGTGGTTTGGGTGAGCAGCGGGGTTGTGGTTGACTTGGTTGTGGGAAGGTGTGAATGTTTAATGGTGATGGGCAGCGGGGCTGCGATAAATGGTATTAAAGGGATAATGATGTATGGTGTGGTTATGGTGGTTGGCAGCGGTGCTGTAGGGATGGGTTTAAATGTAAACGGATTATGGGTTGTGTTTAATAAATAATAAATGTGGAAGATTTAACGAATGATGGGGTTTGGTAATGAAATGGAAATAATAATCAATGGGTTGGTTGGTTGTTAAGAAGTGTTTTGTTGTGCTGCTTGTGTTTCACTAACTTGTTTTGTGGATGGCAGGGATATGTTTTATGAATGATTGAAGTGGCTGGTTGTGGATAGTTTCCCAGTAGTTAAGGAACTAAATAAGCTAATTTCTGCTGAAACGTGAAAACCTAAATGGGGTTGGGGTTGTTTGTTGTATGCATACTTCGTGGTAGCAGTGCCGAGGCACGTACTCAGTTTCTCTTTTTAGAAGCCATAGGTTGGGCTGAGTGGTTGCTATATATATATATATATATCTGTATCTTTCTTGTTTTATCGCACCGTACCCATGTTGAGCACATAGTGCCGAACACTCCCATTTCATGGGAGAGGGTGTTTTCCCATAGTTACTAGCTCCTTCCTGCTCCTTCTCCCCTAGGATGTGATGGCTTGAGGCGACCTTACACCCAAGACTCTTCGGGTAGGTTTCGATTGGGGTGGTTAGGCCCAAGACTCTTTGGGAAGACTTATAGGCTGTGATGGCTTGAGGCGACCTTACACCTAAGACTCTTCAGGTAGGTTTCGATTTCAGTCCCTGGTGTCTTCGGGCGAGATTCTGTTACTATTACTGTTCCCAAGAATCTTCGAGATGAGGCCCAGGTGTCTTCGGGCGGGGATGTGGTTGTGGTTGTGAGGCCCAGGTGTGTGCGGGTGGGATGTGTGGTTGTGGGGCCCAGGTGTGTGCGGGAGGGATGTGTGGTTGTGAGGCCCAGGTGTGTGCGGGCGGGATACGTGGTTGTGAGACCCAGGTGTGTGCGGGCGGGGAAAGTATGGCAGTGACAGGACGTTCAGCTAACTAATGGGAAATGGTGCGGGGTACCCAATACTCTAGTTCTTATACTACTACTACCTGTTGTGATTGTGTTTTGGTGAGTGTGGCTGGAGAGGTTGGGTGAATAGATTTCCTTGTTAGGTTTCTTCTGTTGTTCTCACGGGACATTAGGATGTCTCCCCACTTGTGCACGAGAGCTTTCGGTTTCCCTACTGAGTATACTTGTATGCTCACCCAACGTTTACTTTTAGGTTTCCAGGAGGACTACCTGGGCCGTGCAGGACCCTACTAGTCAGGCAGTTAGAGTTGTTTTAGTTTTTGTTATCTTGTTTTCTTTGGGTATTGTACTTTTGAGCTTTCTCATACTTGTACCTTGTTATAAAAATTGTTTAAACATGCATGTGGGCTTGGTTTGGGTTTATTTATATACACTTGTTCTTTTCCCTTTTTGGTGGTTGACTTGTCCTATTTCCCAATCCTAAATAATAATAAAAAGGGTAATGCCTCCCATATTTGTGAAAACTCATACCCTTGGTGCTAGTCGCCACCCCGGGGCCTACTGGAGGCGGGACTCAGGGGTCATTATCTCCCTTTCACCATTTCCATCTCAGGAGGGGTATCCTTGGTGGGAGGGGGTCGTGACAGAATGGTATCCGAGGTGATGGTTGAGAGATAGGATGGAGTCTGTATTTAGGCACAGTGAGGAATGCATGGGGTGGTAAGTTGACAATGTTAGTCAATCTTGGTACGTTACATAGGCCAGGGAAGTCCGGCTAGGACACGGGATTTTAGGGACCCCCGTGATCCAATGCAAGGACTCTGAGCCTACCGAACGACCAAGTGAGACTACATTGATTGCAGGGTAGAGACCCTAGGGAAGGTACATGCATCATCATGATTGTGTTTTACTTTATTTGGGTGTTCTGGGAAAGAAATTTAAATAAAGTGATAATTAAAACATTGGGAAATTTAATTACTACTTGGGCTTAGGCGATCCTTGTTTATCGTACAACTATGGCACCTGGACGTCGTCCCCGGGTGGCTCAGATGGCCGAGGCCCAGTAGATCCAGGCGGTCGATCAGTTGAGGATTGACCGAGAGGAGGAAGATAGCCAGTGGTAGAAGACTCTCCGTTCCTTCCAGCGGAAGACCCTCAAGAAGTACGGGGGGTAGTACTTCAGATACGGAGACGGAGGGGTGGCTTGAGGAGCTAGGGATCGATTTCACCTTGATCCGTGCTCCAAGGGAGTACTGGGTTCCCCTAGCAGTCAGTCAACCAAGAGGTGCGGCGCGACAGTGGTGGACGCTCTACCTCGGAGAGAGGATAGAGGCAGAGGTTCCATGGGATGACTTTGAGAAGGAATTCCGAGAGGAATTCCTTTCTTCCATGATCAAGGCGGAGAAGCGACAGGATTTACTCTCCCTTCAGCAGGGGAGTATGTCGGTACGAGAGCTGGAGATCAAGTTCAAAGATCTCCTACGCTTTGCTCCGGATCTATTTCCAGATGAGGAATCTTGGGTGAGAAGTTTGGAGGAGGTGCTTCATCCTTCGCTCCAGTATGCTGTCACCCCCTTCACCCTTATGGCGTACTTGGCAGTGCAGAAGAATGCAGAGGTCGTAGAGAGGATGAACTCACTGGGAGGTGCACCGCGTGAGGTGTTTCAGCCAGGTTTGTCGAAGGGGAAGGCAGTCAGCAGCAGGTCTCCTGCGATAGGACCTTCCAGGTTCAGGCCAGTGGGGAGTATGACCTAGAAGTTCCAGTTCATATCTTCGGGTCCTCGTCCCTTTTCCACGAGCCTGGGACCGAGGTTTTTTTCTTGTGGAGGTTTCGGGCATGTTCAGAGTCGGTGCCCGACCCGAGCTCAGTACAGTGGAGGTGGACAGGTTCAGCGCCCACCTCAGCATCACCAGTTACCAGCAAGGCCCTTCTAGCAGCTGTAGGACCATGCTCCTCCGAGGGCAGACCTTGCGGGAGGAGGCCGACCTCAGGGTGCTCCTCAGGGACCTTGACCAGGGCGTGGTTAGGGAGGTGGACGACATCAGAGAGGCAGAGGAGCTGGGCGTGGACAGTTTCACGCAGTAGAGTTGGCATCTCCACGGGGACCAGAGGTGGTACGAGGTACAATTTGTTGGTTCAACACTCTTGTTTATGCTTTGTTCGATTCAGGAGCCTCACACTCTTTTGCTGCACCTAGTTTAGCCCATGATTTGGGACTAGACGTAGAGAGAATTTCCATACCACTGGTACTGAGTACACCAGTTGGGGGCCAGACCTGTGTATCTTGTGTTTGCTGGGGATGTGGGCTGACGTTGGGACCACATCGATCTGGTGCAGACCTTCTTCTGTTACAGATGCAGCCATACGATGTCATCCTGGGCATCGAATGGTTGTTTTCTATTAGTGCCGTTATCGACTGCTTCCAGAGAAGAGTCATGTTCTCCAATGTAGATGGGCAGTGCATATCTTTTGTTGGTGAGAGGAGCTATCAGGTGGGAAGCTGGCGTGTGGAGCCTCTCCTTTCCTTGTTAGGAGGGTTATCCGTGGTTCCCGCTGATACAAAGATGATGGATGTCCCAGAGGTTGTTGGGGAGTTCCTAGATGTTTTTCCTGAGGAGGTTGTAACTCTACCCCCCCGACGTGACGTTGAGTTCGGGATAGACTTACATCCTGGTGCTCGTCCGATTTCGATGGCCCCTTGTCGGATGGCACCTTCAGAGTTGCGGATTCAGATTGACGATCTGATGCAGAAGGGTTTTGTTCGACCCAGCGTATCGCCATGGGGTGATCTAGTTTTGTTCATGAAGAAGGCAGATGGTGGTCTCAGGCTATGCATAGACTACTGAAGGCTGAACCAGGTAACGGTCAAGAACCGTTACCCCCTTCCAAGGATAGATGATCTCTTCGACCATGTGAGGGGAGCAGGTTGGTTTTCTAAGCTTGATCTACGATCGAGATATCATCAGCTGAGGGTGAAGGATAGTGACATCTCTAAGACATCTTTCAGGTGCAGGTATGGGAACTTCGAGTTTGTAGTGATGTCATTTGGAGTTACGAATGCATCAGATGTGTTCATGGGACTTATGAACATTGTATTCCGAGAGTTTCTGGACCGGTTCATCGTTCAGTTTATCGATGACATCCGGATCTACTCAAGGTCAGAGTAAGAGAACATTTCGCATCTCAGGGCAGTCTTGGAAGTCCTTCGACACCACCAGCATTACAGGAAATTGTCGAAGTGTAAGTTCTTGATGCAAGAAGTACACTTCCTTGGGCACGTAGTGTCTCAGCATGGAGTGTCAGTGGACCCGTCGAAGGTGGAGGCAATTGTTTCTTGGGCAGCACCCAAGAGCGTAGCAGAAGTTCATAGTTTCCTGGGGTTAGCAGGTTACTATCGGAGGTCCATTTCAGACTTATCTCGAGTTGCTGCTCCATTGACAGCTTTGAATAGGAAGAACCAGGTCTTCCTGTGGAGCGAGCAGTGCCAGAAATCTTTTGACTACCTGAAGGAGAAGTTGGTCAGTGCACCCGTACTCAGGTTTCCAAAGGAAGGGTTGTTGTATGAATTGTTTTGTGATGCTTCGGGCCTTGGTCTGGGGTGCGTGCTGATGCAGAAGAAGGGTGTGATTTGTTATGGGTCTAGGAAGTTGCGCCCTCACGAGCGTAACTATGCCACCCATGACCTGGAGCTTGCATCAGTAGTGTTTGCACTGAGGTTGTGGAGACATTACCTCTTTGGGGAGTGCTTTGTGGTCTTCTCAGATCACAAGAGACTGTGTTATATCTTCTCCCAGCGTGACCTGAACTTACAGCAGTGGATATGGGTCGAGTTTCTCCAAGACTATGACTTCGAGATCTCTTACACTGAAGGTAAGGGCAACGTTTTAGATGATTCCCTGAGCAGGAAGTCTCATAAGGAAGTGGTTCGGAAATCTTCTGATGCTTGGAAGGCAATGGGAGAGTTCGTTGCCCTGCACTTAGATGCAAGGTAAGAAGGTGTTAGAGGCTGTTTGTTCCAGATGATGGTGCAATCCTCCTTGTCGTAGTAGGTGGAAGAGTCTCAGTGGGGGGACTCCGAGGCAGAGGTGATGCGGGATCGTGTCGATCAGGGGAATGCTCTAGAGGGATGGTCAGAGGACAGCCGACATCGGATGCTTTTCCATGGAAGGTTTTTTGTTCCGAAGGCGATGCATGAGGGAGTTCTCCGTGAGTTCTATAGCTCAGCCTTAGCGGTACATCCAGGAGTTTCAAAAATGTACCGAGGCCTGAGGGATCAGGTTTTGTGGCCCGGGGTGAAACAGGCAGTGGTAGAGTTTTTTGGTTAAATGCCTAGTGTGTCAGCAAGTGAAGGATAAACACCATGTTCCCAGTGGTTTGTTGCATCCTTTAGATGTCCCCGAGTGGAAGTGGGATGACATCTCGATGGACATCGTCACAGGACTACCCAGTGCTCAGGGAGGTTATGATGCTATCTGGGTAGTAGTGGATCATCTGACGAAATCAGCTCACTTCTTAGCAATCAAGGAGTCGGGCTCGGTGAGTACCTTAGCACAGAGGTACGTAGACGAGGTGGTGCGTTTTCATGGAGTTCCGAGGAATATCGTCTCAGACCAGGATACTTAGTTTACCACACGAGTCTAGATGGGGATACAACATGCTTTTGGCACCCAGCTATGCCTTAGCACTGCTTTCCACCCCCAGACCGATGGGAAGATGGAGCGGACTATCCAGACGTTGGAGGACATGCTGCGAGCATGCGTTCTGGATTTCGGAGGATCATGGGTACGACAATTTCCTTTAGTAGAGTTTGCCTACAACAACAGCTTCCACTCTACTATTGGAATGGCACCGTTTGAGGCTTTGTATGGAAGGCCATGTTGTTCACCCATTTGCTGGGCAGAGGTTGGTGAGACAGGTGCTCTTGGGCCAGAGGTAGTGCAGAGCACCACGGAAAAAGTCCATCTTGTACGTGAGAGGATGAAGGTGGCTAAGGACTGACAGAAGTATTATACTGATTATCATAGGAGGCCCTTGGAGTTCGAGGTGGGAGACCATGTGTTCTTGAAGGTTTCCCATCGACGGGGGCACCAGAGGTTTGGGAAAGGGAGAATGATCTCACCCAGGTTAATCGGACCTTTTGAGGTGCTGAGGCGAGTCAGCGAGGTGGTATATCAGCTGGCCCTGCCACCTCAGATGGAGAAAGTCCATGACGTCTTCCACGTCTCCCAGCTTCGTCGGTACTTACACGATGACTCTCACGTTATCGACTAGGGAGAGTTGGATATGGGAGACGACGCGACCTTCGAGGAACGACCAGTCAGAATTGAGGATTGCAAAGAGAAGGTGCTCCATGGACGAACCATTCCCTTGGCTCGTGTGTCGTGGAGGCATGGCAGTCTCGAGGAGAGCACTTGGGAGCGGGAGACCTAGATGCGTGCTCAGTACCCGGGGTTGTTTTGACTTGTGTTTTTCTCTTGTTCTTCTGTGCTTGTGTTGATGTTGTACTCTGGACCTTTGATATATCGAATTCTTGGCTAGTCAGTTGTGAGACCTTTTGTTTCCTTGTTCCCTGGTAATGTGTAACATGTCCGGATGTGTGGGAAGGGGGAAAACCTGGCCCTTAATCGAGATGCATTAATGCGGATGCGATTGAACCCGTGTGGGCGAGTCAGTGCCACCTAAAGCGGATAATATCTCGAATAGGAGAAGGAATTTTCTCAAAAACCACGTTTTCGGCAGTGTGTTGGTTATGTGGTGTTGGGGGTAGTTCGGTTTGACAATTCTAATGTATGAAAGTGGGAAGACCCAATTCTTAATCGAGACGCATTAATGAGGATGTGATTAAAACCGTGCAGGAGAGTCAGTGCCGCCTAAAGCGGATAATATCTCGACATAGGAGATGGAATTCCTAACCCCTATAATAAGGATTGTTGGTTGGGTTCCTGTTATAACGAGGGCCCTAAGAGGTATCTTGTTGGGTTCCCCTGGGTTGGTTTTTGAATTCTCGGGGACGAAAATGTTTTAAGAGGTATCTGATGTAATGGCCCGGACCTCTCCAGACCATTCCTTTGTCAAAAAGAAGGCCATGAAGTGTTCTGGAGGGTAAAATGGACTTTTCCCACACTTTCCAGAATTTTGAAACTACACGCCGTGTAGTTTGAGTACACTCTGTGTACCCTCTTGCCGGGTATACCCCGTGTGGATGGTCGTGTCTCTGCCGCGTGAAGAAAATGGGTACATGCCGTGTGTACAATCTACACGCCGTGTAGTCCTTCCCCGCGTACGTGTTACCGTGTGTTGACCAGTCGTCGGCCGTGTGCCGCGTTGGAGTCGTGTCCCTGCCGAGTACCATAAATGGGTACACGCCGTGTGTCCAATCTGCACGCCATGTAGTCCTTCCCCGCATATGTGTTACCTTCAAACCATGTGTTGACCAGTCAACGGCCGCGGAACCGTGTTGAAGGCCACGTGGAGGCTGTGTGAAAATGGCCGAGTACACGCCGTGTACATTTTATTTTCACACCTATAAAAGGAGGGATCCCCTCCTCCTTTCAACTCACACCTCTCCTCTCCTCTCCTCTGAGCAGAGCTCTCTCAAGAGACTCGAAGGATCTTTCTTCCATAACTTCTCCGTCCGAGCTCCGATTTATGATCCGTCAGCAGCCACGGGATCGTAACGACGAGGAGGAACTTCCAAGATTGGATCCGTGTCTTTCCTTCGGCTCTTCCTTTCTACCCAATGAGGTTTTTCCGGGATGCTGACGAACGTCTTCTAAATTTGATCAGGAGGAGCATTGTGACCAGAACCTGTTGAGGTAGGGGTTTTACCTTCGTCTCTCTAATTTGTGCATCATGCGGGGGGGGGGGTATCCTTTTTGTTTTCATGAGAAATGGTTGAACCTTTAAATAAAGATAATAACTAGTTAAAGAACGGGGATGGGATGTTTTTGATTTATGTTACTTTACCTTTTATATCTTGTGATATTCTATTGTTAAATAAATAGGCTTATGCCTACTGAAAATCACGGTCGTTGGGGCCCTTTGCTTGCGCAATTAAATGTTTCCCTATCTTTATAAACCATTTTTATGTGTGGAACTTTGTTGAATATAGAAATTGGTTAATCACGTAATGTTGTCTATTTAAATGAAAATCTGGAACCCTTGTGTGGTCACCCCGGTTGAACCAAAATGGAATAATGAACATGTGGGTGTTGGCTTGGTTACATGGCATGTGATGGGGGTGTTTTGTGGGCTGTTGTGGTTTGGGTGAGCAGTGGGGTTGCGTTTGACTTGGTTGTGGGAAGGTGTGAATGTTTAATGGTGATGGGCAGTGGGGTTGTGATAAATGGCATTAAAGGGATAATGATGTATGGTGTGGTTATGGTGGTTGGTAGTGGGGATACAGGGATGGGTTTAAATGTGAACGGATTATGGGTTTTGTTTAATAAATAATAAATGTGGAAGAGTTAATGAATGATGGGGCTTGGTAATGAAACAGAAATAATAATCAATGGGTTGGTTGGTTGTTAAGAAGGGTTTTGTTGTGCTGCTTGTGTTTCCCTAACTTGTTTTGTAGATGGCAGGGATATGTTTTATAAACGATTGAAGTGGTTGGTTTTGGATAGTTTCCCAGTAGTTAAGGAACTAAATAAGCTAATTTCTGCTGAAACGTGAAAACCTAAATGGGGTTGGGGTTGTTTGTTGTATGCATGCTTCATGGTAGCAGTGTCGAGGAATGTGCTCAGTTTCTCTTTTTAGAAGCCATAGGTTGGGCTGAGTGGTTTCTATATATATATCTTTATCTTTTGTGTTTTATCGCACCACACCCATGTTGAGCACATAGTGCCGAACACTCCCATTTAATGGGAGAGGGTGTTTTCCCATAGTTACAAGCTCATTCCTTCTCCTTCTCCCCTAGGCTGTGATGGCTTGAGGCGACCTTACACCCAAGACTCTTTAGGTAGGTTTCGATTGGGGTGGTTAGGCCCAAGACTCTTTGGGCAGACTTATAGGTTGTGATGGCTTGAGGCGACCTTACACCTAAGACTCTTCAGGTAGGTTTCGATTTCAGGCCCATGTGTCTTCGGGCGAGAGTTCTGTTACTATTACTATTCCCATGAATCTTCAGGATGAGACCCAGGTGTCTTCGGGCGGGGATGTGGTTGTGGTTGTGAGGCCCAGGTGTGTGCGGGTGGGATGTGTGGTTGTGAGGCCCAGGTGTGTGCGGGCGGGATGTGTGGTTGTGAGGCCCAGGTGTGTGCGGGCGGGATACGTGGTTGTGAGACCCAGGTGTGTGCGGGAGGGGAAAGTATGGCAGTGACAGGACGTTCATCTAACTAATGGTAAATTGTGCGGGGTACCCAATACTCTTGTTCTTATACTACTACTACCTGTTGTGATTGTGTTTTGGTGAGTGTGGCTGGTGAGGTTGGGTGAATAGATTTCTTTGATAGGTTTCTTCTGTTGTTCTCACGGGACATTAGGATGTCTCCCCACTTGTACACGAGAGCATTAGGTTTCCCTACTGAGTATACTTGTATGCTCACCCTACGTTTACTTTCAGGTTTCCGGGAGGACTACCAGGGTCGTGCGGGACCCTACAAGTTAGGCAGTTAGAGTTGTTGCAGTTGCTGTACTCTTGTTTTCATTGGGTATTGTACTTTTGAGATTTCTTATACATGTACCGTGTTATAAAAATTGTTTAAACATGCATGTGGGATTGGTTTGGGTTTATTTATATACACTTGTTCTTTTCCCTTTTTGGTGGTTGACTTGTCCTATTTCCCGATCCTAAATAATAATAAAAGGGTAATGCCTCCCATATTTGTGAAAACTCATACCCTTGGTGCTAGTCGCCACCCCGGGGCCTACTGGAGGTGGGAATCGGGGGTCATTATCTCCCTTTCACCATTGCCAGCTCAGGAGGGGTATCCTTAGTGGGAGGGGGTAGTGACAGGGTAGTTCCTTGATGTTATAGTCTGGTTGAATTCCCTAATACCTTCAGGTCATTTAATGTCTCTTAAGCCTATGGGTCATGTAATTTCTAAGCCTACGGGCCTTGTAAGGCTTTCCCCTCATCCCTTGAATTGGGGGTTATAAAAAATCAATAAAAATGAAGGCCTTTGGGCTATTCGGGCCGATGACTAAAATTAACATCATATATCATATAAAATATATGTTCTATATACATATATAAGTATTCCTATTAATATACCATAAAATATATTCAATTTTCTATGATTTGTTTATTTATTTTTTTATACCTTGATTATGATTGAATACATATATGTCTCCATTATGATCACTTAAATATGAACATAATTTTGATCCAAATTTTTTCTATAGTATATTTTATTTCTCCCATGATATGGAATCTAAAAAATATTTTATTTGATATGATAAGATTCAAATCATGTGTGTTGGATTTTTTAAAATTATTTTTTATAATTTCTTTGTAATTTGTAATATGATGTGTATTCTCAAAGAAACAAATGTTTTTTTTCTTGTAATGTGTTTTAATTATGAGTTGAAATGTATAATAATATATAATTATGTATAAAATATGTACGTTTCATTTTATATATCAAACTCATCCTCTAGTTTATTTATGGGGGTAGACAACAAGTTGTGCACTGATCAAACACTATGTTTCTTGTTCTTCTAAACCAATCAGTACTAGTAATATATGACGTTCCCTTCCAATGGTTGAGTTATAAATTTTAATCGTGTTACATAGTCTATTTTTTATATTCATTATCAATAGGATTTATATTTGTGTACAATGTGGATCAGTATTTAAATAAAAATAGAAGCATATATATCATTAATGAATCAAATCAAACAAAATAAAAATTAAATGTTCTTACGGTTATATGATGTTAGGATTCATGTATAGATGAATAGGGTATAGTGGAGTGAAAAAATTTAATACCTATTACGATATATATTACTAAATATTAAAAATTAATTTTTTTAAAAAATTTATAAAAAAAGAATCATATATATTAAGTAATATTCATGAATATTAATTCCCAAATAATTTTTATTTTATCATTTCTCAATAGTTTGACGAAGAAAAAATATATTGATTTTGACATGTTCACTATAAATTCTAGGATAACATCTTATACAAATAATGTTGTTGTGAAAAAAATTATTATTATATTATCCTTCTATAAATAATAATTTTATTCCATATATTGTAACTTTATGTGTAGATAATTTTTTGATAGGGTGGTATAGATTTGTTTTTTTGAGTGATTATAATATTATTAACCACATTCATCCCTAAAAAATTAATCTAATATATATTTTGTTTAGTAATAGGAAATTTCTAGTACATCCAATTACCCTTTTCAATTTTGATATTAAATATTATATCTTGAACTGTAAAAAAATATATTACTAAAAAATATTAAATAATACTTATTTGAGAAGTAAATAGATGATTTTCCAATTATTATTTTTCTATAATTCAATTAAAAAAATTAATAATTATATATGTGACATAAATTAATAAACCCTAGTTTAAAATTAAAAAATTTATTTATTATAATGAAATGAACCATTTAATTATTCTTATATTTCATTAAAATATATATACTAAAATATTCACTTTCTCTCATGAGGAAAGATTTTAATTGATAAGATAAATATAAATCTAAACACATTATAAAACAAATAGAAAAACACATGATTGAATGGTGAAATATATAACATAAATTGAATGTAATGTGAAAAATGAGATCAAATATATTCTAAGAAATGAAATACGAATGAATCTGATAAGTCTATAAATATATGTTATATTTAAGGCTTTGGGTATGGTTCATAGAGGTAAAAATACTAAAATATAATGAAAGAACATTATATTCCAACATTTCCTGCACACTATAAAAAAAATTTATATAAATGAAACTTAATTGTTAAATGATAACAATGAAATATTACCCATTTTTAATTTGAGCTTTATGATAACAAATTTAATCAAATGTCACTATTTATTATTAATTTACTAATCATTTTTTGATGAATTAAACTGAAATTCCTCCAACCACATTGTCAATGAAATTATATCTAGAAATTCAAACTCAATTAATTCTATGGTGATATCTTCGTTTACATATTTAGAAGGAAAATGTCATTTCTGAACATTCTAATAATTTCATCAAAAATGTTTCCAAAACTTTACATCATACCTTTTGAAGATCATATACATCATGATTTTAATGATATATCTATTCAGGG
Source organism: Viscum album (assembly GCA_963277665.1). Taxonomy (NCBI): domain Eukaryota; kingdom Viridiplantae; phylum Streptophyta; class Magnoliopsida; order Santalales; family Viscaceae; genus Viscum; species Viscum album. The sequence continues at coordinate 592,703,772 of OY728167.1, forward strand.
GATTGATGTTATATATTAATATTGATATGCATTCTTTGATCAAATCCCAAATCGTATCAATAAAAACTTATAATAGAAAAAATACATAATATTTATAGTATCTATTCTATCAATTACATCATCGACACTTTTTAATGACCACATATGTATGATCCTTTGGAATAGAATTATAATTTCTTTTAGGCATCAAATATAATGTAATCAAGCATTGTTTATTCCATATCAGACTAATATAGTCAGACCATATGTCATATCATTAAAATTACTATTTTGGTATCCTAAATTTCACATAATGTCAAGGAACAGTATAACATGTCATTTTCACAAATATTGAAATCAGTTTATTTGAAATTACATTTATAAATTTAGAAAAAATTATAATTTGTATGAAATATACATATATAAAATTGTATATAGAATGTAGTGAAGTAATGTAATTTATGAATTTATATGTAGTGTAAAAGATTCATAATTATAAATATACTATCAATTTATATAATTTTAGAAATATTTAAATGAGTATTATAGTAAATTCATGCATTGTTTTAATATTTTAACATTGATCAATTAATAATGATATTTTTTTTTCATTTATGTTATTTATATTTTCCTGTTAAGTTCTAAAGATCTTATAAAAATTTTTAATGTAGATATTACATCATATTTAAGAACATGTTATTAAAATTTATTTAAAATTTTAAATTATAATGTTAAAATTTGTTAATGAACATTTAGAGGAATATATTAAAATAAGTTAATTATTTCATAAATTTTAACATGCATAATAGAATAAAAAAATAAAAAATACTAAAAATTATAAAATATACAAATAGTTTAGTAATATTTTTCAAGAGTAAAATTTATTTTATAGAAACTGTATATTGAATTACTATGACTAAAATAATATTTTTATGATTTTAAAAAAACTTATAAATATCAAATTTTTGTTCCAACATATTATGAATAAATTAAAATATATATTTTTATATTAAATATGTATTTATGTAAATTATTTTTAAAACAGATAAAAATGGAATCAAAATCAGTTTTGAGAGAATATTTCCAATTTTTTATTGAATAAATAAATCAATATAATATAGTGTATAAATGATATAATAATAACATCATTGATTTAGAAACATCATATATTATGTACGATTATCCTTGGTTGATGCCTCGATAGTTGGAAGCTTGTATATCTGAACGGGATGTCTCCCTTCTCCCTAGTCTCTACTCCTCTCATCCTCAGCTCCGACTTGGGTTTCCTCCTGAAACCCTTTGTAGTAGAGTCGATGGAATGTCTGAGCTATGTCCTTCTGCCTCTTCTTCCTTCTTACCCTTCTATCACCTCCTCTATCTATCTTCCTTAAGCGCTACTTCTCTATGATGGGGTTTTTTCATGTGCGTCAACATATTCTTCTTCAAAGAGCTTTGGGGTCCCGATGTTGGCTGCCCGCTATTCATTCCCTCAGACACTCATTCTGTGGCATTGACCACTTGTTCCTCATCTACTCTCCATGTCAGATTTGGATTAGTGGTTCATAAGGGTTTTGGGTTTAATGATATGGTTCTCTATGGGTCTCAATGAGATGCCTGGTTCGGTTTTCTTATACTTTTAAGGCTCCTAGTTCTCTGCCTCATCAACAGTGATGACAATGGTAGCCCTCCACTACTCTTACCACTTCTCTGACATCTTGTTCCACTGCTCCTCTCCTAATCAGATCTGGAGAAGTGGGGACATTGACATTTGGGGAGGTGTGGTTTGACGACCACCAGTGTTCCAAGAACGCACCCTTCATCGATGGATTTGGGTTTTCATATTTCTTTCTCATGATTTTTAAAGGTTTGGGTGTTCATTATAGGTGGTCGATCTGTTTATTTCTGTTTTTTTTGTGTTTTTTTGTGGTTGCAGTTTATTTTTTTTGAACTTTGGATTTGGTGGTGGCTGTTAGTTTTCTCTCGAGGGTACCGTGTTGAATTATTTTTGAGAAGGTGAGCTTGATTGTTTTTTGGTGGTTTCTATCACTGTTTCGTTGGGGGACAACGATGATGGTGCGATGGTTTTAGTGGATTTGACGGGATCCGATATTCTATGATGGTGTGGTGGTTGAACGATTATGTTGACATCGGTGATTAATGGTGACAATGCCATGGTCTCATGATGTTGGTAGCATGCGACTTAATTTAGGGTGATGTGTATGAATTTGGTTCTCCAGCGGCACGGTGGTTCATGATCTTCTCGGGAGTCGTGAATGTTTTAAAATTTGAACTATCATTTTTGGTTCCCTTTGTTTTGGTTATGGCTCATCCATAAAGCGGGTTTATAAAATCAAATAAAAATAGATTTTTATTCAGTACACTTTTCCTTGGTTGGATTAAATATTTAGTAACTATATTCCTTGTATCATTGTCCAATTATTTCATTTCATGGTCAATAATTTCTATTTTACTAAGAATTAAAAATTAAAAAACACACCTCTACAAAATTTATATGTTCCCATATTCTCTTAATTATATAATTATATATATACAATAAACTCCCAAAATAATTATTTTTTGTAATTTATAAATATTATATTATCCTTCCATAATTTATTGAACCTTATCACACATAATCCCATGCATTTAGTTTTTGTAGGGTAAGAATTATAAGTGTTGTATTTTAAGAATAGGTAATCACTACCAAACCCCAAAATTTATTCTAAATTTCAATTAATCATGATAATATATTTCAATAAATATTATCCTTAATTAAATAAAATATAAATTATATCAGTATTCTATAAAATTAGTACTAAAATACAATTTTTGAACCATTATGTTCTCTTACCCAATTGTTCTATTATATAGCCAGTTTTTTCTTAAACATGGTTAATATGTATTCATTACTAAACTCAATAATAAAAATTTATTAGTGTAATGAATAATATATATATTTTTAGAGTATTTAAAATTACACTTTAATAAGTTTTTATTTATGACTCATGCAATTTAATTACTGGTTTCATTTAAATACGGTCAAAGTAGGTAAAACTATTTTGTTGTAAAACATGAATATTGATAGAATTAATATATCATTAAATATGATTGATAATTAAAATTCATAATAAATAAAATTATTGAAAAAAAATCCTGAATTAGTACATTTAAATTTTTAATTATGATGGAACCTATGATCCATGAATGAATATTTATACCAAAAAAATTATAACTTTGTAATATTATAAGATTCATTTATCAATTTGTTTTATAAAAATGAAATGATAATATTAAAAGGTCATCTAATATAAATTATAAAAAATAGCATAAATTAGCATGACATTCCCTTGACATAACTCATCCTAGGATGTAAAAAAATATAAGGGTGACATTAGGATCCCATGTCAAATAGACTATGGGTTCGAAAAATGATCCAATTTTACATGACATAATGATGGGAGGAATTACCAAAAAAATATATAAGGAAATTGAATGAAACCACCACCAAAAATTAAGTTATAATTTAAAAAATCATCTCACATTACCTAAATTTTCCTTATAAATTAATTTATATGATTAATGAAATGAAAAATTAAAGAATTTGATACCGAGACCCCAAGTATTCTACTAGAATCAACTCATCCATCCCAAACACTTACTAAAATCATTGTTGGAATATCATGGAAAATAAAAAATAATGTTTTGATGATGTCATGGGAATACTATGTAATATCATACTTCTAAACATATAGGAAATAGGTGTAATAAAAATGAATTAATAGATATGGTTTAATATCAACCATTTATAATATAAATTGAAAATACAAATATGATATTCATACAAAATGTAAATAATTGTAACCATTATTACACCTTGATCTACTATGACAATATCCATTACAAAATAACCTCCAATAGCCTAAAATAATCATATATCCGTGAAATATCCATATAAAACCTATGATTTTAATTTTGATATTCAATATGAAAATTTTGAAAATATCATAAAATCAATAATTATAACCAAAATAATCCAATTTATTGGGGAGAGAAAATGTTATCATAGCTCATACCCATCAGTTTATTGTCTTTACTAACTCATGATTGGGTAGAAATATATTTAAAAAAAAAACCTTAAAAACATATCGGAAATTCAAGAACAAAAATACTTACTGCACCACTATAAAAAAGTCTCCTAATAGAAAATCCCAACACCATGTTACGTATCCAAACACAACATCACTACATATCCACATCACACGACTATATATATGTAGAGTACTATATACAGAATGGACAAAAACTATGTTCCATCCTCATACCATATACATTTTCAACCCATAACAACCTATCAATATCCTCCTTATCATTTTTGGATAATGTGAACATTAATGACATCAACCTCTTACACTCATACTTGAACTCTAGTCTCATACTGTACACCAGCATCAAAACCATAAAACCTAGTCATTCAATTTATACATACTAAAAACCTGGAAACCGTTTTTTAGTATATATATATATATAAATTATGGGTCATCAATGATAATAGATCAAAAATTTGAGTTATTATATCCCTTTTTATAACACTATTCATCCTTTGTCACCTCATAATTACCCAATAACACATCAAAAATGAACAATAAACTAAACGGTAAATATTATAGAACATGTTACATATTCTATGGATCAATTTAAGGAAAAAAATTAGTTAAATAATAATTTGGTAAATGAGAAATTAAATCCACATAACCTTCTACAATTTTAATCTATTACCCTCATTAATTTTCAATGAATTATCTATTATTAAACTCTTCCCAAGCATAAAATATCTCAGTTCCCATAATTTATTTCACACAATAACATTAAACTCTTTCATTGATTTTTTATATTATATATAACAAATTAGCATCTATTTATAAAATTCAGATAAAAAAATAATGAAACACATTGAACAATTTACACCACTCAATCAAGCAACCACACAACATACCAAACCATCTATATGATCCATTATAACCCATTATAAAGGAATAAGAACACAATAAAAATCCCATGGATATAAAATGTAGAATGAATAACATAATTATTACAGTAACATTATAGAAACATTACATTAAACCACACTATAATGATACATTCTTAACAATATCATCATCAAATCGACTCTTACACTATTTTCATTCTCACTGAATCCCCAATATGACTCATTACAATCATATCCAATATGGAATGAAGAATCCTAACACAAAATTATCCCATCCTTACCCTAATGGAGACCAATAAAAAATGTCAATAAGACAATATCACCAGTGATGAACTAACCAGGGTAAACATAACATGGGATATGAATCATCCCACCATAAGGCTTGATGTTCATTTTAGGTCACCTTGGGATGGTGATAAGAAAATGGTTAATAGTATAGTTATGAATTTGAATTGTTTAACCCTAAACAAAAGGTTCATTTAATAATGATATATAAATATCCATATTAGAGTACATTGTGGATGTATAAAACATAAATTATACATAACAAGAGAAAAACCCAATGGTCTAGAAAACAAAATAAAACATGAGACAAAAGACCATCTCTATGTGATAATCAGTGCTCCACAGCCAATGTACTTGAAGATAATGTCAACATGAATGAGCTAAAATTGAACATTAAACCCTACCCATTACCTGATTCCTATAAAAATATACCTATATATTACCATACACACATGTAAGGTGTGAATAAAGACATTGTAGGTTACCACTGTAATGACCCAAACATTCATTAATAAAATTCCCATTAAAATTTAATTAAATTAATTATTATATAATATGGATATAAAAAACACATGCACTTATTTTCATTTGTTATATACTATTGTATTTAAAGGAATGTTAATTATTATTACCATTGATAACATATCTATTAAAAAGTGATCATATGATTAGTATTAATATAGGGTTTTAAAAATCCAGTTGACACAGAAAAAGGAAGTGATGAACTAAAATAGTTGGATCATACCCTATAAATCCCATTCATCTGTGCTTCTATGGGAGATATCGTCATTGGTATTTTCTATTGACCATGCCTAACATTAGATTCAGTAACTTAAGAAAGAACACAACCGTTTATAGGAGAAGTTCAAGCTCATCAAGATCACAACACAAACCATGTACATCGAACAACTCAATTAAAGTATAACCATAATTCTCATTACCATTAGGATATTTTCTAGTGTATTAAAAAGATATGTATCAAGAACAAAATAATGAGAAAATTTATATTTTATTTTAAATAGAATAATGGTTATATTTACATCAATTTTTTACTCTATAAACTATTTTATTTTATTTGTTATAAAACACAAAATATATTTTTGGGTAATATTAAAATACAATTAAGGAATTTATTATGATGAAATAATGAGTTTTTTAAATAAATAATAATTTCATAAAATATTACTATTAAATATTTTTTATCAAATAAAAAAGATCATATATTTTTTATGAATTAAAATGTAAATTTTATAAGGGTTTGGAAAATGTTATTTTCAAGAAACAAATCATTTATAAATAAATGAAGATTATATATTAAAAGTAAAAAATTCAAATATTTATAAATTTATATGAATAAAATAATTATTGATTTTAGAATCATAGTGTATTAATTATCTAAGGGTGAATTTGTTATAATTTTCGTAGAAAACCAAATTTTTGCATAATAATTAAATACAGTATAGATATACTATGTGTATTATGACGTCATAATACATCAAAATTGATGTAATAAACACTCTTAATGGAATATACTACAAAATATATAGTGTAAATTTAAAACAATTTGATTTTATGTTTATTTATTTAACCATCTAAAGCCTTTATGAATCCTACATAACCTATAATATATTTTGTGGTTTTAAAATCATTTAATTAAGGGCATGAAACAATTCCACATCACCAAGGGTAATATTTTAATGAGTTAAGCCCTTCGACTAATAAAATAATAAAATAATCACCTCTTTGGTAGTAACAATTACAAAAAAACTTGGGAAGGTTTTTGGGTTTGGTTATTTTATTATATAGATTCCAAAACCAATGTTTGATAAATGATAAAAAAATTACCAACTCATTTCCTATATAAACTCAACCAATATCCCATTTATCTTCACTCAGAAACATAGAGAAGATACTTACACTATCCTCCCCACTATATATTCATCCTGATATTCCCCATGTTCTCATGAATCTTCACCCAGGAATTTGGAATACCCAACTCAAGGTATGAGATATTTTCTATCTTCTCTTTATTCATGTATCTTAAATATCTTATTCCTTTTATCCAGAATTCTTAATTTTTAGATATGTTATTACATATCCCCCATACTGTACCTATGATTACTAAATGACAAGACACCCCTTTGACTATCACTATGATATCCCATGAACATTTATATGCACAAATTATGTTACTAAAATTTCAAAGAGATTTCCCAAACCAATTAATTGTGTAGTGAATACCCATAACCATTTCTTATCAAGGTTGTTAAAAAAATATTTACATAAACTTATTTGAATAGGTAATTACATGTATTTATTCCACACTCCTTGATCTAGGAATAAAATATGATGAAAATTGATTTGATGATGTATGATCTACGTGGTACACTTATGCATGTGAATGAAATGAAAGTGATGGGTGAACCCAGAAGTGCTCCATTGCATTGGGTAATGTTTTAGTATCACAAGAAATCTTTAAATGGATTACTAAGTGAACCTCATACATCATGGGAAATTTTCCACCATGATTTCTTAGTGGTATATCCTTGACCTAGGTTTATGATTCTATGTTTAAATATGTTTCCAAATTTCCCATGTTAGTTTTATTTTATCATGTTATATCATGCATCATTATTCATGTTTATGATTCTCACCCATTTTATGTCTCATTGATATTCTAATTTTAGAATATTTATTACTTTCATCATGGTATGCCTTGTTTATTCCCTTACATGTATTTCTAGATCACTGATTTCTTAAGTATGTCCATAGGATATACCAAGATGTTTGAAGTACGATGGAATAATATGATCATGTTAAGGATGATTCCAATAAAGATAATGTATTATATGTTTTATGTTGACATAAAATATACCTAATTCCAAAATACACTATACTTATCGATCATCTGAGTTTTATTATGAATAATCTTGTATACTAAATCATGAATTAAAGTGTAATAATGAGTAGGGTAGTTATAACCATGATGAATCTGTGAAACATCATTCACCATGTAATAGTTAGTTATAAAATTAAAATAATAAAATATTTATAATGCATTACATATGAATAAAACATATCATAAAACATCCATTTGATAATGGTTTTTAGAAAAATTCATCTCCCAAGAATTATGATCATGGAATTAAGACATGATTGATTCAAATAAAGGGGAATAAAAAACAAAAGAAAACCTATGAAAACTAAAATAAATAATAATGTAAAGCTCAAGAATCCATTTAGTGTCAGTTCATAATGTGTGAATAAGCCATAATATTGTGTCAAAGATTCCACAATATAAAAATTGTCAAGAATTTATATCCTTTGTCACCAAAAAGAGGCATATCCCAATGTTTTCCTAAAGATTAAAAGAATAATATCACATGAAAGACAACACAAACCCACATATTAAAAATTATATTACGGAATTTCATCGAACACATAAGGTTCATAAATATTGTTGTCAATGAAAACATCAATTTAAATATTTCTTGGTGCCATCAATGATAGAGAAAAAATTGACTCTTATTTATCACTTAACAAAATGAAACCATTAATTTTCACATGACTATATCAAAGTATTTTTCCAGAACTTTCTATTAATCTATGTGAATGAATCCATTAGATAGAGATAACTATATTGATAATGGGGGAAAATTAATTCCATCGATTTTTTAATACGAAACACCATATTTTTCATCACAATTATATATATAATTAGATCATCATTAATTCAACATCAAAATATCTATATATTATAATCAAAACCCAAATGAGATATACTAGATTAAGGGTAAAATTAATCAATGATAAATCTATAGAAAAGAGGAGAAATTAAGAAGAAATCTTAACATTTAATAAGGAAATCCACCCAAAGTAATTAGTTATCACCATTAAATCAGGAGGAGAAGCCACTACTATGTTATAATTGTTAATGATCAAGCTAATGATGTTTTAGTGGGATATTATTGTTAAAAACTACTAATGAAATAAAGATAATTTTCTAATTTATGACGTAAGAATAGATAAAATAGTAAGGCCTCAAATTTATAATTTTTGTGTGGTAACTATGTATTAGACGATGTCATATGAAGCTGAATCAATCGATTTTCTAGAAATGGTTTCCGATTATAAAATTATTACAAGTTCCACTAGACCATTCCACCAACATTCACATCATATTATTTATTACTAACATGGTAAGAAAATCCAAGCTGAAAAATGTTCAAATAGTCACTACATCCAGTTAGACCACATCACATAATTGTTACATGTTTATAAAAAACACGCACCTATACCATGCCACTGACCTGGACTCCCCAGAAGGTCATGTTTTTTACCCCAAACCCAAAATCATCCAGAATCACTATAATGATAAACCAATCAAAAAATTTAACATACCTATTGACTCAAGTGCATTCGAATTATCACCACCATAAAACATCCAATACTTGGAAAGCACATAAATGTCAGACTTGGGAATAGATAAGGCCACTAATACCTCAGAAACGATTCTTTCTCCCAATTATCATTTATATATCACCCATTTATCTAAAACAGTATGGACTAAAAGGGATATTTTATCATGAAACACCTTATCATGATGATCATTAATATGAAATTCAAAAACTGAGGTATCTAGATAAATATCAACACCCTTTTATTCAATCATGTGGGATGTATATAGTCAATACTAGAAAATGTGGGATATAAGGAACATGCCATTTTTCATTTTCACATGAGATATAATGTTCAAATGATATCAAACTATTCTGAGACACTCAATGATGTTGAAAGGACCAATATACTATATTGATAAACTACTTTTCATTCCAAAATAATGATGAATTATATGAGGATAATGTTTATGTAAAACCCATTCAAACCAAATAAAATTCAAATTATGGAAAGAATGATTATAATCCCCCACCCCTCCACATTGTCTTGTGTCGAGGTGGAAGAACTACATGGCCTTAAGAGACATCCCCAAGGCACTAAAAGCTAGAAATGAATGTGGAGGGATGCATTAATGGTGGGGGAAAATTTTCCCTTTGAATATAAAATAACCAACCACATATCATTACCCATAATAACTACATGATGCAAGTCAACAATGTATTACAATCCAACCACATTACAATGACAACAATACGAATCCATACCAATACAAAACCAGAGTACCAAGAGGAAGACTACATATATCAATGTAAAAAATGGATAATGATTCAATAAATCAAAGACGCCAAAAATAACTCCAAGATCCACATGATCTATACTCTAACACCACAAAACGGACCAAAGAATCATGAATTAACAGTAAAGATATGAGATGATTTTATTTTACCTATGTCTCAGAATACAACATCTGTAAAAGAACCCCAGTTCCAAAGTAGGGGGTGATTAATAATAATTTGTAGGCTTTCCAAAAATGAATTACCTACTCATAAAAATGGGATAGAACAAGTTAGTACATTTTTATAAAAACTTATAAACAATGCAACAATTTCTAGCAAGCCAAACACACCCTTACCAAAAATAGGTTTTACAAAAACACATTTCTGAGGAAAAAAATCAAACAAGTAATTAAACTTTATTTCCATTTCATGTTGGAATAACACAATTCACCTCGTGTGACAACACACATATATTAATCTTACACACATTTCGACCACACAAGCTCCATGTTACCATTGATGGAAGAGCTTCACATCTATACCCCATCCACTTTTTTATAGTGGTTTTTCATGCCACAGTCCAATCCATTGATGGTGGTACTTCATTTCCATTATCCATACCATCCAACTAATTCTAAGCCACTCAATCCAAAAAACATCAAGTCACATTTACCAAAATCATATCAAAAATTATTTCTCAAACCATTCTACACATCATTTTACAAAAAAAATCACCCCTTGAAGCCAAATAACATTTCCAACTAACATGTGAAAACCATTTCAATAATATTAACTATTTATTAAAAACACCATTAATCCAAAATAATGAAAAACAATAATTCAACAAATTATACCAAAACCTATTCAACCGATTTATTCCAATCATCATTTCAACAAAATATTTTTTTATTGAAAACTGTTTTCATAAACCATTTCCATAAATGAAACCAAGAAACCAATTTTTGAATTAGTATTTTAAAATAAACAATGAATCAAATTTCACAACAACATAAATTACCCCGAACCCAAAAATCATCACAAAATGGATTCAAAAAAGCTTAAAACATCAATTTCATAATCAATTTCAAGCAAAAAAATTAATTTTAAATAAAAACCATCATGTTCTATCAAGAGGAGTTCAGAGTGAATCCACCTACCTCTATGGTTTTGGAAAAAAGACCAACAACAAAAACTGTCACCAAATCCAAGTGAAAACAACACAAATCCACCTTAAATCCCTTTGACTAATATTAAAATCCCCAAATTTACCCATTTTAGTCATAAAAACTATATATCTATCTGTAAAAAAATTAGATCGAAGAAACCGAGAGAGTGAGAAGAATATATCTAAGGAAAACCAAGAAAGTACCAAGAAAAGAGACTTAATAAGGAATATATGACTTTAATTCACCAAGAAAACCCTTCAAAACACTTCCAAAAAGAGTCGGAGAGGTTCCCTATCCTCAAAGAAAAAAGAAATATCGAGTTAGGGCCCCTTGGGTGAAAAAATGGGGTGTTTATGGTTAATCCTGACCAACCCTAATTTTTTAAAACCCACTTTTTAACCCATGCATGATTTAGCCTCATGTTTAGGTTAACCATGCACTAAATGTGTTCCTATTACTACCCAAAATGGTATCCCACACAGTTAGAAAAACTAAACTAAATCCAACTCTCTCAAGTTATACGATTTTCCTAGGGTGGTCACACAGTTTGGTAAACCGTGCACCATAACTGTACGCCCACCCATAGCCCACTGAATTATCTTGTACAATTTTCTATAGAGTCTCCAAAGCTTTCACTAACCATTCTCAAACCGTGCACCCTTAGAAAATCCAATACAACCTTCCAAAAACCCTTCCAAAATCTCCCAAACATTAACCAACAAATTAATATACATAAAAATCATAAATAAAGGGTTTTATACCTCAAACCGGGGTAATAAATTCTCCCAAACATTGGCCTTTCCATCCTCAGAAACTAGAAAACCACCACTTTTGCAAATAAACTTTAGCCATTGATCAGATATTTCATTCTCCTGTTCCCAAGTCTCCACTTGAATCTAGCCATGTTTCCACAAAACCCATACCAGACCGATTATTTTCCCATGCAATATTTCTCTTTCCTATCCACAATCCACACTATCACGTGCACCAATGAGTCATCCAGATATCTTTCAATATAATCCCATCAAATCACATGGTCGGGATTAGGTTTATACTTCATCAACTAAGACACATGAAACACATTATGCACCACACTGACCTGTGGCGACAAAGCCAACCGATATGCCACCCCTCCAACCCAATCAATTATCTCAAAAAGACCACAGTAATGTGGAGAAAGGCTCGGCCCAACTATCAAGATCTCACCTATTTCCACCCAGTAATGTGGAGAATCACACATCCACATATACAATGATTCAAACAGATCCATATATATCGAGGATTGATAACTTTTATTATAAGAGAACTCCATTAAGGGTATGATCTCCTCCCATTAGCCACCAAAATCCATGAAACAAACCCAAAACATATCTTCTAATGTTTATATTGTATTCTCAGATTTCACATCAATTTGATGTTGATACTTCTTACTCAGAGTCAACTGAGTCCCAATGGCTTTTTGCAAGGATTTCGAGAAAAGAGACGTAAACCTTGTATCTCAATGTGATAAAATATAAATGGTTACAACATACCTCTTTACCAACTCATGGATATAGATTTCAGACTGATTATCCACCATATGATATTCCTGAATAAAGATGAAATGAACCTACATTGTGAATCGATACATTATCACCCATATAGAATCATGCTTATGAACCATCCTTGGGAGGCCTGTAACAAAATCCACAGTTTTCTTCTCCCATTTCCACATAGGTGTAGGTAATGCTTTCAACATACCTGATGATTGCTGATTATGTTCCTTGACTTTCTGGCAAGTCAAGACTCTTGATAAAAACTCAACCACCCTCCTTTCCATACCCGAAAACAAAAACTAAACTTTCAATGACTTATAAATTTTAGGAAATCTATGGTGGATATCCCATTTAGAATTATTGTATTCACTAAGAAATTGTTCTTTAAAACCCCCTGGCACAACCATCTGATTATGAAACCACAACACTGAATTTCCATCCAGTTTTTATCCCTGAATGGTCTCCCCACCATTATGTTTTGACCTCATAGATACACATTCTAAATTATATGTCTATGAATATTTAACCATTACCACCAAATTAATAAGTAATGAAACCAAAATGAAAACCACTACATCACCTTGAAATTCACATTCCAAATGGATTTTAGCTATGACCAACATCAGCTTCCACTGATATGAAGATTCTTTTTCCACTTGAATATATGACTTCCTAAAAAATGAATCTTCCACTAAATTTCCTTTACACGGTGTGTACACCAAGTCAATGTCAAATATCTATATATACTACATACATATACTTTTTCTTAAATTGAAATCTATTTCTGAGAAAATATTATTTGGACTCTTATGATGGGTAAACATCATGAATTTCTCACCAAAGAGGCAGTGACGACAAGTATTTGAAGCTTGCACTATAGAATCCAATTACACATCATTTTTTGGGTAGTTATTCTCATTTAAACTCAACTTTCATGATCCATAAATAATCACTTGATCCCATTTCATCTAAACACACCCAACCATGATCTCAACATATCGCAATACACCACACACCCTTTTCATTGATCTAAAAAAACCAAGATCTTTGTTGATGTAAGGACATTGTTAAGCCCTTAAACGGACTTCGTACATTCCTCATCCCATTAGAATGGAAAATTCTTCCATTTCATAGTTTTCATCAGTGAATAAAATCTTGAGAAGTCACAAAAAAAGCATCAGCAATACCTTTCTAGGATGAGGAAACTTTATATCTCAAAAATATTCGTTGGCAGTTTCCAAGAGATGATAGCCTCTATCTCCTCTACATCCACTGAAACACCTTTCTCAAAAATAACATGGTCAAGGAATCATACCTCTTGTATCCAATAATTACACTTTGATAATTTGGGATACAATCAATGATCTCTCAAAATTATTCACACCCTTTCCAATTGTTTCACATGCTTATCCCCTTTCGGTGAATACACCAATATATCATCCCCAAATTCCACTTCTAAAGAATCCAAATATTTATGAAATATCTGATTCATTAATTCCATAAAGATTGATTCTACATTAGTTAGATAAATGGGCATAACCAAATTCTCATAATGGCCATCTCTACATATGAATGCTATTTTTGGGACATCATCCTTCTTTAATTAAAATTGATGATATGTGGATCGTAAGTCAATTTTAGAGAACCAGTGAGATCCCCTCAAATGATCGAATAGATCATCAATGTGTGGGATTGGATATTGGTTCTTTACCCTAACTTGGTTGTGTTTATGATAATAAAAAAGATTATAAAGATTTCATCTACCTTTTTGACAAACAACACCGGTGCTTCCCATGGAGGCATTCTAGACCTGATGAACCCCTTGTTTTCAAACTATTCCAATTGTAGTTTTAGTTCCCTCAACTATTATAGTATTATAAACTAATATTGAAGTGAGATAAGAGTTTTCTACAATAGTATATCAACTTTAAAATCCATTTACATTACAGGTGGGAAGCCGGAGAAATATTCTAGAAGGAAATAAAAAACTTATAGAAAACTTTCGAAAAAATGATTCTCCCAATCTCTTCCATCGATGCCAAATATAGAGCCTCCAACTGATATGAGATCATCCAAACTGCTGGTTCCAAAAATCCGGTTACACCCACCATTACCTTCTTCTCTCCTCTAAAGTGATTCTCGATGCCATCATTAGTCGTGAAACTGACTGTTCAAACATGAAAGTTGATGTGGACCTTAAACATTGTCAAACAATCCATAACCAAGATTATATCATAAAAATCCATCTCAAGCACTGAAAAGTCCCATATTAACTATAAAACATTGAAATATATATGAAATGATCTATATATTAAGGATCAACACTCTCTTTTACACTATAGAGTTTTGAGTTTCAAAATAGAAGGCATCATTTCCACATTTAAACCCAAAAAATCAACCGCATGAGAATAAATGAAATAATGAGACACACACATATCAAAATAATATTTTATAAAATTAGAACCCAAATGAATTATACCTCTCACTATGGATGGTCTAGGTTGTTTATTCACAATATACAACTTACCTCCAAACACCTATTTATTGGCTATAAATTTCTCTTTATTTCTAGGTTTAAATTTTTCTTGATGAGGATTCATAGTATTCATAAAATAACCATGAATAAATTTGTTGATGATGGGTATTTTTCTACCCTCTTCCCATCAAGGAATAAGTTTCCTATGAAGCCTAAGAATTTTCATGAACACCTTCTCTCAGAGAACTATGAAAATAATTCTGAAGATGCCCCATTTTATTACAGTTATGGAATGATCTAGGTGGTTCTGTACATTATCACTTCAAGTGTCTTAGAGAGACAAATTGTAAACATCATCGCTTGCACTGAGGCTTCATAAAAATATTCACTAATCCCATTGAATGATTTTGTGACATACTCCCACATTTAAAATAAGTGTCCCTCTTCTACTTTCTCCCCATGTTAGAGTTCTCACCATTTCCCATCAGTATCATGACACCTCCTCCACTTGTAGACCCCAAAATTTCTCTTTTAACTACTATTTCTTTGTTGATCATCTCTACAAAATCCATTATACAAAGCATTGCAATATTTGAACTGATTCCCGGCCTCATATATGAATCAAAAATTGATTCTGTTAATGATGTAGTAGAAGATACATTAGTTGAAAACTAGACTAAATTCATGAATTTAGCCTCATATTCCATCACTAAAAGGATTTATTACTTCAAGAAAAAGAAATAAAATTTTTTCTAAATTCTGAACATGTGAAGGTATAATTTTTTGTTAGAAAATTCCTTAAAATCCTGCAATGTTATATCTTGGCATGCTCTTGTCTGGACTACTAAATCCCACAACTAACATGAAATATATTCAAACATGTGTGTCACTAACTTGACTTTCAACTCCACCAGTGTACCTAAAAATAGAAAATTAGATTCATCCTATTCATCCAGAACTCCATCTTTTCTACTTATGAGTCACCCTGAAAGATGGGTGGGTTCTTCTTTAGAAGATAAATCAAATATTCAACACGTTTCAGCTCATCCCTTCTATTCCCACTATCCATAGCTTGGAAGGCTTTCACTATGATTTAAACTAACTACTGGTTCACCTGGGGCTCTGGTGAAACCACGTTTTTAGCATATCCCTCTAGTTGGTCTCTATGATGCCCACCCAAGGCCATTTCTATCGATAAAAAAACCACCATAAGTGTCACAT
Source organism: Viscum album (assembly GCA_963277665.1). Classification (NCBI taxonomy): domain Eukaryota; kingdom Viridiplantae; phylum Streptophyta; class Magnoliopsida; order Santalales; family Viscaceae; genus Viscum; species Viscum album. Next base: position 592,720,595 of record OY728167.1, read on the forward strand.
ACGTAACCTATTTTAGGGTTATTTTAAATTTATTTTCCACTCATGATTTGTTTTGGTGGTTTCCAAAGGTTTTATTGAGAATAGGTGAGTTTTCATGAATTGGGCCAAACTACGAGCCCAATTCCAGATTTAAAAATAAATTTTGTTTCATTTATAACTTTTTCAATTTTTAATATTTTTGACTCATTCCAACTCCTAATTGTTCTCCCCTGATATATTAACTCCAAATATAAATTTGGGGCCTTTATAAATCCATATGCAAGGGGGATTTTTGTTTTTATTTGAGAATTGGGCCAACCCGAAGGCCCATTTTCCAGTTTTAAATTGTTTCATTAATTTATTAATATCTTATTCATTAAAATGGATTTTTCGGTGATTCCACCTCCCTATCGACCCTAAGAAGCCCAGGCGCGACCCCATGCCCTCCTCCCACAATTTGGAGCTCGCTAGAGTCACGAAAATAATCGAAACTTTCTGGATTTCAGAAATCGTCCAGATTTTGGAGAGGTAAATTGATCCTTTCATAACTCCTTATATTCTTAATATTTTCCCTCCATTCCAATTCCTAAATGACCTAATAATTCTTGTGAGACCATACCCTGAGTTTTGGCCGTTTTAAATTTCAGATACTAGTGTTTTGGGGAGATTCATTCTAGATTTCTCAAGTAAGTTTGTCCATTTCTTTTCCCCTTTCAAATTGATTAGGGTTTCATTCTATTTTTTTAGGGTTTCCTCCCTTTTTATTGAATTGAAAAATGACCAGTGGGTAGGGATTCGAACCTAAGGTTTAACCTTGGGTTTTCTTGGTCCAATTTTCTATTTTTAGGTTTGATCTACCCTTCTTGAGGTGCGGCGGCGGTGCGTTTGTGTTTTCGCACAAAGGATTCAATGGTTTCATTTGATTTGGTAGGTGATTCCAATGTTGATGAAATCTTTGTGTATTAGAATGCTGTATTTATCATATTTTCAGATTTATATAATTTTATTATTGCTACAAAAATTGGTTCTAATGATGTTTCCATTGCAATTGAATTTAAAATGCCAATTTGGTGTGAAATTGGGGGTTTTCCAAAGAAGTGTTTTGTTTGTTTATTTGGGGATGCCCTATAAATACTTAGTTGTTTTTATTGATCTGTAATAAGGCATAAAATACTGTTTATAATGTTTATCCCCTTTGGTAATTGCTGCAAATAATGAGTTTTAAATGTGCTTGTAAAGAAAGTGAAGTTTTGGTTCCACTTTTGTGTGAAAATGAAGGTTTTACAAAGAGAACACTTCTTGTTTAACATGAGGATGCCCAAAAATTGATTTGTTGTTTTAATTGATATTTATTGGGCTGCCTTTACTATTTTGGTAACTTACAATTGTGAACATCGTGTACAAGTGGGTTTCATAAGTGGTTTTGTGTGCAAAACTACACGAGATTTTGTGAAATTGATTTATTCAAATTCAAAGAGTTTGTTGTGTGTTTTAAGTGGTAGAAAATGAGATAGCCACTGTATTTGGTGTATGTGACCAGTAGTGGTGTTTTACATTAAAATGGATGTGTGTTAAATCCTGAAATTGTTTGAGCACAAAGGGGGAATCTCGGGTACCTAGGTGGGGCGGATTTGTACTAGTACGGCTAGTGGACCGGATGGGTTTTGTCCCTGTTTCACTTAGCATTTGGATAACGACAACTCTAACTAAACTATGTGGATGATGATTGGGGACCACTAGGTTATGGGTATGTTCCCTACTAGTGGCTCGTGCACGAGAAAGTATTTTACTATGGTTACATTACACTGAGGTACGAGGTACATGGGGCCTGAGACTATCTAGTGCCTAGGGGTGTTCCCGGTTTTGTTGCTCAGTGGATTTGTGGTATTTTCCCTTGTTTTTGGGTGTCTTTGGAATTATAATGCAGTATCTAATATTCCTATTTAAATGTGTTAACATTCTGAAAGTTTTATCTTGAAAAATGTTTTCAATTTAAAGTTTCATTTTGTGGAATTTTTCACCGCTTTTAATTGCATATTAAAACTGCTTGCTTTTTCACCTTGTATTGCATGCACCTTGGAATCATAGGGTGGTATCCTATTGGGCTTAGGCTCACACCCTACTTACACCCCTTGGGTGTAAGTAGACTTTTTTTTTGACCCAGGTAAAGGAAAGGCTAAGGGTGTTGACGGTTCAGGGTGTTAGTCCTCATCCTTGGGGAGGAGTAGTGGAGACGACTTGGGGGTGATGACCCCTTGTCATGAGGAGTCCATGGGGCTGTTTTTTTTCTGTTCCATTGTGTCTTTGGACCTTTTGTATTGACTCTAAACCTATGTATTCAGTTCTGGTTTTTTTTAAACATTGTTTGGTATAAATTTTTCAGATTCAGTTTATTGATTGTTTTTAATGGTTTATGCCTTCATATTCGGGTAAATCGTTCCCAAACCTAAATAAATGATACCCGGGCACTTGTGCCAGCCCGTGGGGATAGGGAACGCCCTTCGGGTCATGTCACAGGCTGGGTTTGGTGCCGGTTTTGGCGGGGACCAGATTCGGTTCGTGACAAAATGGTATCAGAGGAGGTTCTGGTTAACTCTTTGGGTCACGTTATTTGGGGAACAGTCAGGATAGTATAAAGTTACGATTGTTGGGACTTGGTAGTCCGGTTATGGGTAGTGTGCCTGATCACCACACCTCATGACAGGATTCTAGTCACCATGGGAAGTCGGGATTTATCTAATTCCTTTGGTTTTCTTGGTTTGATGATGATTAGGGGAAATGAAAAGAGAGTTGGGTTAATGGTCTCAATGAGCTCACAGGGCCTGGAAAGCCATGTGAAGCTGGGGATATTCCCCAAAAACACTCTCTGTGACAGTGAAGTGATTGGAATATGGCTGCCAACCATATTTCCAAGTCACCCATTGAAACTAGTTTCCTCTCGGATTGTTTTGTGCTTTAGTTTTGAAATCCTGGCACTTTGGTTTTCTGGTGACTTGGTTTTAATAAGCATAAAGTTTTTATGAAATGATTTTCAAATAAAGAGGGAATGGTTCGGTTTATGAAATTGAGGAATTGAATTTTCAGAATTGTTTTGAAATCTAGAATGGTGTGCTTACACATCTTTTGAAAGAAGGAACTATATTAAAGTTGGTTTTGAAAAGTGTTTCCAATAGAGTTTTCTAAATAATAAAACAGTGTTTTAATGGGATGAGATGTTTTGATATTGATATGAATATCTTGAATGTAGGTTCTTTTCCAAATTTTTGTGTCTTTATGAAATGTTTTGTAAGATGTGAATTGGGATTTTGATCTCATTGTTAGCAGTTTTGATAAAAAGGTTGGGTTGGTTGAGCATTTTGTTTTTGAAAAGTGGAAGGAATTTTTGTTTTACCCTTTGGTATTTCCATGAGTGACCACATGCATGGGGTTATATGGGATGATGGATGGTTGATGGCATGACTGGATGAGTGCTGGGATGGTTATGAGGAGGGTGCCCGGTGTGACACAAAAACATGCATGTGTGAGGCCCATGGGGTACCATTGGTGGATGCGCTTACCGCTGAACCATTTGTTTTCAAAGAAATGTTTTTAAATACAAAAAAACATGGTTTCTTGATGATTTTTTTTGGGATGGTGTATATTATGTGTTTTCGGAAAATGTTGATGTTGTGGGATGTTTTGAGTCCAAGAACCCCTCCTGTTTGAACTGTGTTTTGGGTTTGGGTTTGGTCAGTAAGTTGTGTTGTAGGGACGATTAGTGGTCTCTTTTGAAAAATGTTTTGGGATGCCTTTACGGTGGTTCCCTTCATGTGTTTGGATCTGATTTGAGGCATGTTTTGACTAATGGACCAAATTGGTTGGGTCCTTGGGTTCTCTCATTGGATAAGGTATGCCCCCATTAAGGGTTAATGCACAGCTGAAGTGCAATCCATATTGTTTCGCCATTGTAAAATCCTCCAGTTGATCAATATAAGGAATATTTTATCGATCATTGTTGATTGAGTCTACACCCATTCATTTCGTTGATTTTTGGATCCTCTTTTAGTGGTAAAGTTATTGTGGAAGGTTGAAAGAAACCTTAGTTTCTAATGTTTCATGATTCATCGAAGGTGGAAGTGTTCTTTGGTTGTAAGTGTGGATGAGTGTCTCGATGGTGTCTAAGAGGACCTTTGGGTTCTTCAAAGTTTCTTTGATGCATTAATTCATGTTAAACCACCGGTGTGGGAAATATGGTCACGATAGGATATTGTGGCCACTTTCTAGAATTGTGTGTTGTTTGGGGATGTTGTATAAGGTCCCTCTCCATGAATTGTTTATATCAGTTGAAATGGTCATGTTTGGTGATGCCTTATGATGTCATGTACTCGATTGACTGTATAAGTGAAAGTAGTGAAATCCTCTGAGATTCCCTGTTATGTTGGGCAAATGTCTCCCTTGGAAAAACATCAAAATCATCTATTTTAGAGGAATGTGAGTGTAGGTGTTATTTACTTATATTGTTTCTCACCTGAAGAAACAAGTTGTGATGTGTGTGTATCTTCTCAGCCCTTGTTTCAGTGAAATATCGGGATAAGGTAAAGTGAGTTTGGAATGTGTTATGTCTAGAAAACTTATTTGGGACTGCGGTGTAGTTTTTGGTGGCACCGAAAAGAAGAATTCTCATTCAGTGGGTTTCCAAATATTAACTACGAGGCCGAAGATGCTTCAATCATTTGAGATCCAGCCATAGGTCTCGGAGAGAAGCTGGCTCGTAGTCCGGGAAAATCCCAGGGCCATTTAAACCCTTGTACAAAGTCCTATCCTTAGTATGAAAGATGGGAATAGTTCAAACCTATGGATTCGTCATTGTTGAGCACATAGTTTGTGCACGTTTAGTAGTGGCCGTGTGCTAGGAATCCATGTAGAAAGAATTATATTCATATTTAGTGCACAGTTTCCCAAACCATGCAGACTAATCCTGCGCCCTTCCTAAATCTTTGATTTCTTTTTGGGTCTTTCTGTGTCGGCCCATGCTGGTCGGTTAAGATGGTCAGTTCTTATGGTGGGGAGACCCACTATGATTCTCATGAATATTCCTTCATAAACATTTAATGGAAGTATATCCCTTTTACTAGAGAGTATGTTTGGGCCTCCCACTATTAGTGTCTTGATTCTGTCTCGGGAAAACAATTTAAGTTGTCTCTTATGGTGGGGAGCCCATTTGTGTCTCTTCATACGAGTAACTCATATTTTTTTTCTTTGGACTTGTCTGGGAAGTAGGTATTATCATTAGAAGATATCTAACTACCTACACATTCATTGGGTAAACATTTATATTGGAGAGTTTCCAATGGTTTAGTTATAGTAGGGAAGTGTAACCTTGTTCAATGTTGTTGTTTTTGTTTGGGTAAATTGATTGAGTATTGTTCAGATTGTATTTGAGGAGTTTTCATTTGGGATAAATCCTGAATGTACTTTATTGTTTCAGGAAAGTGGTGTAAGTTTGGTTTGTGACAGTATTCCTTCCATCATTGATCACTGGAGGTGTTTTTACCTTTGGGGGTGAAACCTGGCAAGGGTGTACCTATTGGTTTCTCAGTTGGGTTTGGTTGTTGCTTTGAACTTGATGTGACTTTCCGGGGCGGAAAGTTTTCAAGGTGGGGAGAATTGTCGCATACGTAACCTATTTTAGGGTTATTTTAAATTTATTTTCCACTCATGATTTGTTTTGGTGGTTTCCAAAGGTTTTATTGAGAATAGGTGAGTTTTCATGAATTGGGCCAAACTGCGAGCCCAATTCCAGATTTAAAAATAAATTTTGTTTCATTTATAACTTTTTCAATTTTTAATATTTTTGACTCATTCCAACTCCTAATTGTTCTCCCCTGATATATTAACTCCAAATATAAATTTGGGGCCTTTATAAATCCATATGAAAGGGGGATTTTTGTTTTTATTTGAGAATTGGGCCAACCCGAAGGCCCATTTTCCAGTTTTAAATTGTTTCATTAATTTATTAATATCTTATTCATTAAAATGGATGTTTCGGTGATTCCACCTCCCTATCGACCCTAAGAAGCCCAGGCGCGACCCCATGCCCTCCTCCCACAATTTGGAGCTCGCTAGAGTCACGAAAATAATCGAAACTTTTTGGATTTCAGAAATCGTCCAGATTTTGGAGAGGTAAATTGATCCTTTCATAACTCCTTATATTCTTAATATTTTCCCTCCATTCCAATTCCTAAATGACCTAATAATTCTTGTGAGACCATACCCTGAGTTTTGGACGTTTTAAATTTCAGATACTAGTGTTTTGGGGAGATTCATTCTAGATTTCTCAAGTAAGTTTGTCCATTTCTTTTGCCCTTTCAAATTGATTAGGGTTTCATTCTATTTTTTTAGGGTTTCCTCCCTTTTTATTGAATTGAAAAATGACCAGTGGGTAGGGGTTCGAACCTAAGGTTTAACCTTGGGTTTTCTTGGTCCAATTTTCTATTTTTAGGTTTGATCTACCCTTCTTGAGGTGCGGCGGTGGTGCGTTTGTGTTTTCGCACAAAGGATTCAATGGTTTCATTTGATTTGGTAGGTGATTCCAATGTTGATGCAATATTTGTGTATTAGCATGCTGTATTTATCATATTTTCATATTTATATAATTTTATTATTGCTACAAAAATTGGTTCTAATGATGTTTCCATTGCAATTGAATTTAAAATGCCAATTTGGTGTGAAATTGGGGGTTTTCCAAAGAAGTGTTTTGTTTGTTTATTTGGGGATGCCCTATAAATACTTAGTTGTTTTTATTGATCTGTAATAAGGCATAAAATACTATTTATAATGTTTATCCCCTTTGGTAATTGCTGCAAATAATGAGTTTTAATTGTGCTTGTAAAGAAAGTGAAGTTTTGGTTCCACTTTTGTGTGAAAATGAAGGTTTTACAAAGAGAACACTTCTTGTTTAACATGAGGATGCCCAAAAATTGATTTGTTGTTTTAATTGATATTTATTGGGCTGCCTTTACTATTTTGGTAACTTACAATTGTGAACATCGTGTACAAGTGGGTTTCTTAAGTGGTTTTGTGTGCAAAACTACACGAGATTTTGTGAAAATGATTTATTCAAATTCAAAGAGTTTGTTGTGTGTTTTAAGTGGTAGAAAATGAGATAGCCACTGTATTTGGTGTATGTGACCAGTAGTGGTGTTTTACATTAAAATGGATGTGTGTTAAATCCTGAAATTGTTTGAGCACAAAGGGGGAATCTCGGGTACCTAGGTGGGGCGGATTTGTACTAGTACGGCTAGTGGACCGGATGGGTTTTGTCCCTGTTTCACTTAGCATTTGGATAACGACAACTCTAACTAAACTATGTGGATGATGATTGGGGACCACTAGGTTATGGGTATGTTCCCTACTAGTGGCTCGTGCACGAGAAAGTATTTTACTATGGTTACATTACACTGAGGTACGAGGTACATGGGGCCTGAGACTATCTAGTGCCTAGGGGTGTTCCCGGTTTTGTTGCTCAGTGGATTTGTGGTATTTTCCCTTGTTTTTGGGTGTCTTTGGAATTATAATGCAGTATCTAATATTCCTATTTAAATGTGTTAACATTCTGAAAGTTTTATCTTGAAAAATGTTTTCAATTTAAAGTTTCATTTTGTGGAATTTTTCACCGCTTTTAATTGCATATTAAAACTGCTTGCTTTTTCACCTTGTATTGCATGCACCTTGGAATCATAGGGTGGTATCCTATTGGGCTTAGGCTCACACCCTACTTACACCCCTTGGGTGTAAGTAGAATTTTTTTTGACCCAGGTAAAGGAAAGGCTAAGGGTGTTGACGGTTCAGGGTGTTAGTCCTCATCCTTGGGGAGGAGTAGTGGAGACGACTTGGGGGTGATGACCCCTTGTCATGCGGAGTCCATGGGGCTGTTTTGTTTCTGTTCCATTGTGTCTTTGGACCTTTTGTATTGACTCTAAACCTATGTATTCAGTTCTGGTTTTTTTTAAACATTGTTTGGTATAAATTTTTCAGATTCAGTTTATTGATTGTTTTTAATGGTTTATGCCTTCATATTCGGATAAATCGTTCCCAAACCTAAATAAATGATACCCGGGCACTTGTGCCAGCCCGTGGGGATAGGGAACGCCCTTCGGGTCATGTCACGGGCTGGGTTTGGTGCCGGTTTTGGCGGTGACCAGATTCGGTTCGTGACAATAAGTATCACTCTATATAAACTGAAGGCTTAAAAATTTGAAATTCTCTTAGATTAAAACTATCACAACCATACCTTCTAAAATTCAACATTTTCTATTGTCAACCATTTTTGAAAAATCCATCTTGTTTTGAAAATAAAAACATTTTCAAAATACAAAAACCATTCTCTTTTCAAAATTTTATATTTGAAAACAATTTCAATATTTTTCAAAAACTAATACAATCATTCCACAATATTAATCATTATTTTAAATAAGATATGAAATCATAGCTGGAAGTCATTATAACTATGCATTCCATACTCATCTCACTATCTAAACCCATGAACATGATATTTAAATGCCTATAAGTGTCTCCAAAAAACTTATGCAATCAAATCCCTAATAATATAATGTTCAGCATAAAAAGATTAGTTACATATTTTTATGCTCTACATTTCAAGTCCTGAAAATCAAACTACTTGATAACATCCCAACTCAAGGAATAAAATGAGAATGAATTCTAACTCAAAAACAGAAAACTAATGCCAAAGGACCAAAAACCAATACAAGTTTTAATGACCTTTACCCCTCACTATCTTGAGTCAAATAAGAAGTGTTACTTGGACATAAGAGACATCCCCAAGGCACCAAAGGCTGGAAATAAATGTCTAGGAATTCATGAATGATGGGGGATAGTTTTCCCTATGAATAGAAATCAACCAACCAAATGTGCCATTACAAAAAATAACTACATGATGCAAGTCAACAATGTATTACAATCCAACCAAATTCCAAAAAAATAATACAAATACATAACAAAATCAAATTAGAGTACCGAGTTGTAGATTAAACATATCAAAGTATACAATGAAAAATGATTCAAAAAACTCAAAGACTCCAAACATAACTCTTCGATCCACATGATCCATTCTCCAACACCACAGAAGAGCCCAAAAAAACACTAAGAACCGCTAAATATATGAGATGATTTTCATTTACATGTCTCTCATAATACAATATATACAAAAGAACCCAAGTACCAAAGTAGGGGTGAGTAATAATACTTAGTAGATTTTCCCCAAATGGCATCCCTACTCATGCCACTAGGATAGAATAAGTTAGAAAATTTATATAAAACCATATAAACAATGAAAAAATTTCCAATAAGCCAAAGACACCATTACCGAAACATGTTTTACAAAAAATGTTTTCCAAGAAATGAAACCAAACAAGGCATTAACCATTTCCCCCATTTCATGTTTTCATAAAACAATTCATCTCATGTTGCTGTAAACATATATCAATCATACACACATTTTAACCACATGATCTCGGTGTTACCATTGACGGTGGAGCTTCACATCCATGACCCATAACATTTTTATAGTGGTTATTCTCCCCAAATTCCAATCCTTAGATGGTGGCACATAACATATACTATGCATCCCATCCAACTCAAGATTTTATACTCAAGAAAACAACCATAACATCACATTTACCAAAATCATATCAACCAATATTTTACAAAAAATGCGACCCAAAAATTTCCAAAAAAAATAAACCCCTTAATCCAAACAACATTTCCAACTAAAATTATAAACTATTTCAATAATATCAACAATTTATTGAAAACTTCCTTAAGATACAACAATTACAAAAAAAAATTAAACCAATTAAGAAAAAATATATTCCACCCATTTATACCAAACATAATTTCAATAAAACACATTTTTATTGATTCACATTTTTGTAAACCATTTCCATAAATCAAACAAAGAAACCAATTTTTAAATGCTCATTTTAAAATCGTACAATAAAGAAAATTGCACAAAATACCACTCCCCCGAACACAAAAAACCAAAAAAAAAGGATTCATCCAAGCATCACACATCAATTTCACAATAAATTAAACCAAAAAAATTAATTTAAAATCAATATATTCGATTTATTTCTATAGGATTCGAGTCTGAAGACACCGACCACTATGTGTTTTGGTGAAAAAGACCAATGTCACAAATACTCACCAAATCCACCATAGATCCCTTCCCATAACATTTACAAGGACAAATATAACCATTTTAGGCTTCAAAAACTCTATAACTATTCATGATAGAGGTATATCTAAGATGCACACAAAGAGAGAGAGAGAAAAGGATAGATCTAAGGAAAACCAAGAAACTACCAAGAAAAGAGACTTACCACAGATGATTCGGCATTATCGCACCATGAAATCCCTTCAAAAATCTTCCAAAAAATGTGGGAGAGGTTCAATAACCTTGGAGAAGAAGAAATACCAAGTTAATGCTACTTGGGAGAAAAAATTGGGTCTTTAGATTTAATCCTAAAAATACATCACTTTTTTAAAACCCATTTTTATCTCACACATGACTTTTCCAAATGATTAGGAAAACTCTGTACTAACCATGCACCTAATACTTCCCAAAATGGTACCCTGCATGGTTAGATAAACCCCGTGCCAACCATGTGAAATCTCACTATCTCAAGTTTCAAGATTTACAAGGGGTTTCCACACTATATGGTAGGCCATGCACCTTAACCATGTTCCCACTAATATCCCACTTCCACATCTTCCATGGTTTCTTAAAAAGTCGTGATGGTTTTCACGAACCGTTCTCAAACCGTGCACCCTCAGAAAAGCCCCAAAACCGTTACGAAACCCATAAAAACTCTCTTAAATATTACCCAATAACTTTATATACAAAAAATAACAAATAAAAGGTTCCATACCTCAAAAAGTGGGAGTTAAAATGATCAAAAAAATATTTATTATGACTTTTAGCTTTATAAACTCTATTTTGGATCAATTTCACAATATTTATCATCTCCCAAACAAGACTCAATAAAATAAGTGAACCCTAATAAGATCTTACCAACAAACAGTTGATCTAAAATGTTTCTAAAAAAACATCATATTGTTCATTTTTAATCAATTATTGATAAATTTTCTTGTATGAATATTCGATAAAGGGAATGTAATTCTCCCATGAACCACTAAAGTTAGGAACACATAATTGAAGAATATTTTCGAGAATATAGTTTCATAGCTTCTTCTTACCAAATGTTTGAGGATGAAGCACAATGATTATAATCAGCTGGGTAGACATCACATATTGCAATACCTTCAAAAATATAAATGTAATTTATGATTTCATGTTAGAAATAACCACATAAGTCACTCCATGGAGCCACATGATCTATCTGTTAATTAATCTCTTTATATTTTGAACAATCATCAACTCCTTAATTGTATGGAAATGACTTGATTTAGTGTCTCAATATATTATCACCAAAAAAGAATAATTTCCAACACTTTTCTATGGTAGTAAAATCATGAATTTGATCGATATATCATTCCATTTACAAAGAGGAATTAGTATGGATTCCAAAAAACTAGTAGGTATCCAGTATTTGAACCTAATAATCTATCATGTAAGTCATACTAGAATGAATTTTGCAATCGATTAACTTATCATTGGAAAAGATATTGACATCTTAGGTCATGATACATTTTATAATCACATGGATGAACAAAATAACTTGATCAATGTCCACATCCCATTAACACTTACCTCATAGTTATAATAATGACCAATCTACCCTGGAAAACCAATTTCCTATCTGGAGATGAATGAAAATCACACAATGACTCTCCACTATTTATGATATTATGAAAAAACTGACAATTTTTGTCAATTTCATTCCAAAGATGAATCTGATCATGAAATGATGAATCTAATTTCTCAAAATTTTAGAACACCTTCCCATAAACCTCTTCCACATAAATACTAATCATATAAAATAGACTAATAAAAACCCCATCCTCTACTAATTCCATCATGTATTTTCTTTATAACTCCTTTATCAATTCCATGATAACCATATTCCCATTTCTCGGTGTTTATAAAATTCTAAAATCCAAAGTATGGTGATAATATAAAAATTTAATATATCATATATTCCTGTCTATCTTGGTGAAGATATAATTTAGGATATTATTATAAGAATATGTAGTAATACTCTCACCAAATAGATAGTAATTTGAATTCATGAGATCTTTCATTGTGGTTTCCAACTCAAGATTAGGGGTAGGATAATTCCTCTCATAAAGATACAGTTTTCAAGAAATTCATGTCTTCAATTTCTTGTCCTACATTAGAATACACTATAATATCATGCATAAAAAATCATAGAAAACATCATATATCATTCCAGGCTCCATATGAATAAAAAATATATTCAAAGCTAGTATCAAATTATGTTTATTAAATGATCAGTAGCACATACCAATACATTTTAAAATAGCATCCTTGTGGGTCATCTGTATCATGGAAGACACAATCTAGGATAAGACATGAACAAAACATTTGTAATATCAAACTAATATGAAGAATCCAAAGATATTAAACAAATTTCTAGGTTGTTCCAAATAAATAACATCCCGGATATTTTTGGGATCCTTTGTGATTCTCATCTCAAATATAACATTACCAAGAATTTCGAATTCCCAAATCCAAAACTATTATTTAGATAGTGCCTATATAGACGATGTTCATTAATTAGTCTATAGATCAAATATGGATGATCCCAAGGTTTCCCAACTTACATAATGTACAACAAAATATTATCCAAAAAGACAACTATGACGGATTCAATGAACCTATCAATGATATTTTTCATCAGTTCTATAAATAACATAGGAGGAATTATAAGATCCAATGGAATAACTAATAAAATTAAATTCTCATACAGACTCATAATTATTATAATAGGTATATCATCTTGTTGGATCTCAATTGATGGTACCCCAATTATTGGTTGTTTTACGAAAACCAATAGGCTCCTATGAGTTGATCAAATATACCATCTATATAACGACCAAAGCTCAACGCACATGGATATTACATTATTTTAGATGAATATTCAGCATATTAAAAAGGTTTATTCCTGAGTAATGTAATAGTTTAGTGTTTATGGAAACATGGAACACATTTTTTGAGATTGGTGAAAGATATTCAACATCTCCCATAAAGATATTACCTGTTTTTACCCCTAATTAAAAGATTCCTTCATATCATGGGAAATGGGAATATAGGAGAGGGTGATCAATGATTTTAAGTAAGGATAATAAAGGAGATAAGAAATCATAACATGAACATTAGGGTATGATAACATTGACATAACATTGGAATATCATACCCTACATATCAAAGGTCATACACATGTGTCATGAAATAAAGATTTAAAAAACATAATACATGGATTATAAGGGAATAAATAACATGATCCATGATAGAAACACATCGGAAGAAGACATAGAATTGTGGTGTACACATAAGCATAGCAAATATTATGGAAAGGAAACCTACCAAGACCTTCATAACATTTAAGTCCTAGGATAATCCCCTGTGAACTTTATTTGGGATTGGGATAACAACCTATTTACCCTCTTGTTTTTGTGGATGGGCTACAACTAGTGTACCATACAATATTTGGGCTTAGGATACAGCCTGTGTAACCTCTTATTTTTAGGATTGGGATAAAACATGTGAACCCTATTATTTTCAAGATTAGGCTAAAATTCATGTACACTTTGAGATCCTATACCAATTATGATTACCCAATGCATTGGAGGGGGATATAGGTGACACACATAACATAATGATATCATACATACATATTCCATAATATAATAAAACATTAATCATATCATGACCCATAAAAATATATGTTTTTAATAAATATCATATCAAAACACATGAAATGAAATGGGTATCATAAACATTTAATCATATCATAACCTATAGAAAATAGTTTTTTTTAATAATCATTTAATCCTATAATAACCTATGATAGGAAGAGAGTTTTATAATAATTAATATGTTATAACCTTTGCTTTAGAATTATGTTTTGTGAACATAATCCCATCATAACACAAACCATTCTATGAAATAATATAAATGGTATCATTGGATCATGTCCCTTGTAAAGAATAAACTATATCAAAGGATTACATCTTATATGGAGAATCATTTCAAAAGGTCTCTTGGAAAAGTAATTAATGAAGATAAAATTACCTTCAAAATCAATATTTTTAAGATAAAAAACATTTTGAAAATCTATTTCACTGAAAACCACATTGAAAACATATGAATTATGTTTTAAGAATAATTAAGAACAATTCTTGAGAAAATTATACTTTATTATTTGAAAAAAACCATTTAAAAAATAAAAAAAATAAAAATCATTTTCCTAGAAAATGATCTGAAAATTTCATTAATTTTTTTTGAAATTTTTTTTATAAAACATTGTTTTTTTAATAAAACAGATTTCCGACCGAGGATAGAAATAATTTCATATTTTATTAAATCTTTTTCATAATATTAAAATGTACCCAAGAGAGGAAAAATGGTAAAAATACATGAATATATCATGATTATCTAGAGGATAATAAATAACATTATCTTTATTGAGTAATGGGTCATAATATTTTATCAATGGAAGCAGAATATTAAATAATATCGATAAATTATGAGATTGTAGCAGTAAAATCTTACCAAATTGGTAAATTTGAATCAAAATACCCATGAGAGAATAAAATCACATGAAGCAGAAGCTATCATTCAGATAATTAGATTCATGATAAAACATTTTAATTGTAATTATATACACCTTAAAAAATATTTTAGGTTCATAACATAACATGTTTCTCAAAGAAGGCAAATTGAGAAAAAAACTACTTTACTGATTTGGTAACTTTTGAACCCTAAAAACCATTGAAGAGATATAATAAAATGTAAATGTAAATAACCATAAACACTAGGATAATAAAAATTTAATAAATTCATGTGATGTATATACACCGCCCAAAATAAATTATTTGTGAATATAACATTGGCCTTGTAGAAATAAAAGTTGCACCTGAAATCCGCTGACCACTTGAGTAACTTCTGATTCATGAGAACCTTGAAAGAATAAAATCAACTGAAACTTTTAATATCATTAAATAAAATAAATTCATGATATAACATGTCCTAAGGAATTATACACATCACACAACAATAAGAATTAGTGATTATAGCATATATCTCAAATAAATAAATGTTAGATGGGAAATCCCTTACCTTAAGTATTAAATTTCATCACACACATTCAATTATACTCTATAATAAATATATGTTTATAATACATATACCATAGAAATATATTATTATATATGTTACCATATATTATTTTATTACGACTTTATATTACCTATTAATTAACAATTCCATGATAATGACACATTTCATGTAATATCCTCTCTCTTTTTCATATATATTTTGACTTCTTATTCTTTATACTCTTTATTGGATAATGATTCAAATATATACAAAATGATAAAATTGGTATAAATATCATATATATTCATTATATATGTATCTACAAAATTCTAATAAATATATAAATATGAAATGAAAACATTGTTCATGGATACGGTAGGCCGTACCTACACATGAACGTAGTTTCTATTTTCTTATCGTATTTAATTAAAGAAACTAAATAATATATATGTTTATATGTGCATATTAAAATTTATTTAGTGTTATTATATTACATAAATCTTATACTTGTACTAAAATCAATCATAATACATTCCATTTAAAGTGTGAAATAATCACATCACTTTGAGGAGGCAGTAGCCCGCACGTCCACAAATGTAGTTATAATATTTCCTCAAAATTGAAGTCATGATGTTATGTGTTATATAATAATTTCATAAGAATAAATTCATCATAAATATTTTATATATCATATAAAAATAGTAATTTCATCATTATTCCCATCCCTAAAATGAGGTAATGGAAGAATGAATGACATTTGTTCATGAGGTGGTAGTTCTCCATACACACGAATGTTGATTGTATTTCCCATTTGATGGAATTGTGTGTGATTGTAGGTTACACCCTTATAATAACAACACATAAGTATATTTTTGATAATTATTTTATTATATAATCTTTATATAATAATAATTTAATGGATGGAGAATGAAATAAAACAAAAGTTCTCGTTGAAAAACGTTACCTCTTTTTCGGGTATCTTCTTTTGGTTTGCACCAAATGGATTCATTGGTTGGATTTATGCCCAAATTTAGGATTCTATTATGATATTTGGTATTTTGGGAGATTATTGAGGCCTTTTGGGTTAATCTAAAATTCTTGATATGTGTTAATAAGTGATGGGGTGACATCCCTTTTATAGTGGTGGAGGAATTATATTCTTGTAAATATAAAACGGTAAACACTGTTGAGAGGTATATCTTACCAAATATGACTCTAATAAGAGTAAATTTATGATAAATGGGATAATATAGACTAAATATATATAGGAAATAAATTTTGGACATGTTTTTAGGTTATTTTTCTACTTATGTTAACGTTTAACCACTATGTAAATTTATTTTTACCTTAATCACTATAATTAATTTTAATTACTTTGACTAATATTTTTGGTCAAAAAATAATTTGAACCAATTATTAATTATAAATTATTATGATTATATATATGGAATCCATTTTTTAAAATTATAATATGATATGTGGATGAAATCAACATTTTAATAATCTAGGAGACGTGACGAAACAATTGGTTTTAAAAGTTAAAATATAGAAAATCTGTTATGTTTTCATATCCAATATCAATGTGAAACTGAATAATATTACCTAAATTGGATTTATTGACTTATAACTAAACAAATTATACAATAAAACCAATTTAAAATATAATAAAAATATATAAATAAATTAGATCAAAAATTAGTTTTCAATTAAAAGTCAGTATTTTTTACCATTAATCAAAAAATGAAACATCTCATAAAAATAAAAACAATTCATCCAAAGTAAATTTCGATATCCATATTTAAAAAATGATTTTTTTTTCAAATAAAAATTATAAAATTATAAAAATTTAAATTTAAAATAGCTCCACCATTAAAAGGCTGTAAAATTACCTTTTAGAAAAATTCATCTTTTTATTCATAAAATTAGATTTATTATTATATTATATCTATCAAATATATTGTATGAGTGTAATTTTATTATTTAATATATAATACAAAAATTTCACTAAAAAAATTATCAAAATTATTTTTTTTAATTTATTGAAATAAAATTGTGTTTTTATAGAGAAAAAATGTTATCATAGAAAAAGATTTTCATTATTTTAAAATAGTTTATAGTTTATTTTATAAATAATTAATATACCAAGGAATAATTTTATATTCATGTCTAAATAATATATTTATAATTCAATTAATATAATTTTTAAAATCCTTTCCAATTCATAGGTGGTAACTATAATAATATTTTAATAAAAATATTAGTAATATATTTTTTTGGTAAAACTCGACGTTGTGTCTAACAAAATATATAAAAGGAACTCGACATTGTGGGCAACAAAATAAAAATATAGTGTTGTGTATTCTAAAATATAATCTATTTTTTATCTATGGTGAATACCTAAAATTGTGTCACATGAAATGATATCCAGACCTATTGCTTTAATATAACACAAATAATATTAATTGTAACTTGAAATGTAGAATATTGAAATGAATAAATTAATTAGAAAAAATATATTTTACAAAATATTAGTATTTTACATTATACGCCCCTTAAAATTAATTTCTCCCTTGAAAGTTTTTTGGGTTATCAAATGTTTAATAATGTATGTTCCATTCCTAGAAACCCACATCGTAAAAATAAATGCTAAAACTTCATTTAGATAGGGAATTTTGGAACCATAACAGCTACCCAAAGTAACTCATAAAAATTTTTCCTCAAATTATAACATAGGTTAAAAGTGACATCATTGATATAGAAGACAATTTTAACCGTCACCTTTGGATAGATATTGATTGAGAACATGGTTAGGATAAATTTAAAGATAAAAAATACATAAACCAAAGTGGCTTGTAAAAAGAAATTGATATCCTAAAAATGATGATAAAGGGAAACCATTTTATTTAAACACCCTTTCCTTAAATTTGAATAATTTTCAAGAGAATATATAGTTACATGAATTCATTAATTTTTATAAGAACATTCTCACCCTTCAGTTGTGCCTTACACATTTCCCACTCCATATCTTACACGAGGGAATGAAGGTAAACTTGTCATTTTTGAAGAATTAAGAGATCATAATATACATAAATATAATGATAATTCATTTAATTTGTCATTGGTTAACATCAAAAAGTGGTTAGAATATATAATATAATATGAATAAATCATCATATGGTGAGATTTTAATTTTATCTCTAAATCTTCATCCAATGTTTAATATAAACCCTTCCATAAATGGTTAACATTATAACCCATCCAAAAGTTGAAAATCTAATAAATTATAATTGAGGTCACTAAATATCTCTAAAGAAGCCTCAAATTGATCCCACATATGTAAGAGTATCTCTTGATTATCACCTAACAAACATTTGAATACCTTTATCATGTATTTTCTTTAAACAAGGTAATAACCATGATTTATATAAACCCTTATTGAAAACAAGAATTCCTTCAAATGATAATTCACCGTTTATTCATTAATTAATATCTTATGTTATAAAAACATTTTTATTGGAATCTTGGTTTCATCCTTGCCCTGCTAGAATATAAATTTGATTTCATTAAAATCTAATTAATGTTGGGGTAGATAATTAATACTTTTAATCATATCATCTTCCACTAAAGGATAAAAAACAATATTTTCATAGATATTATTTTTACAAAATCCTGCACAAATTCCACCAATATAGAGAGATCTAATTATCATTATTCAACAATATATTGTGATTTCTTATAATTTACATTTTTCCTTTCTCTTTAGAGGTTATTGGCGTTGATCATGGTTATTAATCCTTGGAATTGGGAACCCTTTATAAAATGTCACAGAAACCCTATAATTTAAACACTAAAGTGTGGGAGGTTTATTTTTTGGAGCTTTCTAATTATTTGCATCATTAGAAAACATTTTCAATCACTTTAGAATTCATCCTCTTGGTGAAATTCTATTCTAAACATAAAAAAATTACCTGTACCATTAAGATAATTCCCTCCATGTTTTATCCCACACATTGAGGATAAATGATAGATTATCTTCTTATATCTAGGGTTCATATATTTTCCTTTAAATTCAATTATTATCTTCTTATCAAAACCATGACAATGATACATAAATCCAACCTATATTTCGTCCTTAATAATGTATCAAAAAATCTATCCAAAGCATCAGAATTACATTATGGATAATTCCCTTTGATGGTTTGGATTTAATAAATTGATGAATTAGTTAAATTTACTTTTAATATGAATGAAAATACTTGTGGTGTACCTCAGAAGTCTTGTAAAATTTTATTCATATACAAAAACAGATTCATTATCGTTCCATTTAAGATCTATGTATTCTTTATCCATATTTATTTTTAGAATACAAGGGAAGTACTTACTCAAAAATATACCATTAAACTCTTCACATTCTATAGAATTAATTTTTTCTTATTCCCTCGTGTTCTTAATAAGGTACCACCACGAATATTATTCACCTTCCAAACAATAAATTTCCAAAATGACTATTTCAAATTATAAAAACTGAATAAAAAAATATATTTTCCGTGGTATTGATACATTTCTAATAAATTATTGGATCTGTGGAACCACTAAATGAAGATGGATGTTGCCTCATAAAGGACTCAACAGAATGTTGTTCCATAATTTTCTCATTTGAATGTTCAAACTGATTCATAGATTGAGGATGTTGTGTAAGCATATAAAAAATGTTATACATTCCTACTCTTATAATTTTTTTGTTTTCAGGAGGAAAATCATTGAATTTTACATTTCATTTATTATTAACATGGTTTTATCCTATTTAATCCATTAACTAAGACCATAATGTATAGAATGAGAAACAATATTAATAGTGGAAGACAACATAATCATGAAAAATTAATAATAGGGTGATTAAATCATGACACAATATTTTTTGTTTATGAATCCTTATGAATAATATAGGTAATTTATATTAATATTCTATTTAAATCCTTCATAATGGTTCATAAAGAGTTTGTGAATTCCCAATTCATATCATTTGAGAGTGTCAAAATAGTTGTATAACAAGGCCCATTGTGATACACCAGTTCCTGATCAATTATATATTAATACAATGTTTTTGGGGTTATTACTCCTATGTACATCTATTCCAAATCCATGTCTACATTTTTTTTCTAGACATGGATTTATTTTTAGTAAACCACTCACACTATCCATTTCCAAAATTACAAGACATTATCATATACATTAACTCATCATTATACTTATCATTAGATATATCCCTTCACATATCCTTAATAATATCCCTAGGGATATCACTAATGTGTTATCATCCTACTTTCCAATTGTTGACTAATCATTTTTTCTAATACCAACTATAAAGACCAAGACCTAACATACTTTGATATTACATACTTTTAAATGAATATTTTACATTTAAAAAGTACATGCACGAGGATCATAATAGTTTATTGTATTTATAAACATGAAAAAAATTATTCTAGTATTGGTAAAAATCATTAAAATACCCCATAAATTTATTTCCCTATTGTAGTCCAACATAGAACAAATCTTTGTGGCATGAGAAGGGAAATATAATAAAGGGTAAGTTGAGGTGCTTAATAAGGGTAAATAGATGTGATACGCTAGAATAATATGAAAATAATGGTATGAAAACTTTATCATAACATTGGAAGATCATACCCGGAATATAAAACTTCACACACATGAGTTATGTCATAAAGATTTGAGGATCAAAAGTCAATGATCATAAGGGAATCAAGAGCATGATCTATGAGAGCATCATGTAGGAAAAAACAATGAATTATGGCGTACACATAATCATATGATGAAGATAATATTCAATATAGTAATTATATGTATATAAACCCATTGTAGTATTATTTTATGGTAAATTTGTCATATTATTTCTGTTTTTAGTGGAATTTTGAGCTTATTTGTTAAAATTTCCTAATTTGGGATTTAATTGTTTAATGTTTATTTTTTATTTCAGCCATAAAATTGTACAAACGTAATGAAATAATAAAATTAATTTTTTTGGACTATACACATCTTGGGACCCATTTAATCCTTAAGTTACCAAAGCTCAATCAATCTTTTTGAGGACCAAAATCAGCTCAAAATTCGGGCTTCAAAAACTATGCACAAATATGTACCCATTTATATGTGAGATTATATCTCCAAATTGAATGGTACAATGAAGGTGAAATTTAACATAGAGTTGAAAAATGAATTATTTTACAACTTTAATTAAGGATTCCATGTATGAATTCAGTGGTTTCAAGGTCAATATGTAATGGGATGTTAAAGAAGTCGAATATGAAGAGTCGCCTTCCCAGAATAAATGTCTCAAAGTAAAATAACCATAAATCCTCCATACTAGCTAAAATATTGATTAAATTTGGAGGGTTGAATAGGAATAAGTAAAGAAGAAACTTAAATGAAGAACACTTTCAAATATTCATCCATTTAATGAGTCATCCATGCACAAACTTCCAGAGGTCAAATTTTTTAGCGAAAATGTATAACCTTTTATCTATAAATTGCCACCTCCTCTACCTTTACAATGGATAGAAATTTAAAAAGGGAAGGGTGGAGTTTTCTTTTTTTAATAGTTTTTTATATTATAAATATATTGTAACACCCCAAGCTTCTACGGTACGTTTCTCTTTGAATAATGTGATAGCGTGTGTTGTACGCAACACTGATTTCTAACACACCATAACCAATCAAACTAGCCATTATGAATAGTAATACCTACTTTTTGAAATTATATATATTTTAAAATTGACTTCATTTTTGGATTCGGAATATCGAATTTAGCCTAAGGTGAAATTTTGGTACTTTTCGGATAACTTTAATATTTTGATGAATAGTGAAAATTACTAAATTTTAATTAAAAACAACTTTTTTAATCAAAATAATTAATAGTGATAAATTATGAATTTGAGTGGTTTTAAAGTTTATTTAGAATATATTTTTACCATTTAATATAATTTTGGTCATTGGACATAATTTTACAATTAAACCAAACAAAAACAAGTGTCAATCTTTTGATAGTTATTATCTCTTAAAAACACGCTTTCTGTTTTGACAGCGGGAATTAATTTTAAATTATTTTCTGCCACTTCTGTGTTTTGAATTTATAAAAATGGATTCCATATTTGTAATCAGGATGTTCAAATTGTGTAAATAGGTAACTTTTATTTTTAGACATTTTGAATAATTACTGCGATAAATATTTTATTTACCATGGTTAAGGGTAAATCCGGTAAATGAGGGTTAAAAAATAATATTATAATAACACTAAATTACCCTAAAACGTGTCCGAGCCATATTGGTTGATACATGTTCGACCATAGGCATCTTTGGGTCTATTTTGGGACCCCATGGTGCCACTTGTAGGTGATAGGGACACTTTATTTTAATTAAGTTAAAATGAATACAAAAATGACACAACCATATATCTTTTAGAAAAACAATTTTTACATAGGTTTATATATGTTGGATTTTAGATTATAAATATTCATTAGAAAGATAAAAAGATTTCCTACATAATTATATTTTATGTATAATTTTTAGACATTAAATAATTTAATTTATTTATGACACAATGATAATGAAGTAATTACTATAATAGTGAAAAATTAAAATAATTGATATTATAAATACCCAAATAAATATAATATGAAACTTTTAATGAATTAAACTAATTTTCTAGGATAATATGATATATTATTATTGATTTAATTGACTTTGTTCGAAGTAATAAATCTGTTATGAGTTTCACAAAAATCAACTATTGAATAGTGTCAAAATTGACAAAAATCTAAGGTTCGGCCAAGAGACTTATATCATGATAGGTTCATCATTAATGGACCACTTGGGGGTCTCTTGGATGTATATAGTAAGTTTATTAACCATATTATATAAAAATACAAAGAGACATTTTAAACGTGAAACTAATTAACTTAGAGTTAATACTTAAAGATAAGGTTAATATAAGTACCCAAACCTGTCTAAATTCTATTGGTTGAGTTTTTTTCAACCTATCCCCACCTTAACATTTAAATAATAAACTTTGGAGTCATTAGAAACCGAATATGAATTTATTATAAATTAATATTTCTAGCTTTTCCAAAGGTTCCCCTCACCCCTCTTATAAAAGGGAACTCCTCCTTCTCTTTTCTTCACACCTTCAAAAATTTTGGTTCGTCCAAAATCTGCCCAAATACTCTCCCAACTTCCCTTAATACAACCTAGATGCCTTATTTTGTTCAGAAAGCCAACCTAAGGATCCATTTTGATCAAATCAAAAGGAAAAACCTGAAGAAGAGGTAATGTTTTCACCACCCCTTTTCAAGTTCCTTTCTTATTCCACTTATTCTTTCTTTGTTATTGCCATTCTAAAATAATAACTCCAGTATCTTATATATACTTTGATGTTATTATAAATAGGGTAAAACCATAATCAGTATTCTATCCACCCTTTGAATAACATGTCACCATACGTGCGTACGTACGGCTTACCGTCTCCACGTCGTGGTGTAATTGTTATTCAATATATTATTATTTGGATGGGTATAATAATGATGTGTAACTCATGTAAATAATAAATATAACATGTTAATTATTCAGTATATATGATATAACATCCATTTATATATTATTTTAATATCAAAATAATGATATTGTTGCTCGTGCGTACGTACGGACTACCGTCTCCACGAACGCGATGAGATTCATTCTCCATCGTATCCATTCAAGTATAATTATCATTTGATGATTTAAAAATGATGTTTAAGGACTTGATATCATTCTGTATATGAATAATATACAACCTATCCATTACAAACATGGCTTACGTAACAAAACATATAAAATAAAACGAGTAAGTTAACACCCGAAACAACGATAATACTAAGATATTATTAACAAATCAATGTTAAAAGATCATATATGATATCATATTAATATATATGATTCTTGTATAATTTAATAACAATTATTTCACCATTATACAGGAGGTTAACCTACCCCAACCAAGGAAAAGTACAAGGTAAGGGTTATTTCACAATCTCTTCATTATCCGAGGTTGTTTATTCATAATTATCTACTGGGATCTCTTTATCATCCACATCCATGTTTCTTAAAAATATATTTCAAAACATTTTTACTATTTACTAGAATATGAGTTAAAGTCATTTATACCCTTTTTTACTTTTATAAGTGGTTTATAAAGGAATCTTTCCGTCATTTTCAAAACAAGGTCCTTTTTAACCTTTTCGACGGGATTATGGTAAGAATGTTTTTTTAACTTATACGGCGGGTGCGGCTATTTTCCGCCGTTATAAAATCTTAAAAGCTTCCCTTACAAGCTTATAAGAATATTTTCAAAAGAAAATTTTTTATTTTATATGGCTCTTAAATGATTTCAAAATAAAAAGAGATATTTCTTTAAAAAGAGTTTTGATTTCATCTATGTCAACATCCTTTGATGGATTTTACGCTTATTTGAAGTTGATTTATTATGATACAAAACTTCTATATTGTATTGAAGGTTTTGTGATATGTTTGATTGTGTATGTTATATTTTCATACCATTCATATTTTATGGTGAAATTATTGATATTTCGTATTCTAGTTTTAATACGAATGTTTATGTTATGTTTAAACCTTTTCATATGGGAATGCATTGGACTTAATATGTGACGGGTGGAGCCCGCTATAGCTCCTAGATGCATCGGTAGGTCTCATGAGACAAACTAGTGTCTTGGCACAAGGCCTTAGAAAAATATTATTTGTAGTCTTGGCACGAGGCCCTGGCTATGTGGTTATGATAGTCTGGAATTATGCATTCCAACATTATGAAAGTGGTTATTGATATTGCATGTGATTATTCGATTAGTAGAATATCCATGTGAACAAGTAAATGGAATTATTTCATTTTACTTTTTCCATACTATGTTGAAGTTCAAATTTAAAAGGCTTTTGTTTTAGTAATTCATTGCCTTAAATGTTTGTGCTTATTTTTGAATGTTCCGCTATATTGTTATCCTTACTGGGCATTTGAGCTCACCCCTTTTCTATGTTTTATTTTTCCCACGATGTGAAGAAGTAAGTTATGAATGACATGCAGGGATATTATGTGGGGATAATAGTGTGGATTGTGGATACATTATGTTGTTGTAGTAGTTTTTCATTTTATGATGTAATGTAAAACTTATGAATATATCTAGTGTTTCCAAGGCTACTAAACCAATCGGTCTTTCAAGATTTGATCTTTCTTGTGATCATGCCAATATTATGTAATAATGCACTAACTCTGGGTAACTAGGGTCGGGGTGTTACAGTTGGGATCAGAGGAAGTTTAGTACAAACCTTGGAAGCTAGATTTAGATAAACTCTGATTAGAGCACGTAGACCTAAGATTAACTTTGAGGATTAATATCCTAAGATGAACTTTGAGGATTAGTATAGAAGAACTTCCTAGAATTTTGGTATTGTAGAGATTTTGTGAGTTTTCCGAGCAATACATCCCTGTCTGGATACGAGCAGGTAGTGGCGGCTCTGGCACAGATGTACCTAGGGGTAAAACCCGAAAACACCGCTTTGAGCTAGACTCGAATGAGAACGGGTGCACGACAATGGGCCTTGCTGCACTCTTGGTTACGACACTCCCGGGGGATATGCTTAGGATAACTCTCATTCTCTTTACAAATCATTATGAAGGGTTTATGAGTATATACTTCATCAAAGAAAACATTTTTATGATTATGGATTATATCCATAAATAGTTCAATTTATGTTAAGTGTTTTATAAGATGGGATTATGTATTTTGATTCATAAACTGGTCTAGTTTTTGCCATTGTTTAGAAATGACACCTAGTGGAAGAAATGGAAACCGTATCAATGCACGCACTCCATGTAGGGATTTCCCTCCTGCTCAAGATAATTATAGTGGAGTTAGTGATACAACTGGTGCCGATCAGCTAATCACCATACTGGGACAACTCACTCAGGTTATGAATAATAACCTTACTCGTATGGAGCATCCTGATCCACAGCATGGAGGATCAATGTTAGATCGATTCATGAGGCAACAACCACCAACAATCAATGGGAGTACAAATCCCTTAGTAGCTGAGCAATGGATAAATTCCCTAGAGAAAATATTTCAGGCTTTGGGGAGTAGTGAAAGGGAAAACGTTATCATGACAGTTTACCGCCTCACTGGAGATGCTGATCAATGGTGGTCATTGATTCAAAATACGAAGGAAGATGATGAAGTATCAAATATGGAATGGAGGGAGTTCAAAGATCTGTTTTTAGAAAAAATACATTCCTCGCGACCATCGAGCAGATATGGAAAGGCAATTTCTGAGTTTGAGACAGAATGAGGATGAGAATGTCACAAAGTATGAGGCTAACTTTACAAGGTTAGCAAGGTATGCTAGAGATTATATACGTAACCCAAGAAGTAAGATTGATCGTTTCTTTGATGGGTTAAAACCATTTCTCCGTCGAGCATTAGTCTCACAATCCTTTTCATCGTACGAAGACATTGTCTCATGTGCTATCAAGACCGAAAAGGAATTCTCTAAGTCTTATGACTTTAAAGCAAAGCAAGAGAAGAAGAGGCCTGCTGATCAATCTGGGAATGGAAATAAGGGGAATAAAGGAAAGGTTGAATATCCATCCTATGGTAAATGTGGGAAGAAACACCCCGGTACTTTCTTGAAGGGAATGGGAGTCTGTTACAAGTGTGGTGAAAAAGGCCACCAAGCTCATGATTGCAAAGGGAAGAAGGAAGCCACCAACGTTCAATGCTACAATTGCAGGGAGATGGGACATTATGCAAATGAATGTCCTAAGCGTCAGGAGAACTTACCTCAGAAAAGGCCAAGGGATCAAGGCCAGGCTTATGCTATCACTACTGCTGAGGTAGAAGCTCCGAAAGACGTGGTGGCAGGTAATTTAATGGTTTCCTCAAGTTTAGAAAATGCATTATTTGATTCTGGATCATCACATTGTTTCATATCTTCCCAGTTTTCTAAGAAAATTAGATATTTCCAATTTGATTTAACAAGGGAGTTGTCAGTTAAAAATCCTAAGGGAAGTATCATTGCAACAAAGTTTTCCGAATCAGTCCCCATTAGAGCACATAAATGTTCTTTATCTGCTGATCTCATCGTCATACCTATGATTTAGTTTGATATAATCCTCGGTTTGGACTGGCTTTCGGACTATGATGCGAAGATTTATTGTAAGAATAAAGAGGTTATGATTCTTGATGATAATGATAAGGAGCACCTTATCTTTAGAGCAGAATCGTCACCACCTAATTCTTATTTAGATCCACCCTCAATAGCTCAACTAAATTCAATTATTGGGGAGGAAGAGAATGAAATAATTGTGGGTGAGGAAAGGAATGTTCAAATATAGGATGTACCTATTGTGAAAGAATTTGTAGATGTATTTCCGGAAGATTTACCTGTACATCCTCCAGAACGAGAAGTTGAGTTTTCCATTGATTTAATTCCTGGATCAAGGCATATATCGAAGACCCCTTATAGAATCGCCACTGTAGAATTATTTGAACTAAAGAAACAACTAGAGGAATTGAGTAATAAGGATTTATTCACCCTAGTGTTTCTCCATGGGGATCCCTTGTTCTTTTTGTTAAAAAGAAAGATGGATCTATGAGGTTATGTATCGACTACCATGAGATCAATGCTATAACAATAAAGAACAAGTATCCCCTACCACGCATTGATGATTTATTTGACCAACTGCATGGAGCTCAATACTTTTCAAATATTGACCTTCGATCTGGATACCATCAGTTGTGTGTGAAGAAGGAAGAAATTCCGAAAACAGCATTTCGAACCAGGTACGGGCATTACGAGTTTACTGTAATGCCTTTTGGATTGACTAATGCACCCTCTGTATTCATGGATCTGATTAATAGAGTTTTCAAGGAGTATCTCGATGAATTTGTGGTGGTATTTATTTATGATATCTTGGTATACTCCAAAACCTATGAAGATCATGAAAATCACTTGCGCATTATCTTGAAGACTCTGAGGAGGCATGAATTATATGGGAAGTTTAGCAAGTGTGAATTCTGGCTTCAGGAGATTTCTTTTCTTGGCCATATTGTCTCTAAAGATGGAATCTCTGTTGATCCTTCTAAGACCAAGGCAATCCAAGAATGGCCATCACTTACGAGTATAACTGAGGTACGTAGTTTTATTGGTTTGGCAGGTTATTATCGATGTTTCGTCCAGAATTTTACCCGATTGGCTAACCCCTTAACGAAGCTCACGCGTAAAGGGGTTAAATTTTCATGGACAAAAGAGTGTGAAGAATGTTTCGAAGAACTGAAGAGAAGATTATTCAATGCTCCTATATTGACTCTACCATCTGGGAATGATGGGTTCGTTATTTATAGTGATGCATCAAAGAAAGGACTTGGTTGTGTCTATATGCAAAATGATAGAGTTATTGCATATGAATCACGACAGTTGAAAATTCATGAAGAAAACTATCCTACTCATGATCTCGAGTTAGCAGCTGTAATCTTTGCTTTGAAGATATGGAGGCACTACCCCTATGGTGAAAAATGTGAGATTTATACTGATCACAAGAGTTTGAAGTACATTTTCTCAAACAAAGAACTCAACATGAGGCAAAGGAGATGGCTTGAATTACTCAAGGATTATGATTGCACGATACACTACCACCCGGGGAAAGCAAACAAGATGGAAGATGCTTTGAGTAGAAAAGACCATGGAGTTTTGAACAATATGAGAATTGAAAGGGATCCAATTTTCATAGATCTAGTGAAGATGGACATGGGAATAACCAGGGAAGGTGAAACATCAATTCTTTTTCAAATGGTTGCCAAACCATCTTTACTAGAAAGGATTAAGAGTTCTCAGACCGATGATGAAGAATTTCAAAAGAAGATTAAAGCTGTGAATGATGGGAGATTGAGAGACTTTGTGTGTGAAGATGGAATTTTGAAATTTGGGAAGAGACATTGTGTTCCCGATATACCTGATCTAAAAAGGGAATTGCTGGATGATGCTCATAGTTCCAATTTCTCTATACACCCTGGGAGCACCAAAATGTATAGAGATTTGAAGGAACATTTTTGGTGGGACAACATGAAGAGGGAGATTGCTGATTTTGTGTCAAGATGTATGGTTTGTCAACAAGTGAAAGATGGAAGGCAACAACCTGGAGGAGTCATGCAACCTCTTCCCATACTAGAGTGGAAATGGGACAATATTACGATGGACTTTGTCATGGGGCTACCAAAGACTCCTACAAGGAATGATGCAATATGGGTTATTGTTGATCGTCTTACCAAGTCAGCACATTTTCTTGCTATAAGAGAAGATCTACCCCTGGAACGTCTAGCAAGACTATATATTAATGAAGTTGTGAGACTTCATGGAGTACCCCTATCGATTGTTTCTGATCGTGATCCCCGTTTTACTTCAAGATTCTGGAAAAAGTCTTCAGAAATCCCTAGATACTGAACTTAATTTGAGCACTGCTTACCACCCTCAGACAGACGGACAATCAGAACGGACTATTCAAACCTTAGAATACATGTTGAGATCTTACTCACTTGACTTGCAGGGTATGTGGGATCAATATTTACCTCTGGTAGAATTTTCCTATAACAATAGCTTCCATTCGAGTATTCAGATGGCACCATATGAAGCATTATACGGAAAGAGATGTCGTACACCAACCTGTTGGGATGACTTCGGTGAAAGAAAACTTGTAGGTCCAGAACTGGTGGAGGAAACGATGGAAAAGGTGAAGGTAATCCAAAATCACATCAAAGCAACTCAAAGTAGGCAGAAGAGCTATGCCGATAATCGAAGGAAGGATTTGGAATTTCAAGTCGGTGATCATGTTTTCCTGAAGGTATCTCCATGGAAGGGAGTAATACATTTTGGTAAGAAAGGTAAATTGAGTCCCAGGTACATCGGACCTTTCGAAATTCTAGAACGAATTGGGGTTGTAGCTTACCGATTGACAATGCCGCCAAGTCTCTCCAAAGTTCACGATGTGTTCCATGTATCTCCGTTGAGGAAATACATGCCTGACCCAACGGATGTACTCACCTATGAAGAATTAGAACTAGAACCTGATCTGTCTTATTGCGAAGATCCCATCAGGATTCTTGATACGAGAGAACAAGTATTGAGAAACCGGACGACGCGTCTGGTAAAAGTCTTGTGGAGAAATCATAAGATGGAAGAGGCAACGTGGGAACCCGAGGAACTTATGATGAAGAACCACCCGAGTCTTTTCATGTGATAAGTATTCTAGAAATTTTGAGGACGAAATTATTTGAAGGAGGGGAGAATGTAACACCCCAAGCTTCTACGGTACGCTTCTCTTTGAATAATGTGATAGCGTGTGTTGTACGCAACACCGATTTCTAACACACCATAACAAATAAAACTAGCCGTTATGAATAGTAATACCTACTTTTTGAAATTATATATATTTTAAAATGGACTTCATTTTTGGATTCGGAATATCGAATTTATCCTAAGGTGAAATTTTGGTACTTTTGGGATAACTTTAATATTTTGATGAATAGTGAAAATTACTAAATTTTAATTAAAAACAAAATTTTTAATAAAAATAATTAATAGTGATAAATTATGAATTTGAGTGCATTTAAAGTATATTTAGAATATATTTTTACCATTTAATATAATTCTGGTCATTGGACATAATTTTACAATTAAACCAAACATAAACAAGTGTCAATCTTTTGATAGTTATTATCTCTTAAAAACATGCTTTTTGTTTTGACAGCGGGAATTAATTTTAAATTAATTTCTGCCACTTCTGTGTTTTGAATTTAGAAAAATGGATTCCATATTTGGAATCATGATGTTCAAATTGTGTAAATAGGTAACTTTTATTTTTAGACATTTTAAATAATTACTGCGGTAAATATTTTATTTACCATGGTTAAGGGTAAATCCGGTAAATGAGGGTTAAAAAATAATATTATAATAATACTAAATTACCCTAAAACGTGTCCTATCCTTATTTGTTGATACATGTTCGACCATAGGCATCTTTGGGTCTATTTTGGGACCCCATGGTGCCACTTGTAGGTGATAGGGACACTGTATTTTAATTAAGTTAAAATGAATACAAAAATGACACAAGCATATATCTTTTAGCAAAACAATTTTTACATAGGGTTATATATGTTGGATTTTAGATTATAAATATTCATTATAAAGATAAAAATATTTCCTACATAATGATATTTTATTTTATAATTTTTAGACATTAAATAATTTAATTTATTTATGACACAATGATGATGAAGTAATTACTATAATAGTGAAAAATTAAAATAATTGATATTATAAATACCCAAATAAATATAATATGAAACTTTTAATGAATTAAACTAATTTTCTAGGATAATATGATATATTATGATTGATTTAATTTAATTTTTTTGAAATAATCAATCTGTTATGAGTTTCACAAAAATCAACTATTGAATAGTGTCAAAATTGACATAAAAGAGTTCTTAAAACAAATATTATATTATTAATTGATATTAAATTCCTAAAAATATATGGTTCGGTTAAGAGACTTATATCATGATAGGTTCATCATTAATGGACCACTTGGGGGTCTCTTGGATGTATATAGTAAGTTTATTAACCATATTATATAAAAATACAAAGAGACATTTTAAAAGTGAAACTAATTAACTAAGAGTTAATACTTAAAGATAAGGTTAATATAAGTACCCAAACCTGTCTAAATTATATTGGTTGAGTTGTTTTCGACCTATCCCCACCTTAAAATTTAAATAATCAACTTTGGAGTCATTATAAACTGAATATGAATTTATTATAAATTAATATTTCTAGCTTTTCCAAAGGTGCCCCTCACCCCTCTTATAAAAGGGAACTCCTCCTTCTCTTTTCTTCACACCTTTGAAAGCTTTTGGTTCGGCCAAAATCTTCCCAAATACTCTCCCAACTTCCCTCACTACCACCTATAGGCCTTAGTGTGATCAGAAAGCCAACCTAAGGATCCCTTTTGATCAAATCAAAAGGAAGAACCTGAAGAAGAGGTAATGTTTTCACCACCCCTTTTCAAGTTCCTTTCATCTTCCACTTCTTCTTTCTTTGTTATTACCATTCTAAAATAATAACTCCAGTATCTTATATATAATGTGATGTTATTATAAATATGGTACAACCATAATCAGTATTCTATCCACCCTTTGAATAACATGTCACCATACGTGCGTACGTACGGCTTACCGTCTCCACGTCGTGGTGTAATTGTTATTCAATATATTATTATTTGGATGGGTATAATAATGATGTGTAACTCATGTAAATAATAAATATAACATGTTAATGATTCTGTATATATGATATAACATCCATTTATATATTATTTTAATATCAAAAGAATGATATTGTTGCTCGTGCGTACGTACGGACTACCGTCTCCACGAACGCGATGAGATTCATTCTCCGTCGTATCCATTCAAGTATAATTATCATTTGATGATTTAAAAATGATGTTTAAGGACTTGATATCATTCTGTATATTAATAATATACAACCTATCCATTACAAACATGGCTTACGTAACAAAACATATAAAATAAAACGAGTAAGTTAACACCCGAAACAACGATAATACTAAGATATTATTAACAAATCAATGTTAAAAGATCATATATGATATCATATTAATATATATGATTATTGTATAATTTAATAACAATTATTTCACCATTATATAGGAGGTTAACCTACCCCAACCAAGGAAAAGTACAAGGTAAGGGTTATTTCACAATCCCTTCATTATTCGAGGTTGTTTATTCATAATTATCTACTGGGATCTCTTTATCATCCACATCCATGTTTCTTAAAAATATATTTCAAAACATTTTTACTATTTACTATAATATGAGTTAAAGTCATTTATACCCTTTTTTACTTTTATAAGTGGTTTATAAAGGAATCTTTCTGTCGTTTTCAAAACAAGGTCCTTTTTAACCTTTTCGACAGGATTAAGGTAAGAATGTTTTTTTTAACTTATGCGGCGGGTGCGGCTATTTTCCGCCCTTATAAAATCTTCAAAGCTTCACTTACAAGATTATAAGAATATTTTAAAAAGAAAATGTTTTATTTTATATGGCTCTTAAATTATTTCAAAATAAAAAGAGATATTTCTCTAAAAAGAGTTTTGATTTCATCTATGTCAACATCCTTTGATGGATTTTACGCTTATTTGAAGTTGATTTATTATGATACAAAACTTCTATATTGTATTGAAGGTTTTGTGATATGTTTGACTGTGGATGTGCTATTTTTATACCATTCATAGTTTATGGTGAAATTATTGATATTTCGTATGCTAGTTTTAATACGAATGTTTATGTTATGTTTAAACCTTTTCATATGGGAATGCATTGGACTTAATATGTGACGGGTGGAGACCGCTATAGCTCCTCGATGCATCGGTAGGTCTCATGAGACAAACTAGTGTCTTGGCACAAGGCCTTGGCAAACTCTTATTTGTAGTCTTGGCATGAGGCCCTGGCTATGTGGTTATTATAGTCTGGCATTATGCATTCCAACATTATGAAAGTGGTTATTGATATTGCATGTGATTATTCGATTAGTAGAATATCCATGTGAACAAGTAAATGGCATTATTTCATTTTACTTTTGCCATACTTTATTTAAGTTCAAGTTTAAAAGGCTTTTGTTTTAGTAATGCATTGCCTTAAATGTTTATGCTTATTTTTGAATGTTCCGCTATATTGTTATCCTTATTGGGCATTTGAGCTCACCCCTTTTCTATGTTTTATTTTTCCCAGGATGTGGAGAAGTAAGTTATGAATGACCTGCAGGGATATTATGAGGGTATAATAGTTTGGACTGTGGAGACATTATGTTGTTGTAGTAGTTTTTCATTTTATGATGTACTGTAAAACTTATGAATATATCTAGTGTTTCCAAGGCTACTAAACCAATCGGTCTTTCGAGATTTGATCTTTCTTGTGATCATTCCAATGTTATGTAATAATGCACCGGCTCTGGGTAACTAGGGTCGGGGTGTTACATATATCTTAGTTTAAATATTCTTATTCTTATATGCCTTTCACTTCTTCAATTTATTTTATTTTTTGTGTTTATCCTACTATACTTATTTTTTCTCCATGATTGTGGAGAGATAACCCTCACTATTGTTATAGGTGGTAAGTGGCGGTATTTGAGTTTATTTTGATTTAATTATTTATCATGTGTTCTTCTAATAATTAATTTTTGGGTAAAATTATAGTGTTGATAAGTATCCCCGCATTCTATACTAAGAAGCATGGTGGGAGAAAAAATAAAATAAAAGAATTGATGGTAATTTTTATAATTATTGGCCTATTTATAACATTTATGGTGATTCTATTACATATTATACATTTAAGATACAAATGGTAAAAAATTTCTTGATGTTTCAAGATAATTTCAATGTTCTTGAAAAAGATAGAAAGATAGTTGTGTTGCTCGCGGCGGAAGTGGAAAAGATAAATCCAAATGGATGGAATGAAAAAAATAGAAAATGAGGAGAATAAATTGTCTATTCCACCTACATTTAAATAATAAATTTGTGAGGTTGATGAAATAATTGAATATCCAATTTCTCAAAAAACTAATGAATTCCCAACATCCTTGATTGAAGAAAAATAATATGATGTTTAAAGTTATAAGGATTATTTAAATTATGATCCTTATTTTTATTCAAATATTATTAATTATATTAAAAAAAATCTACCATATTATGATATTTTAGATTCAACACCACCACTGCAGGCCATGAATGATGAAGATGAATAAGTTTCATGTGTTGAGGAGAGAATGGAGGGGATTGTCGAGCTGTACACTGGTGCAAATGAGGATGATGGAACAAAGAAAGAAATCACTAAGGAATAATTTTATGAAACTAAGGAAGATGAAATGATACATCCTATTCTACTATTTTCACCACCAATGGACACGATTCCTCCAGCTGATCTAAATAGGGAGAACCCCTATTTTCCTTTTCCTCCCCCTCTGTACCTCAAATTTTCTCATTTATTTCATTTTAGGGATGGGAGTATTTTTATTTTTGATGGGGTTATCATTCATGGAATATATTGATGGATATTAGAAGAAATATAAATTGGTGGTTTCTAAGAAAGATACACCATCCACCTATATATTTGGGTTAAACAACTGCAACTACATTACTAGGGGCAATAAAAACCTAGCACCCACATGGGGGTCCAAACCACGTTCTATCCTCTTTTCCCTTCATATTTAATTTTTTTTTTGATTTTTTATTTATTTCTTTGAAATAAAAAGTGGAATTATCTAGGAGTATAAATAAAAAATGACACTAAAAAATAATGTAATGTTGTGTCTTTCCATCCCTTAGTTTTCTATCCTTATTTATTTTGTTGAGATAAAATAAAGGGTAGTGAAATTTATGTATGGATGGAGTGTCAACCTGCAAGTTTATCTAGTGTGAGTTTTATATTTCTTTTTCATTTTTTGGAACCCTGATATTCAATGAATATTATATTTATTTTTCATACACAAATTTATTTTGAGAAAATTAAAATTATTTTCAAGGAAATGTATTTTAAATAATTGTTGATGTGAGAAACTTTTTACTTGATTTTTATTTTCAATAATTTATATAAGTTTGAAAGATTTTTGAAATCCATGCCCATGAAAAAATGGATCAAAATATTTTTCCAATATTCGAGGTATTCTAAACCATTATTACATATTCTTTCTAATACCCACACATTATTGATGGAAACATGGATTTGGTGTGAGAACCAAAACTTGTGATTTTTCTATTTTGAAGATTTGGATTTAAATAATTGTTTTTTAAAACTATTTATTCACTTATTTGACTAGAAAAAATTCTAATTTAGAGGTAAATTTATATCTCTCCTTAGTTATCCCTTAGGTTCTATGAATTTACTTAATTTTTTAATCCACATACAATCTGATTTTTCCTTAGCTACTAGCACTCTTGGTTATTTTGCATGGATATTTTATCATTCAGTGTGGTGGAAGGTTGTTTCATGTTAATACTGTATTTTCACCCGATTATTCATGCACTGTACTTAAGAGTCAAACCTACCCTTTTCAGCATTAAAATATTTAAATCATTTTACCCACCAAACCTAAGAACCAAAATTAACCTTGAGAAAATATTCATAATTGAATTAATTATCATCTTTCACACTTTACATAAATGATAATTTTTACAAGCCTATGGTGATACATGCAATTTCCAAGTATGATCATTACACTAGATCTAATTTTTCTTGAGTGAAGAGCGATATAAAATTCAATCTGAGGTTTGTTCTAATTAGGACATGGATGGATTTATGAGTTTAAAAAAATATAAATTTTATGAATTAAAATGAGAGGAAATTTTTTCTCATTTATGATACATGATAAAGATTCATTTCGGAAAAGATCATGGATGTTTTTCTCATTTTTTATTATTATGTGGATTATGATTTGAATATTTGATGATGAACCGAGATTGTAATGAATAAGTGTGGGAGAGTGATGAATAAAATATTTTCATATATTAAATACTATAAATAAATATTTTTAAACCCACCATAGTATTATTTTAATTTAAACTGTAACAATTTTTGGGTTTTAGTGAAATTTTGTTTTTAATTTTAAAAATTACCTAATTTTGGGATTTTATTGTTGTATTTTTATTCATTATTTTGACCATAACTATTTATAAACTGAATTAAATCATGAAATTAATTTTTTTTAGTACTCTATACATCTTTGGAAAAATTTTATCCTTCTGGAACCAAAGAATAATTAATCCTTTTGAGGCCCAAAATAATCTCACAACCTCTCCCTCAAAAACTGGGCACAAATGTTGTCACATTTAAAGATGATATTTTATATCGAAGTGGTTAGGACAATTGAAGATGAAATTAGAGTTTGATATGGACAAGAAATTAGTTAAAATATTTCTTGAAGGATACCACAAGTGAATTTGGTAGTTTCAAGGCCATTATTTCATGGGGATTTGAATATTTGTAATATGAAGTTTCACATGGCCAAAATAAATGTCTTAGAGTAAAACAACCATAAATCCTCCATAAAATAGAAAATCATACTAAAATTTGGAGGGTGGAAGAAATAGAAATTAAGGAAAAAAATTATTTAATAACACTTCCCAATATCTTGTCATTTAATGAGTCATCCATGTCATCAATTTCAGAGGAAAATGTTAGGACCGAACATATACCACATTTTCCCTATAAAATGTCACCTCCCATCACATTACAAAGGATTTCTATTTGAAGGGGGAAAGTCAAAGTTTAGTTTTTTAATATTTTGTTACAATTTCAATATATATTTGTTTATATATTATTCTTCTTCTCTTCATTTATCTACTTCAATTTCTTTTATTTTATGTGTTTCTCCCACTGTGCTTCTTTTATGTCCCTGCTTATGTAGAGGTAACCCTCACTACTGTTCGAGGGGGTAAGTTGTGGTATTTTAGTTTATTTTTCTTTATTGGTTTATCATATATTCATCTAAGAATTAAATAATGATTAAAATGATTATGGTGACCGGTCGCCCCACTTTCTCTACTATTGTCTTCTTTATCCTCGTTCACTCATTTACCTTTTCATTTATATCTAATTCATTTAAATAGTGTATTTTTTAGAGGATATTTATATGGAATAGGTTACTCATACATGAAGAGGTATTGGTGTAGGGTAATACCATTATAAAAATATGGTACAGAGTGGCAGGTCTTGATCTCCACATTGAAAAATGTATTTATAGATATTTTCAATAACAATGATAATATCACTATGAACCTTGACAGAAATGGATTTAATATACAAACTTATTTTTGTCTCTTTATTTTCATTGGTTTTTTAATTTTAATTATCATATATATTATATTTCACATATTTTTAGAATCAATGCCCTTATATATTACTTATGTTTTTTTATATTATTAATATTTAAAATAGTAATAATAAAAAACAAGTGCATGTAGGAGGCTCAATGTGATTGATCCTAGGGTGTTCCACTATTATATATTCTTAGGATAATAATAAATTAATTTAATAGTGGTTCATGATAAACCGATGTTATAAATATATAAAATATTATGTCTGGGCTACCAACTAAGTCATTCATACCATGTTAGTCTTTGGATAATCAACCATGTACCTACTTTGGTATTAGGTAACAACCCATGTACTATATTATTTTCAGGATTGGATTACAACCAGTGTACCCTCTTATTTTTGGGCTTGGGCTATGAGTCATGTCCTTTGATACCACCAGCGTGCCCTCTTGTTTTCATTCTTGGGTTACAGCCCCAATATCCTTTGATTTTATATATGATTTATAATTACCCAATTCATTATAGGGATATATAGGTCCCACTAACCACATAATGAAATCATACATACATTTACCATAAGATAAAAAAACATTAAACATATAATGAACCATAAAAAGATATGTGTTTCATAAACATCAAATCATAACCAATGAAATAAAATTGATAACATAAACATTTCATCATATCATAACCTATTGTAAATATATTTGTTTCATGATCATTTCATCCTATAATAACACATGAAATGAACTGAGTTTCATAAGAATTTATTATGGAATCACATGTGGAAGATAAATGGGTTTCATTAACATCATTCCATTAAAACATAAACCAATAATAGAAATAATATGAATGGTATCCTTTTATCATATCTCTATTAATAATGAACTATATCAATGGATTTCATCTTAGATAAAGAAGGATTTTGAAAGATCACTATGAGAAATTATTAAATTAAACAACCATTCTTTTAAAATCACTATTTTTATGAAATAATGTTTTTTTGAAAATCCTTTTATTTGAAAACAACATTAAAAAATTATGAATTGAGCTTTAAAATTAATTTTAAATATTTCTTGTGGAAAATATCCTTTAGGATTTGAAAAAATATTTTCAATAAACATATAACATTTATAAAATAATTATCCAAGAAAATGATATTAAAATTCTATTTAAAAACAATTTTAGAAATCAATTTTAGAAATCCTGGTTTTTTAATAAAATAGATTTCTGACCAAAGAGAGAAGTAATGTGAGATTTTCTAAAAACAATTATTAATATTATTAACTTCTAAATAGTGGAAGAAATTGTAACAATAAATGAATATATAATGAATAACCAAAGGATAATAAATTTTAGGATTTTTCTAGACTGATGGATCATAATATTTCATCGATGGAATCATAATCGAAAAAAATCCCGATAAACAATGAGATTATAGTAGTAAACTCTTATCACTTTAGAAAATTCGAATCAAAATATCCATGAGATTATAACATTACATGAAGCGTATGATATCATGAAAATATATTGATTCATGATACAACATGTAAAAGGGATGTATATACACCTCATAAAATAATGTTGGTGGAAAAAACAGCATGTGTCTCAAAGAATGAATTTGAGACAAAATTAATTTACTGATTTGGTAACTTTTGAACCATAAACCATATGAAAGAGGTATATTCAAAAGGATATTTAAATAATGATACATTTTATGATAAATACCATAGAATAAATTAATGTTCAGTATATATAGCACACAAATTAAAAGAGTGGTGAATATAAAAAAAGTCTCATATAAATAAAAGTGAGACTAGAAATCTCCCAACTACATGAGTAACTTTGGAAAAATGAGATCCATGAAAAAATAACATAAATTTAAAATTTTAATATCATTAAATATATTAAATTCATGATAAAAATGTCATAGGGTTGTATAAACACCACACAACATGAATAAGTGGTGAATATAACATGTCACTCATGGAAATAAAAGTGACATAAGAAATCCCTTACCTTATGTCCTAAATTTCTTTATACATGTGAAAACATCTTATACAATAAATAAATGTTTATCATAAATATAAATATGAAACATATACTTATATATATTACCATATATTATTTTATTATGATGTTATATTACAGATTTATTAACAAATCCATGTTAATGTTATGTTTCGGGTAATATCTCCTTCTTTTTTCATATATTTTTTGACTTTTTTTTCTTGATCCTATTAATTAGATCATCAATTAATTATTTAATTAATGGAAAAAAGATATAAATATAATATATCATCATTATATATGTATTTATTATAATCTGTAAAAAATATACATATGAAATGAAATACAATATTCAAGGAGATGACATGCCGCACGTAAGTACAAACATCATTTTAGTTTTCTTGTCATATTGAAAGAATAAAATTAAATGGAACACATATATTTATTTATATTATTATTCCATTATAACTATTATGTAATGTATAACATATAATTTTACTAAAACCATCTTTAATATATTCCATGTAAAGTGTGAATGAATCACATCTCTTTGAGGAGGCGGTGGTCCACATGTCCACAAATGAAGTTATCGTACTCCAAAAAAATGGAATGCATGATTTTATATGTTATATAATAATTATTGATGCATAAAGACATCATAAATATCACAAATATCATATAAAAATAATATTTCAATCATTATTCCCAACCTTTTAAGCTGGTAATGGATGAATGAATGACATTTTTTCACGAGGCGGTAGTCCCCCTTAGACCAGAATCATGACTGTGTATCCCATTTGATGGAAATGTGTGTTATTTTAGGTCATATTCTCAGTATAAAAACGTATAATTATATTTATAATACTATTTTTATTATATAATCTTCATATAAGAGTAATTTACTTGGTGTATAATCAAATAAAATAATATTTCTCATTGAAGAACGTTACCTCTTCATCGGGTTATTCCTTTTGGTTTATATGAAATGGACTTCTTAGATGGATTTCTTCACAAAGTGAGGATTCTAATATAATATTATGGGTTTTTAGGTTATTTGGATATGTTATGGATGATACAAATTGTTTGAGAGGAGTGAAGTAATAAGGAGGGTGAGTGACCTTTTATAGTGGATTAGGTGTGGTATTCTTACAAATATAAAAGGTAAACGCTATTTTGAGGTATTCCATAAATAATTTTCCCCCATAATGGTAAGTTTTTTACCCACGAGATTATATCCTCTAAATATGGATTAAATAGTTTTCTCACATGTTTCTTGGTTATTAGTCCACTTAATTTAATGTTTAATCACTATGTAAACTTGTTTTTTTACCTTAATCCTTGTAAATAATTTTAATTACATTCAGTAATATTTTTGGTAAAAAAATAAATTTACCTTTACAAAAATTATAAATTATTCTGATTCTAATTAATGAATCAATTTTTTCTAATTATTAACACATAATTGGTATAAATTAATTTAAAATTTATCCCGTAGATAGGATGAAACAATGGGTTTTTATAGATAAAAATTTTAAAATATTGTTATGTTTTCATATCCAATTTCAATTTGAAATTGATTTTAATAAACTATTTTTTTTATTCATTTATAAATAAAAAATCTATACTTTAAAATAAATTTATATTATTATTTAACTATATAAATAAATTATATGAAAAGTATTTTTTCATTATAATTTAATATTTTTCACTATTCATCAAAAAATAAAATTTCTCAGAAATGTACAAAGAAGTCACACAAGGTTAATTTTTATACTCACATATTAAAATTGAATTTTATTTTTTAAAATAAATATTATAAATGTTCAAAAATTTATATTTAATATATGATAGCCATTAAAAGTCAGTAAAATTACCTTTTAGAAAATATATATTTTTATTCATAAAATTGGATATATTCTTATCGTATAGCTATAAAATATATTGGATGAGTGTTAAAAGAAATTATTGAATATTTAATATTTAAATTTTATTAAAATAATTCATAAAACTTGGTTTGATTAATTTATTGAGATTAAATTGTTTTTATACATAAAAAATATTTTTCTTAGGAAATGAATTTCTTTATTTTCAAATAGTTTTTACTTCAATTACTAACTAATTAAAAATAAAAAAATTCATTTTATATACATGTGTAAATAATATTTTCACAATATATTTAATCTTATTTATAACATCTATTCCAATGGGTATGTGACATCTATAATGATAATTTAATAACAATATTAATATTATATTGTATTAAGGGAAAACTTAGACTTATGTGCAATAAACGTTATTGAAGGAACTCAACATTGTGTGTAACAAAATCCATCTATATTTCTATATGTACCACATTCAAATATATGTGTTTTATGTAGTTAACTATTAAGTTGATATTATATGTGACATAAGCCAAAAAAATGTGATTTCATATAACACAAGAAAAATTTAGTGTTTCATGAAATAATGAATATTTAAATCACTAAATCAATTAAAAAATATTTCACAAAATATTGGGGTGTTACAATCATTCCTATATAAGGGGTAGTTATTCTTAATAGTAATTTAATTA
Source organism: Viscum album (assembly GCA_963277665.1). NCBI lineage: Eukaryota > Viridiplantae > Streptophyta > Magnoliopsida > Santalales > Viscaceae > Viscum > Viscum album. Next base: position 592,763,459 of record OY728167.1, read on the forward strand.
TGAATTTAATAATCATCATAAATCCTTATTATTCCTTCAACCTTGTTTTCAAAGAGAAATGGTGAAGGCCTAGGTGACACTATCAGAGGAATAAATAAAAATCCCTCAAGATGCTAAAGTTTACCATTAAACTCTTTTAACATAGCGGGTTCCATATGATACAATTTCCTAGAAATGGTTCTCACCCTAGGGGTAGATCAATAGTTAACTCCACCTCCATCTCAGGTGGAAACCCAAAAATATCATCAAGAAATTCCCAAGGGTAATAAATCACCACTATAGTAAATGGATTTATCATACACTTATAAATTATAGCAATATGAATCACATAAATTTTCCATGTGATAATTCCTATATAAGCAGTAAAATTTCCCATTCTGCACTATATAGTATCCCACTAACCCTAAATGATATTAGGAACTACATCGTAATAGAGAAATTGAACTTCATGAATATGTTTGTTGACCTAGACCTTAAAACTGATCATCTAATCAATACCAATGACATGGGTTATGAGTTATTGATAAAAAACATGTAAATCTGTCATGACCTTACGGTCAACAACCATGACATGGTACTCATAAAAATGGATACCATGTTCCATCCACAACTCTAATGCTATGTAATGTTCCATCATGAAGAGCATAAGATCAAAATGAATAACTAATGCATTAATAAACATAGATGATTTAATGTAATGAGATGCACTAGCAACAAAATATTCATGAACCATATCAGAGGAAATAAACATCATATATCTCGTAGTTTCTAGGTTTTCATAAAATTCACCTATTTCATGCTTCACTTTAGGATGATGAATAACCTAGGATTTTATTTTCTCTTTATTTGAATCCTAACTATCCTTATTTGTACAAGAGTGAGATATTATTCTTCTCATTTCCCCATCCTGTAACTGAGGGAATTTATTAACACTAGATCTAGAACTACTTAATTGAGTTTCCTTTCTATGATACATAAGAGGTGATAAAATTGTCTATAACTGTGGAATACATTGGTCTGTTTCCATTAGTCATTCATGATGTGGCCATTTCCCAAACTCTAGATAATTATCACTTAGATCTATCCTAACTTCTATATTTCACCAACACCAAAACCCAATCATGGATTTCCTTTCACTCTCTCATGGAGTGAATAAATGTCATGGATTCACCTATCATTTACATAACATCCACTAGGATGTGTCTTTATAACATTGTTGGATTTTACCATTAATGGTGTAAAAAACATCAAGAATAGTCAGTAGGTTCTGAAGAATCATTATTGACATAATATCATACCTCAAAACCATCTATAACAACCTATCCTTATATTAGTAATTATAATTCCATTCATGTGATAATTTTACTAATTCTGTAAAATGAGTAGCACCGTCCATAACAGATAATTCTCCTTACTTCAACTTACCTAAAAAATGATTCTCTTCCATAGACAATGATTCAACATAAAATTTATAATTGGAGACGTTCATGAAATATATCTATAATTGATCATTTTGTAACATCAAATGTATGTTAGATACCCAAAATTTCATCTCTAGTCCTTCATAAATATATGTGTTGAAACGCATTTTTGAGTCCTCTAGAGTATTATATAAGGTGATAAATGTTTCAATCATTTAAAGCTTATCCTTTATTTCTAGGGATAATATTTTAATACAAGCTATATGTGGATTATTCTTGGTAAACTATGATGAATTATCCAACATTCATTTCTGGATTGTAATACTGATCTGACATAGAGTCTGGATTGTCAGGATAACTACTTCAACCAATAGAGGGTTTACTAAATATATTTCATTTATAACATGTCTTTCTGGTTGGACCCCTTGATTCAGATTATCTCTTCTAGGATGAATTATACAATAATTATGAAAGATAGAACTTGTTTCATATAGAAAAACATCTCTAAAAAAATAGAAACTTCAAGAATCTATATTAATACCCTTAGTGAATACCCATTAATAAAAAATAATAATTATATGAAATGTGTGAACATTAGTATCCTAAAATGGGAAAGATAGTTGTTTATTTAAATAAATCCAAAAAAATCATTTTAATAACCTATACATGTAGCTCAATATTAATGAATAATTCCTTACCACCCATGGTAACTGAATATCAAATACTAAAGTGAAGTGTTAGAGAATCCTTCCACACTTACTAAACAACAAGTTCAGTTGGACATACTGATGTTTTCTAATGATACTATATACAAAATCATTTGGTAAAAAACATTAATGAACCAACCCTAGCCAATTTGACACGTCACCAGAATCATCCATACAAAAGGTATGGAGAGTGTTCTTAATCAACACGACCTATTTACCAGAACATAGATATAAATATAGGAATGAGATGTGAAATTATTACATGGAACACATATCACAAATATTGATGGATATATATATATATATATATATATATATTTATATAATATAAAATAAGGGTAAAAATAATAAATCTAAATCAATCATGAGATATAATAAGATAGGACGAAAGTTTTCCCAAACACATGAAAAACCATGTGATAAAAAACTCTCTCCATGTTTCAATCATTCACCGCCATCATAAATATCTTAAAGACGACATTCATAGGAATTCGATTCTATACTACATGATGGAATCCTATTTACCTGAGTCTTGAAAAACCAATTCTACATATGTCTTATGGAATATATATGTTGTGAGGAAACACATAGTAATATATCACTATGAATCTATACAACATCTTCCTCAATGAAGAAGTTATTTATAGATCTAAAATTAAACCCTATTTTATAAAGCAGTAAATATAAAAAAAATCAGAAAAAATCCTTTCTATTTTACTTTTTTAAAAATATAACCCACTAGATAAGATCATGGAAGTAAAATATGTTTAATTCAAAGAAATTTAAATAATATGAAAATAAAATAAATGTAAATGAAAACTATTATGAAAACAATAACAAAACTATCTACGAAATGTCTGAAAATAAATCAAAAACAAGATACAAAATGTGTTTTTTGATACACGGACCTCTATAGCTTCAAGATAGCATAAACTAGGTCCCTAAATGGACATGTATCCCAAAGTCCTCCCAATTACTAAATAATACCATCACATTCAAGATAATATTATGCAAAATGTTTGAAATATTATTTTTGGAATTTCATCGAAAACATAAAAAACATAAAAAATGTATTCAATGAAAACCCATTTTTAAACATTCCATGTCACCACCCAAGATAGATTAAAAACCATGGATATCATTTTATACATTAAGAATATCAAAATAATCATTTTTATATTCAAAACTAAATAAATTTGGGAATATTATTATATATTTTCATATGAATTAATCCATTGGATAGATACACCTATCTTGCTAATAGAAGAAAGGCCATGGAATTCAAATTCGCTGATGGGAAATAAGAGATCCTATCATCATAAGACATGATATACAATGAACATCAATAATTACCTATAAATAAAAATAAATACCACAATCAGATGATGATTGAGTTCCAAGGGATCATGGGAAAATTATATCGAGGAACAATTTAGTTATATATGAACAAATCAATTTGATATCAGAACATTAGTTGATGACACCCACCAAAATCGACTGAGGTACACTGAGGAATCAATAGGAGAGTCATCTAGAGAATCATGAAGGGTGTGGTTTGTTCAAATGAGGATTTATGAGGATATTAAATATATAAATGTCATATATAATTAGTTTAATTTTTCCTTTTAAGATGTTCTTATTAGGTCACAATACTAAGAAGTACAATTATAAAAACAGTGTGATTACTGTGTGGTAGCTACTATTCCTTGAATGATAAATTGAAATGTTTTTTGGGAATAAATTCATAGTGTGTCATGTTTTTCTGAACCTACTAGACCCAAACCCAAAAATTATAGAGTTTTCTTTATAAAACTCATGGTTATAAAAAACATGATCAGTACCATGAAAATCATCAGTAGTACCAAAATATCCATATGACACTATTACTGAATTATTATAGAAATGATGTTACAAGATTAGGGGGAGGATGGAAGCAGAACCCTGAGAGAATCTCCAAACATTTACCTTGAAAAACCTAATTTCACTAGATATTGGAGATAAATTTCATCTGGTTCTCTAGATACAGCTATATGCTATGGCCTCCTTCAATCCAGAATGGGAACAATCCGTTAAAGGAATCGTTCATGAATTAGAGAAGAAAAACCTCCCCAAAGTGGATTCAAATCGAGAACTTCAATCAAAAACCAATGTAATATCTTTCTTAGAAGCACTTAAGGGATTAGATATACACAAAGTGATCATGTTAAAGACCCCCCCCCCCACCATTCAAAAAACTGAAAGATGGTGGATTCTCTGTTGATGCTGACCTAGATTCCCTACAACAACAACTAATCACATGTATGTACTCTGTCATGGGGCACATTGCTTATCTAAAGGGGGGAAACCCTAGTCTTCACCTGATCTCAAACCCTGAATTTCTCATTGTTGGTTAAAATCCCATTGGAAACTAGTTCCAATTGGAAAGAGGTATTATCATAGTATACTCAACTCCCAAGAGGATTAAAATATCATATGGAAAATGGATATCCTCTAACTGCAGCCTGGTTTCATTCAATTATCTGAGTGGGATATAGATTTTAATCCTCACATGCATTGGAATTCCAGGGCACAAATTTGGATCAGATTACATGGGATAAACTAGATTATCTGGCATCTAAATATCCTAAATGATATAACCTCTTTTATTGGTGTCCCTTTGAAGATCGATCAACATACACTTAAAGGATATCATGGACTGTATGAAAGAGTCATGGTAGAGGATAATTTAGAGTCAAAATTACCAGATGTCATTATGTTCACTGCAAAGTATAATCGAATGGATGTTATAGTGGAGTATGAGCACAATCCTCCTTTTTGTGAATTATGTAAGATTATTGGGAACTCAATCTCCAACTTTAGAGTGGTTAAAAAACAAGTTCAACTATAACAACCCATGTATTTATAGAATAATACCTTTTAATTTCTATGAATTTTTATGAATAATACTTTAATTTTATTTTAAAGGGGATGATTTTTCCAATAGTGTTCTCGTCACACAACAATGGGTTTCTCTGAAATCTTACATTGCACAAAACTTTGAGTTATACAAAAAAATATTACAATAATAATATTAATATTTTAAATGGTAGTTAAAGCCTAGTAGTTGGAACGGTGGGAATTAATAATATCAAATAAATTTTAAAATATTGTTTACACATGTTTAAATAATGATTCATTGGTTACCAAATTTATTAGAAATGGAAATAAAAATGAATTGAATATAAAGGATATGTTTTTATGAAAACCTATTTAAAAGAGAATAATTATGTTTATAAGATCATAAAATTATTTGTAGATTTTTATTTAATAAAAAATATATTTTAAATATTCAATTTAGTGTTTCAAATTCATCTCATATATTCTCTGTATACGATAAAATAAAAAATTTGATTTTTCAGATAAAAGAATTATTTTTCTAAAAATGCAGTTTTACAGACTTTTGATTGAGAACCATTTATAAATTTATTTTTTAAAACCATTATATGTTATATTTGAAATAATAAACTTCTTATTTATATTCTTTACATAAAAATTTACTTTGGATGAATTTTTGATATTTTTATGATAACTATAATGATTTGGCGAATAGTAAAAATAGGAAAAAAATTAATTAAATAAAACTTTTTATATAAATATAATTTATATATTTAAATAAAATTATTTAATGGTTTTAAAGTATAAATAAAATATATTTTTATCATTTATTCTAATTTTTGGTCATTGGAAGTAATTTCACTTTTAAATAGGATACAAACACATGTCAATATTTTGATAGATTTTACTTCTTAAAACCCCACTTTTTGGTTTTGAGAATGAGATTTAATTCTAAATTAATTTCTCTAAATTTTGGGTTTTTAATTTAAAAAAATGGATTAAATATTTGGAACCAGAAGGTCCAAATTGTGTGAATAGATACCATTTAGTTTTGGACATTATGAATAGTAACTTTAGAAATTATTTTATTTACCCTGGTTAATGGGTAAATTTGGTAAATAAGGGTAAAAAACAATATTATAATAATATTAAACTACCCTAAAACCTGTAACGATCATATTGGATGAGATATATTAGACCATGGGAATCCATAGGTAGATTTTGGGACCCCATGGAGCCACTTGGGAGTGATAATGACATGTTATAAAAAATAATTTTAAGGAAAGAGAAATACAACATAAACATGTATCTTTTTCTAAAAAAAATTTTATATGGGGTTATATAATTTTTATATTAAACTATAAATTTTAATTATAAATATAGAAATATTTCCTACATATTATTTTATTTATATTTTTAAAAAATTAAATAAATAAATTTAATTATGACACAACGATGATGTAGTGATTGCTTCGTTAATAAAGGATTCAAACAAATGATATTATAAATGTTAAAATAAATTTAATTTGGTTGTTATTATGTCATCCAAAAATTTTATGGATGATATTTACATATTAAATTTGAGTTAATACCTTTTTTCAAATGAATCTTGTTTTTATGAATTTGTAAAAAAGTGAAGTATGAATAGTGATCAAAATTGATGTAATTCATAACATAAAATATAAAATAGTTTATTAAATGATATTAAATTCCTAAATATCTGATATTAGTCCAAATGGTTAATATAAGTCCCAATATTTCATAAATAACTTTTTTTGGGTCGATTGACATGATATGGTAATTACATTAACTCATAATATATGAGTAACATGTTATCTCTTTAAGATTAAAAATGGTAAAAAAGGGTTAAACCAAAATGATAAGGATAAAAAAATCTTCCAAAATTGTATAAAAATTATTGGATGATGTGTATTCGAACCAAAATGATCTTAACTTAGAATTAAATTATGTTTTGACCATTTGTAATCGACATTGAATTTTTTATAAATTAATATTTCAAGAGTTTCCTAAAGTGACCCTCCTCCCTCTTATAAAATTCCATGACCTCTACCCGCATAATTACACCTCTCAAGCCCCTTGGATCATCCAAAATTTTCTCAAATAAGCTCCAAACATCCATAAATCCCTCCTAGAATCCTTACCTTGTATATAATGAAATTCAAGAAATCCTTTTAGCTCAAATCAAAAGAATTTTCCCAATTTAGAGGTAACATATTCTCTCATGTTCCTTTCTATGTTTTCATTCTCCACTACCTACGATATTCTTATTTTTTTATTAAAATAAATTTAATTTGGTTGTTATTAAAATAATAATATTCAAATGATGATTGTTCAATTTCCCCCTACCACCTCTCATGGTGGCCATTATAATGGAACAATATTTATATATGATATATATTATATTTATGTTGTCTCTATTATTATGTAATTTTTATTTACAACATACCATTATGATTTCTATGATGTGTAAATATGATAATTTCATTTGAGGAAGTTTGGACTACCTCCCCCTTAAAGTGATATGACACATTCTTACCATACATGGAACGTATAAAAGATGGTTTTATTAAACCTATGAGACATACATGACATGAATATAATATCGGTATTATAATATAAATTTATATCATTTGAATATTATTATTCTAATAAGACAAAGAAATGAAAGTAGCGTTCATGTATACATATGACCTACCATCTCCATGAACGGTGCATTTAATTTCTTATCTAAAAATGTTATGTACTATTATAAATACATATATACTATATATATATATATGATATTTAGATCATGAATATTATTTTAGAGATTATTTAATTTTGACTACATGTACAATTTATATCAAAACAAGTTCATTTTTGACTCAGGTACCGAATATCAAAAAAACAACTGATATTAAATTAAATAATTATGTAATTTTTATAACATGGTGATAAGTTATATGAAAGGAATAATAAACTTGAAAAAGGTTCTGAAGCATGTCTAAATTAACTTAAGTTTATTATTTAGGAATAACGAGGATCATACGTGATGAACCGAGCTTAAGGTAAGGGAATTCATCTCAATATCCTTTTATTGAGGTATATTTTGATAATATAAACCTCTTTCTTTTACATGGTGTATAATAAAACCCTTTGATTGTTAATTTCATTCAAAGGGAATATTTTTTATATGAATTGTTTCACTTAATGGCATAAGGAAATTTTTTAAAGTAAGCGGCAACCACGACCTCTACACCGCCATAATTGTTATCTGATATTTGGATTCCTTTATAAGCCTTATTTTTTTCAAAAGGAAAGGAAATACCTTATTCCATTTTTGAGAGCATTTGTATTGAAAATGGTTTTTGAAATGGATTGGGTATTTAAATATCTTGAAATGATTTCTTGTGATTTGAAATGAAATTTTATTAGTGAAATGTTGATTTTTTTAATATTTTATGTGTTTTGATTATATAATGGTTCTTGACCATTTGATGGGTGGTTATGTGATAAACTAAATAACGGGTGGTTCCGTGATAAAACAATGACTAGTGGTTACGTGATAAACCAAATGACGGGTGTTTCTATGATAAACCAAGGACAAGTGTTTATGTAATAACATCCAATTCATTGGGTATATATGTCGACTGTATGACTATTCAGTTTAGTGATATGTGTGGAAGTTGACCGTATGGTTTTTACATTTAGGTATGTTTATGTCCCAAGTTATCTTTATGTGTTATATGTTGATTTATATGGCATTTATGGTCATATTTGGGTTAAAAAAAGGGTAAGAAATGAGATTATATTCAGTGAAGTGTTTTTTATTACTTCTTAAAAGGTTAAAAGTTTTACTTTATGATAAAGTTTTCATTGTTTATATGTTTCTTCATGAATAACAGTTTTCATTCATTCTGTATCCCTTATTGAGATTTTTATTCCCATCCTAAGTTTTGAAATTATTTTCACAGGATATAAAGAAGAATAGGTTCAACGATGGGATCAAGGAAAAGTTATGTTGTTAAAACATGAAACAATGTCATGTTTATTTTTTTATGATTTTTCTTTTATAAAAAATGGATAGTGAGTAGAAGTGCCTACTTATAATATTCAAGTTGTTATGTATCGGTTATGACCTAACTCTCTAAAAATATAAACCTAAAAATATCCTTGATGTGAATTAAAGTCAAATTATTGACTTAACTCAAGATTATGTAATGTTTAAGGCTGGGACCTTATAGTTTGTATCAGAGGTCAATTTAAATAACTTTAGAGGTTAGGGTGTTATGTAAGCATAACTGACATGTTTTATAAAACCACAGTGGTTAGCATATTAGAAAAAGTCATAGTTATTTTTGATAACTTGAATGAGTTTGAGATAACATAAATAAGTATATCTTAGTGTTTACCATCCTAATAAGATAGTATATGATGATTTTACTGATATACTCACACTAACCTTTTTGGTTTTAGTAAATGGATGGATCTAGATGGCACTTAAGTAACAAAGGATGTGAAGGAAGCTTTTGTGGTTTCTGAATAATAAAAGAAATGAAATGGGATCTTCCATGAGAACTCTTGTAGTTATTCATAACCAACTATATGGAGTTATGATTGACCAGTGAAAACATGGTGATTCTTCTATATATGTGAGAATGGAATCCCTATGTAAGTTTAGGTAATAATCATTAAGGTAAGTATATTAAAAAAACTATCTGTTAATGATATGGAAATAAATACCTAGGAAAATGTTTCAAAGGGACTATAAGATGTTATAGATGTGGTATTGGAGGCCATAAAGCAATAATCTTCCATAGAAAAAGGAAGCATTCAGTTGCCTCCAGGAAAGGGAAAAAATTAATATCCAAGGGCCCAATTCAATGTTTTAAATGTGGTGTGCATGGTCATTATATAAATAGATGTCCGACAAATAAGTTTCATTAATGGGATCAGTAGGACCATACAAATATATGTTTACCAATTCCTAATTCCATTTTAATTAAAGACGAGGAAACTGAAAATAACCTATGAAAGGTATGTATTTTTCTTAGCTCATTTTTTGAAATTATTGAAATCTTAGGACATTATGCATGATTTTTTTTATGATAGAAGTATAAAATAATAATATAGAAAAACATGGATAAAGGATCATGAAGAATGTTTGATGATTAATATGTTAACATTTTAGGAATTGAAAAGTTATGTTGGATTTATGGATGATATTATGTTTAAATATACTAATAATGGGATGAGATATAGTATTTGTAACCCTTATTTTTGTTATATAAAAATGTTAATTGTGGAATAATTGTATTTTCTTTTGTGGATATAGTTATAAAGAAGCATTAGGGTTTATATGATTCTAGAATTTGAGGCAATTAATGGTTATTACTTTTTTGGGATGCTAAATGTGAGGTATGAGATAACCATTGATATTAAAATATGTTATGGTCATTTTTGAAGATTTTATATAATTTTTAGAATGTTTTAAGAAATATTATGTTTTAGGAAAAGGACAAACCATAGGAAGTGTGACAACCAGTCGCGTCCGGTAAGGCCGTGGGAATCGAACCCACAACCGAAGGGCGACATGGGTGCATCACCTACCACTGGCCTATGTGAATCCTCTGGTTAATATGACTTATTCTCTTTAGTTTAAAAGATTTTATGGATCCATAATATGTTGATTTATGGAACATATTCTTTATCAAATTTATATCCTTAGTATCGGAAAATGTTTTTAGTGATTAGGTGATAAATGTAATTTTGGAAGACATTCTCTCTTTTGGGAACACTATAAGTTTAAGGAAAATATAATACTATGAGATTTTATTTGAGGAGTAATGGTATAATTTTATTTTGGCAGAATATATTTTTTTAATATGGACAAATAGAGATTTGGGTTATTTTAGGAGATGATTAACCTATCGTGGAGAAAATGTGAGTAGGTTAATTACTTTTAAGTAAGAGACTTTAAGAGTAGTTGATGTTATTTTGAGATAAATGTTATGATTAATTGTGGAAGACTAGGTAATAAAATCCTTATAAATTTTTTGTCTTCAATCTTAATTTGGATTTATTTGAAGAATTTTAAGGACAATTGTTTATTTTTTGGTCTTGGTTGATATTTGGGACCTTGTTTGTTGAATTTTAGAGATTAACAATAGTATTTCTTTTTATAAAGGATTATTCTTTTTGGTGACTATATCAGCTTATACTAACCATTTTGGTTTTGGTTAATTTTTCAAGACATGATGAATAGATAATTAGTATTTTTAGGATTATGTGATTCTTTATATGTTTATTCTAGCACTTCAGGTGTGACCAAGTCATCTTGAATACTCATCATTTAGAGAAAAGATGAGTTTGTGGAAAATATTTATTAAATGATGAAACTGCACTTGACAAGTATGTTTCTTTATATTCTTAGTCAAGCTCATAAATAAATTCCCCAAATTTATGAAAATAAACCTAAACCAAAAAAATTTTCCTTTTACTTTTCCTACTGGGAAATCAAATACCTTTTAACCCATCACATGTTTTTGGTTTTCTGGTAGTTAACTTTCTCCTGATTATGTTTTCTTTCACTCTCCATCAGAACATGATGATTATTTTTTCTTCCATATCCATGTATTCTTACATGGAACCCTAGAATGGGTTATCTAGGGTGACCTTTATACTTCTATTTCTTTCTTTTAAAGTGGTATTTTTATTTACCCTTTTTTCGATGTGGGATTTCCAATGATGTTTCCGAGCCCAATTTTAAAATTGCGAGGACACAGTTTCTAAAAGGGGGGAATGGTGTAATGACCAAGTTATATATAGAATAATAACTTTCCATTTATAGTAATATTTATTAATAAGATGTTAATTTTATGTTATATGGGACACTTCTTCTGATAGCGTACTCAACACACAACAATAGGTTTCTCCGAAATCTTACGTTGCACAAAACGTTGAGTTATACTGAAAAATAATACAATTTTATTATTATTATTTTAAATGGTAGTTAACGCCTAGAAATTTGAATTGCAGGAATTAATAGTATCAACTAAATTTTAAAATATAGTTTATACATGTTTAAATAATGATTCATTGGTTACCAAATTTATAGGAAATGGAAATAAAAACCAATTTAATATGAAGGATGTGTTTTTATGAAAACCTATTTAAAAGATAATAATTGTGTTTATAAAATCATATCACATTTTATGAATTCCTATTTAATGGAAAATATATGTTATACATTCAATGTAATGTTTTAAATTCCTCTTATATGTTTTTTGGATATGGTATAAGAACAAATTCAGTTTTTCAGATAAAAGAAATATTTTTTCTAAAAATAAAGTTTTACAGACTTTTCAAGGTAATCCATTTCCAAATATAGCTTTTAAACCATTATATATTATATTTTACAAAATAAACTTTTTCATTATAATCAGGACATCAAAATTTAATTTGGATGATTTTTTGATATTTTTCTGATAACTATCATGTTTTGATTAATAGTAAAAATATGCTAAATTTTAATTGAAAACAAATTTTTCCATAAAGATAATTTATACAGTTAAATCATATTATTTAATAGTTTCAAAGTATAAATAGAATATATTTTTATCATTTATTTAAATTTTGGTCATTGGAAGTAATTTCACTTTTAAATTGGATATAGACACATGTTAATCTTTTGATAGATTTTACTTCTAAAAAATGTGCTTTTTAGTTTTAACAACAAGATTTAATTTTAAATTAATTTCATCAAATTCTATGTTTTGAATTTGGAAAAATGGATTTCATATTTGTAATCATATGTTCCTAATTGTGTATATTGGTACCTTTTATTTTTGGACATTATGAATAGTAACTTTAGTAATTAATTTATTTGCCATGGTTAAAGGGTAAATCTGGTAAATAAGGGTAAAAAAATAATATTATAATAATATTAAACTACTCTAAAACGTGTACTAATCCTATTTTTTGAGATATTTTTGACCATGGTAATATTTGGGTTTATTTTTTACCCCACAAATCCACTTGGGAGTGATAATGACATGTTATAAAAATTAATTTAATGTAAAGAGAAATATAACCTAAACATGTATCCTTTACTAGTTTTTTAATATTAGGATATATAACTGATCTATTCAAATATAAATATTAATTATAAATCTAAAATTATTTCCTACATCATGGTATTTTATTTATAATTTTTAGACATTAAATATATAAATTTAATTATGACACAATGATGATGTAGTGATTGCTTCATTAATAGAGGATTTAAATAAATGATATTATAAATGTTAAAATAAATGTAATTTGGTCACTTTTATTTCATCCACTAATTTTATGGATGATATTGAAATATTATCTTTTATTTAATGTCTTTGGTTCAAAGTAATCTTGTTTTTATGAATTTGTAAAAAAGTCATGTATGAATAGTGTCCAAAATTGAAATAATTCAAAACTTAAAATATAAAATAGTTTATTAAATGATATTAGATTTAAAAAAATATAATATTCGTTAAAATGGTTTATATGAGCCCAAGTAAGCCATAAATAACTTTTTTGGGTCCTTTGACTTGATATTGTAATTACATTAACCCACAATGTGTAAATAACAGGTTATCACAGTAAGATTAAAAAGGAAAAAATAAGGGTTAAACAAAAAAGATAACGATAACAAAATATTCAAAACCAGTCTAAAAATTATTGGTTGATGGGTATTCGAAAAAAAATCATATAATATTAGAATTAAATGAGTTTTGGATCATTTTTAATTTAAATTTAATTTATAATAAATTAATATTTCAAGACTTTCCAAAAGTTCCCCTCCCCCCTCTTATAAAAGTCTGCCACATCTAGCCATATACTTACACCTATCAACCTCCTTGGATCATCCAATGTTTTCTCTAAAAATCTACTGCCATCCCACCCTTAATCCTCGAATCCTTACCTTGTGCATAAGGAAATTCAATAAATCCTTTTGGCTCAAATCAAAAGAAGTTACCCGATTTAGAGGTAACGTCTTCTCTCAAGTTCCTTTCCTTATTTTCCTTCTCCACTCCATATGATATTCTTATTTTTTTTATTACATGAAAATAATAGTATCCTAAATATACTAGGATGTTTTTATGATAGGTATTTGAACTAAACTTACACACACCTCCATCTAATGGATACAAACATTCTATTTCTGTGTACAACAAACTACTACCTCACGAAACAATGATTGTTCAATTTCCCCCTAACACCTTTCATGGTAGACATTATGATGGAACTATATTTATATATGATGTATATTATATTTATATTTTCTCTATTATTCTGTAAATTTTTATTTACAACATACCATTATACTTTCCATGATTTGTAAATATGATAATTTATTTTGACGAAGTGTTGACTACCTCCCCCTAAAAGTGATATGACTCATTCATGCTATACATGGAACGAATAAAATATGGTTTTATTAAACCTATGAGATATACATGAAATAAGTTTAATAATGGTATTATAGTATACATTTATATCATTTGAATATTATTCTTTTAATATAACAAAGAAATGAAACTAGCGTTCATGCGTACGTACGACCTACCGTCTCCATGAATGGTGCATTTCATTTTTTTTCTCCAAATGTTATATAATATTATAAATACATATATAATGGATATATATGATATTTAAACCATGAATATCATTCTGTAGGTGATTTAAGTTTTACTAAATGTACAATTTATATAAAAACAAGTTCATTTTCGACTCAAGTACCAAATATCAACCAAACGACCGATATTGACATGAATAATTTTGTAATTTTTATAACATGGTAATAAGTGATATAAAAGAAATAATAAAATTTAAAAAGGTTATGAAGAAAGTATAAATTAACTTAATTTTATTATTCATCAAGAACAAGGAAAATATGTGACGAATCATACTCAAGGTAAGGGACTTCATCTCAATATCCTTTCATTGAGTCATATTTTGATAGTATAAACCTCCTTATTTTATAAGATATGTAATAAACCACTTTTACGTTTAATTTAATTCAAAGTGAGTCTTTTTTAAATGAAGTGTTTTACTAAATGAAAAAAGGAATATTTTTAACGTAAGCGGTGACCAGGATCTCTCTTCCACCGTAATTGCTATTTGATATTTTAATTCCTTTATAAGACATAATGTTTTCAAAAGGAAAAGAAATAACATATTACATTTTTGGCTATTTTTGTATTGAAAATGGTTTTTGAAATGGATTTAGTATTTCAATATTTTGAAATTATTTATTGGGATTTCAAATGAAATATTATTATTGAAATTTTGATTTTTGAAATATTTTATGTGTTATGATTATATAATGGTAATTGGACATATGATGGGTGGTTATGTGATAAACCAAATGATGGGTGGTTCTGTGATAAACCAAGGATGAGTGGTTACGTTATAACCTCCAATGCATTGTGTATGGAAGTCGGCCGTATGGGTATTCAATTTAGTGATATGCAAGGAAGTCGACCGTATGGTTATTCCATTTAAGTATGTTTGTATCACAAGTTTTCATTATATGTTATATGTTTCTTTATATTAGATTTATGGCAGTATTTTGGTTACAAAAGGGTAAGAAATGAACTTATATTCAATGAAGTGTTTTTTATACTTCTTAAAGCTGAAAAGTATTACTTTATGATAATGTTTTAATGGTTTACATGTTTCTATAAGACTAATAGTTTTCTTTCATTAGGTATCCATTACTGATGTTTTTATGCTCATCCCATGTTTTGAAATGTTTTTATAAGACAAAAAGAAGAATAGGGTCTAGAATGGGATCAAGGAAAAGATATGTTGTTAAAACCTGAAACTATGTCATGTTTATTTTTTAATAGTTTTGTTTTATAAAAAAATGGATAGTGTCTATAAGTGTATACTTGTAATATTCCTGATGTTATGTATCGGTTTTGACCTAACTCTCTAAATCTCTAAACCTAAAAAGATCCTCAATGTGAATTAAAGTCAAATTATTGACTTAACTCAATATTATGTAATGTTTAAGGATGGGGAATTATGGATACCACCCATTGAAAAGGAATGGAAGGAGTATAAATGACACCAAAAAGGTAAGGGACCTACACTAGAGAAGGTTGAGCAATCCAAGAAACACAATGAGAAATTAGTGAAAAATAAAGGTGATCTAATCTTCTAAAATAATGCCCCAGAAAAATCTTGGGATGATTTGGCTGAAGAGGACAAAATTGAAATTGAATACCATGCTATTACTGATGAAATTTATGAATTTATCAAGGAAATTGTGAAAAATTAATAGCATGATCTCTCAGATGAAGATTTAAAAAATAGAAAAGAGGTTGTAGTTGTGGACCACAATGATATGTAATACACCAATCTAGAAAGTCTTCATCACACTTCACTGGACAATACCTCTACATAGGGTGGTGAAGAATGGGTACAATGCACTGTGAAGACAAACCTAAAGAAATGGACATTGAAAGTACACGGTATAAATGCAATGCTAAAGGAAAATGCACCACTAATAACAAACCTGAGCATTTAAAGACTATAACAGGGCAGAATGTCATCTCAGTTGAAGACTCAAAAGCCAACAAGGGGAGTGCATCTGTTGATCATAGTACTATGCAAGAAACTAACCTAGACATACCACATTCAACCTTAATCATTAATACCTCTACACAAGAAGATATAAATGAGGATAAACTTCCCTATGGAAATTTTAAAGAGATGGTCACTAATGGTCCACCTCATGAAAATGATACTGAAGGCAGGGGCACTACTGATGAAATCTTTGAGCAATCACTGTTTTCTATAAAGAAGACTGCCAAAGCGGTTGACACCAGCAACACTAATGGAATGAATGATAACAGTATGCATGATCATCCTTAATCGGGCATCATTATTACTGATGGGAACACTCTTAATTCAACATCTACAGGAGTCAACAATATGCAACAAAGTAGTGAAAAATAACAAAGAACTCCAATAGACTCCAAGATAAGTAAATCTGAAACCTTTACCTCTCATAACTCATGTTTTAACATGTTGGAAAAATAATACTATGTCTCAGGTACAAATATTTCCAAATACAATTAGGAAATCAACCAGAAATAAGACATCTAGAGGAAAAAATGGGCTTCTAACCCTAAACACAGATTGAAATTCATATTTTATATTTTAATTGTCAGCGTATTTCAAACATTAACACCATTAATACTTTAAAAATATTTATTTATACTCAAAATCCCAAAATGTTTGCTATTATTGAGCCCAAAATTAACTTTACTTTTAATTTTATTGGTTTATATCATTTTTGTTATGCCTTTATTGGTTTTACTAATAATAAATCTTCTTTATAATATTTATAGTTCTTTTCCCACTATTCTATAAAAAATGTTAGTTTATATGAAACCAATGAACAATCTGTCACTTTTGAAGTAACCTATCAAAACCCTCATATTTATTTTAGTTTTATTTATTCCAAAAATATGTATTAAGATAAGAGAACTCTGTGGAATAATTTTTCTTCCTTAAATAAAAAAATTCTTGATCCTTTGATCATCACCAGAGACTTTAATTCCTTCCTTTGGTTTAGTGAAAATATGGGCCCTACCCATTATAATATCTCATCTTGTGGATTTAGATTATGTATTAAAGATAAAAATATTATTGAGATCATCATACTTGGGTCCAATTGTACTTGTTATAGAAGACATTCCAATAGGGTAGTGGATAGTAAACTTGACAGATGTTTCTCCAACTTTCAATCCCTTGATAAATGGAATGCCATTTCCAGGATGACCCTTCCTAGATTGAACTCTTACCATCATCTGATTTTAGTAATACTCAATAATAGAAGTTCTAAACCTATCCTACCTTTTAGATTTAATAATTCCCAGACCTCTTTTTTTGAATGTGATAACATTTTCAAAGTCACTTGGAACTCCATAAATTTTAGCAATAACACCTTCTCATGTATCATGAAATTAAAATTCATAAAACAAAAACTTAATGTATGGTGAAAATAAAATCCAACCAAATTGATAACATAATCACTTCTCTAAAAGGCAATCTCAACCAAATTTAGACTGCCTCGGCTAATACTGATTTCACTTTTGATCTTCAGCATGAAATCAATATCTCTACTAAACTTAACTCTCTTATATCTCTAAAAGATAATCTTCAAAAATAGACATCCAAGATAAAGTGTCTTAAAAATGGTGACAGGAACAAAAAGTTTTATAATGATCTTCAATGAACTAGAAAATCTTTTAGGCCCATCACCTATCTTAAATATGGGGATACCATAATTGATAATGAATAGGGTCTAAACGACCATATTGTCTCATATTTTAACAATATTTTTAATGTTACTGACCAAAATAAAGACTTATTTTCAGATTACATTCCTAACATGGTTAGACATAATGATAATCTTTCCCTAGAATGTGTCCCCCCCATGAAATAAAATATGTTGTCCTTATTTAGATGTTTTATAGTGCTATTGGGCCTGATGGTTTACTAACTCCTTTTACCAGCACTATTGGGATACAATTCATATAGATGTATGAAATTTGGTTAAATATTTCTTTTCTAATGGCATAATTCCCCATGAAATTAATTCACAATTTCTCTCTCTAATTACCAATGTGAAAAATGACTATGAAATTCACCTCATCAGACCCATTTCCCTTATAAAGTTACTCTATAAAATAATCTCCAAATTACTAGCTAATAGACTCTCCACCATTGCCAATAAAATCGTCTCTATGAACTATTTTCGATTTCTCAAGGGAAGAAACATCTAGGATTTCATATGACTTTCCTCTGAGTGTACTAATATCCTAATGAAATCTAGTAAGGGAGGTATCATTTCCATTAAACTTGATATTAGGAATGATTTTGACATAATGGACTGGAGTTTTATTTATAAGTTCCTCACCAAATTTGATTTCAATGACACATTTTTCAACAACATCAAAACCATTTTAATTCTTCCCACATTTGTGTTTTAATCAATGGCTCACTAAAATGTTATTTCAATTGCACAAAAGGTGTTAGGAAAGGTGACCTAATCTCTGCAATCCTTTTCTCCATTTTAGAGGACTACCTAAGTATATTTCTCACACAAATGGTAAATCAGGGTAAAATAAATCCCATTTTTTCCTCTAGAAACCTAAATGTTCCATATCACCATTTGTATATGGATGACATCATTTTTTTTATAGGATGACAAAATAAATATTCAAAACCTTAAATATTTCCTCACACACTATTAACATGTGTATGGACAATCAACAAACTAGAAAAAATCTTTCATTTTTTTGGAATAAGATTCCCTATAGCTAGAAAAATTAGAACTATGAATAAACTTGGTATTAAATAAGGATCCTTACCCTTCACATATCTTGGGGTACCTATCTTCTGGGGAAAGCCTAAAGACAACTGATTTTACAATATAGTTGATAAAATAAAAAATCATCTCTTGGCTTAGAAAAGAAAATCTCTATCTATGGTTGGAATAATATTTCTTGTTAAATATACTATTGTTTCTAAAATGGTGTATTCCAAGATGTATTATAAATTGACCACTTGTTTGATTAAAAATATTATTATCAATATCAAAAATGTTGTTTGAAGTGGAAGAATTCTTGAAAGAAATCTAGTCACGGTTCCTTGGACTAATTGTTTTAAGCCTTTAGCCAATGGTGGGATAGGTATTAAAAACGTAAATCTCTTTATTGATTCCCTACAATCTAGAATCACTTTGATCCTATTAAATAAAAAATCATTCGATTTTAATTTCCTTAGAGGTAGGTTTCTGGAAAATCCTAAAAAAGGAAATTTTCTCTACATGGACTCCTCTATATGGACTTCTATCAAAAACTCATTTAACAAAATTATGTCTCATTCTAGGTGGATATTTAATAGAGAATATTCTATTATGTTTTGGGTGGATAACTGGAATATATTTCCTCTTATCTCTATGGATGACCCTATGAAATTACCTGTTAAAACTAGTATTTCTATAAATGATTGTTTTCATTCTGTAGACTTGGATTTACCCAATGATATCAACACTATAATTAACAATTATACTTTTGTTAATATTGATGTTTTTTTGTTTGGGAACCTGAAAAAATGGAATTTTTTACTCCAAAATTTTCTACAATTATAATTTCATTGATAACAATCAGGGTTTTTCTTGGTTAAATAACTATGATAAGACATGTTTTAGACCCTACAGGTTCACCCTTGTATGGAGAATATCTCACAATCATGTTCCCACTGATTAATGTATCCAATTATTAGGGATCCATATTAACTCCAAATGTCATCTCTACAACCAACACAGAGAGGATGTTGACCATTTTTTTATCTTGTACTACTGCTTCTACTCTATGGAATGACATTTTTGAAATTTATTATCTGATATGGATAGTCTTGGCCTCCATTTTTTGTATCTCCAACAATACACTACTGTGGGTGTTTCTCATCAAATAAGAAATCTCTTCATAGCTGATGTAGCTAAGATGATGCACAAAGTTTGATATGATAGAAACTTGATTATTCATCATAATAGTACTTTCAATTTTCATGCTTCTCAAGTGAATATATTCACTGTGATCAAAGAAGCTGGTATGATTTAAACTGGTACTTGTCATAACTCGGACAAAGATTTTGTTATTCTTAATCGGGTTGGAATAGAAAAAAGGTACATCCAAAATAATGGATTATTGTATGTCTTCTGTCAATCCACTTTTCTATGTTGGAACAAGATCAATGTGGACGGAAACTCAAAGGGAAATTAGGGCCCCATGGGTTGTGGATTGGTTTACAGAGATCACAATTTCCAAGCCATTTGATGCTATTATAGAACTTTTGTAACTACCTCTTCTTCAGAAGAAGAGATCTATAACGTTATTATTGTGTTTTAGATTATTAACCAAAGAGGATGGAATAACATTTGGATTGAAAGTGACTCCACCAACATCGTGCAAGATCTCCAGAATGATGTTGTGCACATAACTTGGCCTCTCACTACGGAATAAAAATAATACCTCCAACACCTTTCTGAGATCAATTATATAATCACACATAATTATCGAGAGGCAAATGCAGTGGTAGATGGTCTTTCCAACAAATTAGTAAACAATGATGAAATGTGATTAAACAATCTCCCACCAGATCTTGTTCCTATGCATGAAAAATATTGTAATAAAATTGATACTTTCAGACTTATGTAACTGTTTTTCATTTTTATTTATTATATTGTTCTTTACTCTTTCGAACAAGGCATCACTATTTTTTAAAAAATGTTACTAGATTATGAAAATATATTTTTCTTATGAAAAATATCATTTTTTCAACCTTTGACTCCTGATATCCTCTAAAAAATCAAAGGATATAAACCATCCATAAAATATAACATACCTATGTCCCAGAGGGAATTACATCACCACCCAAGCACAACTATAGCCCAAAATCATCCCCCATCAACTCTTTGATAAATATTTTAAAAAACATGTTTATTAATACTAATCCTGGATTTACACATTCCATTTAAAATCCCATTATCATATATAGATAATTCTTATAGAATTTAAAAAATAGGGAATGTAAAACAAACGTAAAATTATATCATCACTGACATCACAACTTTATAATGAATTCTATGTTAATATTAACTAAAATGAATGTAAATAAGAAATAAACAATCACAAATTAAATATATATATGGTTAAAAAATCAATAATATTTTCATTTCCACATTTCAAAATTCTCACTTTTCCTTATTATCTTTAAGTATTTATTCATTTTTAAGGAGCAAAGTTCATTAATAAGAACATGTAATTTGAAATCATTGCATAAAATATATATCATCAGTAAATGATCCATAAAAAAATTCAAAAATAGTACAAAAAATCCCTTTAACATCCTCATTTCTAGTTTATAACCATTATATAATTCATTATACTTAAATAGAATTACCCACAGGTTTCCCCATCATCAATTTTTTTGAATTAATATCTAAAAACATGGTGTATGTAATGTAAGATTTTGATTAGACAAAATCATAGGAAACCATTGAAGCATATCATTCTAGTTGATAAAATATGTGTTTATAAATACACTAACAAATTGAAGTCTATAAAACACCTCTTTATAAGAGTTAATCTAAATATAAACACTTCAAATCATGTAATAAGATTATCTAAATCACATAACTCATAATATTTCATTTAACCATTTGAATTACCCACTAATTCAATGATCAACCTCTACCAAAACATATCAATGGGAATAAAAACCAATGAATGAACAAAATGGAAGGGTAAAGAACCTAAGACAAATGATGAGTAGAATTCACAAATCTAGTTCCTAATTTTTACCCATAACTACCTAAAATAAAATATTATAGAAACCAATATCAACATAGATTTTGGGGAAGTAAATGAAAAGGAATGGATTATGGGTCAAAACTCAGAAATAACATCAAAATTAATTACAAAAATCATCATTATAAAATTATATTAATTTTTGTGTAATGTCCATATGAAAATAAAATTATTCTATATCAATATTAAATCTTCAATAAATATCTATTTGTACCCCATGATAAAATTTATTTAAAATTATTGACTTTATCACTATCCATTATAAAAAAATGTGTTCACATAGGGAAACTCAATCTCACAGTAATCACATTCTAATCCCTAGATTTTTACACATTCCTAATGAACCATATATACTCAAAATAATATTAAGAAAATCATTTCACCAAATTTCTCCCCATGATATCTAAAACATGAATTCCTTACCCTAAGAATAAAAGGTCAAATAACAATCATGACAATAAAATGGAACTTAAATTAGTTTATACTAATTCTATTTCAAAATTTTAATGTAACCATACAGAGACCCATCAATACATGGAATATAGTGCCACACTATTAAATACATCCCACATAAAAGAAGAGAAATAAAAAATATTAGGTAAGTATCTGTCCTCCATAATAAAAACCATAAAAATGACGACTACCACTCTTGTTGTAGAAAATAAATGTCTTAAAACTCCCCCGATCTTGGAAACTGACCATGATGCAATATATATAGTCGGGGCATGGTTGATTATACATATTTACATTCATATTATAATTTAATATTCTTTTAAAACTCAAAAATTAACTTCCTCTCATCCATCCCGACTTTAAAAAAGTGTAAATGTTTTGGAAAATATATTACATTAAATTAGATAGACCTAAAATTTTTATAATACTTGAGATTCTTAACATAACTCTAATATATACTTCCCAATTCTAATTATATAATGTCTCAACTATCTTTTACCATATGGAGAAACCACAAACACCCTCATTGAATCATATGATCAACAACCATATTTCTCCATTAATGAGGAAAACACATTAAAAACCTCACAACCTCTAGAGATTTCTCCCATATAAAAACATCATCATCCTCAGAAACAAAACATGTATTTAAATACCATGAATCACAATCGACACCTAACTAACTACTCTTTTCTCCTCAATGAGTTTTTGAATAAAACCCACCATTTAAAAATAAAAATATGATTTTTTTAAACATTCTCACTAGGAACACCAAAATATTCAGAAATAAATTGCATTAAAATTATAATTTTAATCACATATTACATTTTATTGATAATGTGTAAAAAATACACTACAGTGATTTTGTAAAATATTGTTAGGTAAACATTCAAGGACATGTCTCACTAACTAAGAAGTATTAAAAAATCTTCCGACAACACCCACACCCACACACACAAACAGACACACACACACACACACACATATATATATGTTGAACTACAAGACAATTATACAGTTGAATCCCATGTGAATTAAAATTCATATAGATCAACTCAACGGAAACAAGAAACCACAATATAAAAAAATACATATCATTTATACATTTCTTGAACTCAAAAAGATCTCAATACTTTTTTTAATAATAAATCATGAGACCCTAGACTCTCGTAAATCAATTTGAGCTTCTAGAAAATCTAATACAATCATTTACAAGAATATCCCATCAGTGAAAAAAATTATCCATCCTCTACAATAAATCCATATCCTATATAAATTACTTACACTAAAAATTCCTATTAATTTATTAAATCATTTTCAACAAATGGGAATTAAAATATCGCACTTCATACACTTTTCTAATAAAAACAAAAATACAAACTAATGATATCCAAAAAATGTTTCTCCATAATATCATATTGTGTTAAACTTATTAAATCTCTTTATTATTTTTCATATATTAATCTATATGATATTTTGAAATAAAATCCATTGTGTATAATGAAAGAATCTAATAACAAGAAATCACACTGTGGATGCAATTCTATGTACTCCGCTATATTTGAGCCACATTCCAAAATTATTTAACCTTAAATGGACCTAGTAATCGATATGAGGTTATCACTGACCCAATATAGAAAATAAATATTCCCATACCCCTCTTATACCCCATGGGTATCTTCTCCACAAATTATATTTAGTATATATTTCTAAAATTATATTACTATTAATATATATCATGATTTCCCCTTCTTTCAAAAAGAAATTCTATCAATGACGATTGATTGGAATGACACTAATTTGGAATCAAATAATTATAATTGTTTTTGTAAAATAAAAAATCGCATAAAATCTATAAAATAATGCAATATATCATTAAAAATATTTTTCACCATAAAATAATCTCCTCAACCAACCCATCCCGACATCACTTCCATCAAATTTATATCAACATCATTACTTACCACTTCCTCAATTCCCAATACAAATATTGCATAAAAATTCCTCAAAAATATCAATCACCCCCCAATAACCACATTCACATAAAAGAAAAAATAGTATATTTCACTATGTAATATCTTCATACATATATTTTAAACAACTCTAATTTATATAAAATAATTTTATAGTAATTAAAAAAAATATCACGTGTTAATATTATTATTAAAAAACATGAAATTAAAAAAAATTATTTCAAAATATTCTAAATCAAGGAAATAGGATATAAAACAATCAAATCAAAATTTCATGGAATACTAAATCAGACAACATATAATGAAAAAAAATCAGATATTTCATTAAATTATATCTCATAAAATATCATCATACCCTATGCACTAGTAAAATTACAAAACCATTATAGTTGATTGTGAAATGAAAATTTCACATTCTTTACTATAATTTTGGTATAACAATGTGATTTAGTTTATATCCACTCAACCGAAAGTGATGAAATAAGACATTCTCCCACATTATGTAAGTGATAAATTTTTTGAAATTTTGAATATTTTTTTTATCATGATAAAAAATGTACGAGGAATTTTGAATCTTCAAAAAAATGGCATGTTTTATAAAATTCTTAATAATTAAATAACATTTTAGGAAAATAATTTATCATATTAAATACTGATTTATCCAAAGAGATATTTCATTCATTATCTACTTATATTTAACAATTACCATTAATATTGTATCAGTCTACACATATAATGGATATTTGAACACAGATTAAAAAATGATAACCACTGATGTGAAATCATTCATTGAATTTATTGGAATGAAATTGTGTATTAAGAGTCAATTTTGTTTTGATATATTGAATCGGGATTTTCATAAATTAATATTACATATTGTTAGTTCAATATTTATTACATTAAGAAAATACATGCCAAAAAGATGGTAATTGATTATTTTCATTGGAGAATAGAAACCAAATCTTATTATTTCATATATAATCTTTAACATCTCCCAAAAATATATTCCCACATAATACTACTCTTAGTCATACCCAACAGAAATAATACAACATACCATAGGGAAGGAAAAATTAGAAAGGGTGAGCACAGATGCACAATAAGGTTTAATATATGATATATTAATGATATATTAAACATAATATCAGCATAAGGTCTTGAGAACATAAAAATAAAACATAAAAACCATAACCAACATACCATAAATCATAACTGTTAACTGTGGAATTCTTTTTCCATTCATCAAAAATGAATCATATTGAATGAAATGAGCCATGAGATCATAATATTGGCATTAGAATGCAGAAAATCATAGGATTATAACCTCATGAACATGAATAAATAAAAATAGTTTCACTCATTTTGTTAATGACATTAAATAAATCACTCTCGTGAACATTATGGACATGAAAAAAAAGTCCATGCACAACATCATGGACATGAATGGAGGTCAACACATAATCCATTGGACATGAAATAATGTCCACAAATAAACATATGGAAATCGAATTAGGTCAACACATAACCTTATGGAAAAGAAAATAGCTCCACTCAAAACCATATGGAAATAAATGGAGGTCCAAGATTAAAATTGTGAACATTAAATTAGAATAAAATATTACATAATTAACTCATGAGTTTTCCATAATTACCTAATTCCTTGGATAACTTAAACCAAACCAGCCATCACATAATCATAATCCATACATATGTATTCCAAAATATCCAAAAAAACATCACAGAGGAACCCTCAAAAAATAAATGTGCTTCATAAAAATTTATTCATAGCACTACCTATGTAAATGAAATGGGTTTCATAAGCATTTCATTAAGATATAACCTCTGGAAATGAAATTTATTTCATAAAAATATTATCATCATAAACATAATGTAACGTCCTGATCCCAGTTACCCAATGTTGGTGCATTATTACATTACATTGGCATGATACAAGGAAAATCATGTCCCAAAAGGCTGATCAGTTTAGTAGTCTTGTAAAATAGATTATATACATGAACATTACATTTTATATTCAAACATAAAACACAACATAAATAATATGATTTTAATGCCATTATTCCTCTAGATTAACCTTGCATATCAAACATAATACACTTCTTGGAATCCTGGGAAAAGAAAACATAGAAAGGGGTGAGCTCAGATGCATAGTAAGGATAAAAATATAGCAGAAACTTTCATAAATAAGAATAAACATTTTAAGGAAATGTATAAGACTAAAAAATAAGCCTTTTAAACATAAAATTCATCATAACATGGAAATGATAGATCAAATAATGCCATTTAATTATTCACATGTATATTCTACTAGTTGAATAATCACAAGAAATATCAATAGCCAATTTCATAATGATGGAATGGATAATGGCAGACTTCATAACCACGTAGTCAAGGCCTTGTGCCAAGACTACAAATAAGATTTTTTCAAGTCCTTGTCCAAAGACATTAGTTTTTCTCATGAGACCTACCGATGCATTGTGGAGCTATAACAAGCTCCACCCGTCACTTACTATGTCCAATTCATTCCTCATATGAAAAGTTTTAAACATAACATAAACATTCGTATTAAAACTAGCATACGAAATGTCAATAATTTATCCATAAACCATGAATGGTATAAAAAAACACATCCACAGTCAAACATATCAAAAAAAATTCAATATAATATGGAATATTTGTATCATAATAAATCAACTTCAAACAAGTTTAAAATCCATCAAAGGATGTTGACATAGATGAAAATGATCAGTAAAATTCTTTGATAGAAATACCCCCTTTTCATTAAATCATTTAAAAGTCTCACAATTTATAAAGTCATTTAGAAGTGATTTTTGAATCAAAGTGTACCATACCACTTTGAAACTATTAAAAATAATTATAATTTCAAAACATTCATTTCTATATAAATAAATCCTTAAAATAATTTTGAAAACATGGACATTAATTAAAAGGGTTTAAAAAGATAAATCTCTAAAACATTTAAAATGATGATATAGTTAAATAGACCCTCCCCCAAATCCTTAAAATATTAATTTTGAAAACATTTTTATGAAATATGGGTATCTATGATAAGTATGTCCCAGAAAATACTTACACTTGAACAATCTTAGATAATAATGAGATTGAGGAAATAAACCTAACCTTGTACTTTTCCTTGGTCGAGGGTAGGTTAACCTCCTGTATAATGGTGAAAATAATGGTTATTAAATTAAATAATAACCATATACAATAATATGATATCATATATGATCTTATAATATTTCTTTGTTAATTATATTTCAGTAGAATCATCGTTTCGGGTGTTAATATATTCATTTTCATTTATATTCTTTGTTACATAAGTCATGTTTGTTATGGATAGGATGTATATTATTCATATCCAGAATGATATCATGTCTTTAAAAATTATTTTTAATCATTAAATGAAAACTAGTCTTGAACGGTTACGAAGGCGAATGACATCTCATCGCGTTCTGGAGACAGTAAGCCGTACGTACACACGAGCGACAAAATCATTTTTTTGATGGTGAAATCATATATAATGGGATAATATATCATATATAAAAAATCATTATAATGTTATATTTATTATTTATATTATTTATACTCATTATTATACCCATCCAAATAATGAAGTGTTTGAATAAAAAAACTTCACCACGACGTGGAGACGGTAAGCCTTACGTACGCACGTATGGTGACTTTATCTTTTATATGAGGGATAGAATAACAAATATAGTTGTACCATATTTATAATAACATCACAGAATGTAGAAGTTATTGGATTTATTATTTTGGTATGGAAACAAAAAATAAAGTGGAAGTGGAACATGAAAGATGGTGGTAAAATTATTACCTCTACTTCGGGTGTTTCCATTTGAGTTGATCAAAAGGGCTCCTTAGGTTGGCTTTCTAATCAAATTAAGGCCTCTAGGATAAAGTGAGTGAAGTTATAAGGATATTTTTTCAGGTTTTGGCCGATCCAAAAGGCTTTATAGGTGTGAAATTAAGAGACGGGGAAGTTCCCTTTTATAAGAGAGCTGAGGGTCACTTTAGGAAAACCTTGAAATATTATTTTATAATAAAATTAGTTTTGATTTCTAATGGCTCCAAAATAAATTATATCGAGAATAAGGTGGTGATGGGTTGAAAACCTCTCATCCAATAGGTTTTAGATATGTTTAGGTCATCATATGAACCTTATCCTTTATATTTAACTCTTAGTTAAACAATTTGACATTTACTATGTCTTTTTGTATTTCTATATTATATGGTTAATAAACATACTTTAACAAGCCAAACGAACCCCATGCAGTTCATTATTAATATATATAACCTTATATAACACTTTTTTCTGAACCTTATATTTTTAATAATATTATATAAAATAATAATATAGTATTTGTTTTAAAAACTAAATTATGTCAATTTTGACACTATTTAGTATTTGAATTTTTTGAAATCCATAAAAGCTTTATCACTTAGAATAAATTTTATTTAACCAAACCTAACATTTTATATTAACCTATAAAATTAGTGTAATTTGTCATAAGTCTCAATTTACATTTGTTTTATATTTATAATATCAATTATTTTAATATTTCATTAATTAGGTAATTACTGCATCATTATTGTGCCATAAATAAATTAAATTATTTAATGTCTAAAAATTATAAATAAAATAAAATTATATAGGAAATATTTTTATCTTTCTAATGAAAATTTATAGTCGAATTTATCTTATGTATAACCCTATATTAAAAATGTTTTAGTTATGAAAACATGAATTTAACACTTTTAACTATTCTTTAAATTAAATAATAATAAATTTTCTAATCTAATACATGTGGACCTAAAGGATCATATTTTATTCTTAAGGGTGTATTTGGTCATATTACAGTTATCCAATAGAATTAGGACATATGTTAGGGTAATTATAATATCATTTTTACCCTTTACACTATTTACTTTTAACCGTGGTAAATAAAAGTCAAAAGTTACTATTCACTAAAAATTATTTTCATATTATTGAACTGCATTTTACTTATTGAGGTTAACGGTGTCTCTCGGATTTTTTAAATTCATCTCACAGAAGTGGTAAAATTAAGTTTTATGCAAATTTTCAAATGCTCCTAGAAGGTGGGTAAAAACGATAAAAAGTTCAATAAAATTTTATTTATCTAAAATTATTATAAAATGAATCCAATGAATTACATTGAAAAAATATAGGTATTATGTATCTATTTTGATCTAAAATAAATTAAAATAAAATAACTAATTACTTAAAAAAATTCGGTTTTAAACAATAACGCATTGTTTTTCACTATTCATCACAAATTGAATGTTTTCTAAAAAATACCAAAAATTCCCCCTAAGATAATTTTGATATTCCGAATTCAAAAATGAAGTATATTTTACCAAATTAAAAACCTAGAAGTTGGATTTATTAATTTAAAATTAATTCCCATTATCAAAACCAAAAGGCGGGTTTAAAAAAAAGTAAAACCTATCAAAAGATTGACATGTGTTTATGTGAAATTTAAATATGATATTACTTATAATGACCAAAATTTTATTAAATGATAAAAATATATTCTAATTATAGTTACAAACCATTCAAATGTATAAATTAACACTATAAATTATTTTTTATTGAAAATTTTGTTTTTAGTTAAAATTTAGTATTTATCAATATTCACCCAAATATAAAAGTTATCATAAAAACACCAAAAATCTATCGAAACTAAATTTTATATGTCCTGATTCTAATGAATAAGTGTATTTTGTCAAATTGAATATATAAAAGTGTAAAATATTGGATTTAAAAATGGTTCTCTATTAAAAGGCGGTAAGATTGTATTTTTTGAAAAATACTTCTTTTATTTGAAAAAAAGGAATTTGTTCTTATATTATGTCTAAAAAACACATAATATGGATTCTAAAATTTTATAGTATATATAAAATTCAAAATTCAGTTAACACTATTCATAACCTCTTTTTGAACAGCTAGTTTGGTAATTTGTGGGGTGCTCAAACTCGGTATTGTGTGTTTCACAAGTTATTGAATTACTTTAAAGATATAACGTACTATGAAATCTTGGGGTGTTACACATAAAATATTCAAATAAAAAATAAAAATGGAATCTTTGGATCATATCCATATTAAATCTTAATTAATGTCAATGGATTTCATCTTAATGGGAAATGATTTTAAAATATCACTTTGAAGATTTATTGAGGAAAACAGTCTTTACACTTTGAAAATACATTTTTAGAATTAAATAATCAAAACACATTATCCAGAAAAAATTATTTCAAAATAACCATGGGAAAATATAAATGAATATTCAAATAAATTATTATTAATGATAAAGGATAATTTCTTTCTATCCAAACCCAATAAAATAATGATTCCGTTCACATTTTCATTAAATGTAAAAATATCCTTGTTTAAAAATGATATAAAGATTATTTTGAATATTTTTTCAAAAAAGTAAAAAATTGGAGAAATTTTCATTTAATAATGTTTATATCATAGTTAAAATATTCTTCAAATCAATTAAAGATAATATTTACATGGATGAAAAATCATTTTTGACTGACGTGATAAATAAATTTGATTAATACATAAGAAAATATTTTGGATATCTTGAGTAAATGAAGAGAGTAATATGAAAGGGGAAAATTTATTCTCCATAAATAACTATAGTAGAATAAATTTTATTTTTTTCTTGATAAGTAGATCAAAAGGTTTCCTCATTCCAAACATAATCATAAAAAATCTTTATAAAATTTCAGATTGTATCATATACTCATAGCACATTGATATCTATTTAACAATAATACCCATGAAATAAAAAACATATATAGTTATTTAAATTACAAAAATATTGATAATAAGTACCATAAAATAAATTTATGGTTAGTATATACACCACATAAAAAATGAATGTGGTGAATATGGGATGTGTGTAACCAGAAATAAAAGTGTGACCAAAATCCCTTACCATATTGGTATCTTTTGAATTGTATACCCCATTAATGAATAAAATAAAATAATATTTTCAAAATGATTAAAATAGGTATATTCATGACATAAAATATAAAATGTGATGTATTTACACCAAAAAAATTAAATTACTGGTGAATATGACATAAGTCTCCTTGAATCAAATTTACTACAAATCCATTACCTCGAGTTCATAGTTCTTAAAATATAATATAGACTCTGATAAAATAAATTAGAAATTATTATACATATATAACATAGTCATGAAAGTTTTTATAATATCATATATAATCCCCTTATATTATTTCTACACTATTTTATTAATAATCCGTCATAAAAATACAAATTTATTTGTGTCTAAATGTTTCATATATAAAAAGGGTTTCATTTTTGTAGTTCTTTTCCGTGTACAATGGGCATTATAAATTCAGCTAAATAATTTTAAACATATTTTAAATATAATAGGTTTTCATTATATACGTATTTGAAAAATTTCAGAAATTTTATATATAGAAAATGAAATTCACCAGTCATGGAGATGGTAGGTCATACATGCACAAGAACACTATTTCAATTGTTTGTAGAAATTATAAAAATAAAGATAATTAATAACTCACCATTTAAGAATAATTATGATTCAATATATATAAATTTTATAAATTATATTATTTATTATTACCTTCTATATAATTCATAAATGAAAAGAGAATCACATCGCTTCACAAGGATGTATTCTACAAAAAACACGGGGGACATTATCATATCGACCGTGAAATTGAAAGTAACTGGTTACATTGGATATTATTTTTCCAGAAGTATTATTATTTCATTATTTTCATATATATACATTATATCTATCATCATACCTTATTGTGAGAGGTGATTAGGGAAAAAAGGTTGCATCGGTATTTGAAGCAGTAATATACTGTACACACAACCGATGTTATTATTTTCCATTTCAGTGAATAAGATATGGATATAAGTCATTCTATTAAAATAGTAAATACATAGTATATGGAATATATTTATGTTATTATTTTATCATGGTTTAATAAAATTTTATGGAGGTGTAATAAAAAATAAAATATAAATTCTAGTTTAAGAACATTACCTCTTCTATAGCCGACCGCTTTTAGGAATGCACCAAAAGACTTTATTGGATGGAATTGTGATCAAACTAGGTTCTATATGTCATGGTTTTGGAGGAAAATAATGTATTTGGGTAAGTATTATCTTTATGAAATGGGTTTGGTAGAGTGAATTGGAGAGGAGAGGGTATCCTTTTATAAGTGGAGGAGAGGACACACATGGGATTTTTGAAAAGAAAAAGATATAAAAAGATTTTTTCCATGAAAAAATGTTATAAAATGGTCCATTATATATTCTTAGATGATATAAGATAGATTTATGGATATAAAATAAGAACGGGATAGTTTTTTAGTCATTTTCATCATTATCTTTTTAGTTTATCCCCCAAAAACTTTTTTTCATCCTAACCACTGGAAGGATTTTTACTATTCTTACTATACATTATTGTAAAAAATTAGTTTTAAATTTTCAGATGATATTAATTATTATTATTAAAAATATGTAATCCATTATTAAAAACTCCATTGAAATAATATATAAAATTTAAATAAAAATTATCCCCTTAGATGCAATGATTTTTTTTCCAAATTCAATAATTTTTTTTTCTGAAAAAAGTATTTTAGAAGAATATATAAGTTGATAAAAATTATGTAAATAATTATCAATATATTTTCATTTTCTAAATACTTTATATAGTATTTTCAAAAAAAATATTCCTTTTCATTCCACAAAATATAATGGCTAGTTTATAATTATATAATATAAATAAAAATATTAATATATAATTTGGTTAATTAAAAAGCAATGTCTCATGTAACCCCACTATAAAAGTAATTAAATTTATTTAAAGAAAATATTACATAAAATATATGGGTGTTACACTATAAACCCCTTAAAATTATTTTTCCCTCTATGTTATTCCACTCCACTACAAAAAAATTATGATACTTCTAACTCATCACACCCTCAGGTTCACACATAGCTTCCTTAAATTGGTGGTTTCGCCACATAACATTGACAAGGTGAGTTGTCTTGTTTCATAACACACTATCTCCATAATAAAGAATCTCCACAGGCTATTACTCATACTAATTATATTGATCTATCTCTACTACCACTAATTTCAATATATATAAAGGATCAAATGTGGTCATTATTAGGATGGATGCATGGAACACATCGTGTTCTTGACAGAGATTTAGTCACATCGCTAAATGATATACTACTGTCATGATGAGATCAAGAATATCAAGAGGAATAATGTATCTAGATATTATATTTCCCTTATTTCCAAGCCTCACAACCATCATCCATGGATATATTCTTATAAAAAACTTGTCAGTAACTTTAAATTCCACATCACACATGCAATTGTTAGAAAAAAATTTCTATCAACTATAAGCTTCACTATTGTGTTGTTGAATAGATCAAACCATTCCTTCCATTTATTCTTATTTATTAGGTCCCAATATAATTGATCCTCCAAAATGATTCCAAAACATTGGAGTGTTACACTTATTTCCAGACATGGCTTCATAAGGTCCTCTATGGGTGATCATGTGAAAGATATTATTGTAAGGGAATTTGACTAGAGGAAGGATTGGATCACAAACACCTTTAAATTCCATACCACATGATCTCAAAAAACCCTATAGGGTTTGAATTTTACTCTCATAATGACCATATATCTACAGATTATATGTAGTTCTAGAACTCACCTATATACCAAGATCTTATGGAAGACTTAACCAGATCATTGAAGTAAACCACATATCCTGATCAAATATGATTTTTAGTGGTACTCAATTCAACATTAAGACTTATTAAATGTATAATATAGATTCATGATCAATAGGAATGTCTTATATGAATGGTGTGAAGTGTGATGAATTCATAATGATATCTACCACAACCCAAATAACATTATATCCATTTGATGTTTTGGGGAGTCAAATTACTAAAACCATTATGTTCTTTTCCCATTTCCATTCATGTATGGGTATTTTTTTTCATACCCCATTCGAATTAGGTCTCTCAACTATAACTTGTTGGCATACCAGGAATCGAGATTCAAACTGAATAATATCTAACCTCATATCATCCTAATAAAAATAATCTTACAAATCTCTATTGGTATTTGTACAACAATGATGAATAGTGAATGAAGAACTCTGAACATCCTCTAACGGTTCTTTTTTCAAATATGGTAGGGATGTAACACATAAATGGTTTCTAAAATTTATCATCCTATCACAATCAAGGTTAAACTTAGAATCATTTATCACCTTCTTCTGCACATCCACATCTTCATACCATGCCCCTTTGATCCTCACATGGATTGATGGTTTGACACTCATTTGGGAAAGATATGATATTTCACCATCCAAATATATTTAAAGTCCCATCATTTGAAAATCTTGAAATATTTCATCTTTTGTGATCCTCATCATATATAATCTTGGAAGAACATTTTGACTTACAGAATTATCCACCATGTTTAATTTCCCAAGGTGGTTATATATTGAGTAATAAAAACCATTATTTATTTCCAACCATTTCACTAGTGAATTTTTAACTCCTTTTTTTCAATTATATAATATAAACATTTTGGATCAGTATATATATAACAAATTTGTAAATAAATAAAATGACTCCATTTCAATAATGAAAAAATTACCACAACTAAGTTCAAACCATGATTTGGGGAAATTTTTCTCATGAAACATCAATTTAAGTGAGATATAATATATCACCATATCATTTTTCACAAGAAAACTTCCCAATTCTATTTTTGGCGCATCAATATAGATTACAATAATATATCTTCTACAAGGATGTGCGATGATAGTTGCAATGGATAACCTTATTGTAACGCCCAGACCCCAGTTACCCAGAGTCGGTGCATTATTACATAACATTGGCATGATCACAAGAAAGATCAAATCTCGAAAGACCGATTGGTTTAGTATCCCTGGAAACACTAGATATTTTCATAAAGTTTTACATTACATCATGAAGTGAAAAAATACTACAACAACATATTATCTCCATAATCCACACTATTATCCCCTCATAATATCCCTGCAGGTCATTCATAATTTACTTCTTCACTTCCTGGGAAAAATAAAACATAGAAAAGGGGTGAGCTCAAATGCCCAGTAAGGATAACAATATAGCGGAAACTTTCATAAATAAGAATAAACATTTAAGGCAATGTATAACTAAAACAAAAGCCTTTTAAACTTGAACTTCAACATAGTATGGCAAAAATAAAATGAAATAATGCCATTTACTTATTCACATGGATATTCTACTAATCAAATAATCACATGCAATATCAATAACCACTTTCATAATGATGGAATGCATAATGCAAGACTATCATAACCTCATAGCAAAGGCCTCGTGCCAAGACTACAAATAATATTTTTTCAAGGCCTTGTGCCAAGACACTAGTTTGTCTCATGAGACCTACCAATGCATCAAGGAGCTATAGTGGGCTCCACCCATCATATATTAAGTCCAATGCATTCCCATATGAAAAGGTTTAAACATACCATAAACATTCGTATTAAAACTAGAATACGAAATGTCAATACATTCACCATAAACTATGAATGGTATAAAAATAGCACATCCATAGTCAAACATATCACAAAACCTTCAATACAATATAAAAGTTTTGTATCATAATAAATCAACTTCAAATAAGCGTAAAATCCATCAAAGGATGTTGACATAGATGAAATCAAAACTCTTTTTAGAGAAATATCTCTTTCTATTTTGAAATCATTTAAGAGTCTTATATTTATGAAATAAAACATTTTCTTTGAAAATATTCTTATAAGCTTGTAAGGGAAGCTTTGACGATTTTATAACGGTGGAAAATAGCCGCACCCGCTGTATAAGTTAAAAACACATTCTTACCTTAATTCTGTCGAAAAGGTTAAAAAGCACCTTGTTTGGAAAACGACGGAAAGATTCTTTTATAAACCACTTATAAAAAGTAAAAAAAAGGTATAAATGACTTTAACCCATATTATTTTAAATAGTAAAAATGTTTTGAAATAAATTTTTAAGAAACATGGATGTGGATGATAAAGAGGTCCCAGTAGATTATTACGTATAAACAACCTCGGATAATGAAGAGATTGTGAAATAAACCCTTACCTTGTACTTTTCCTGGTTTGGGGTAGGTTAACCTCCTGTATAATGGTGAAATAATTGTTATTAAATTATAAAAGAATCATATACATTAATATGATATCATATATGATCTTTTAACATTGATTTGTTAATAATATTTTAGTATTATCGTTGTTTCGGGTGTTAACTTACTCATTTTCTTTTATATGTTTTGTTACGTAATCCGTGTTTGTAATGGATAGGTTGTATATTATTCATATCCAAAATGATATCAAGTCCTTAAACATCATTTTTAAATCATCAAATGATAATTATACTTGAATGGATACGATGGAGAATGAATCTCATCGCGTTCGTGGAGACGGTAGTCCGTACGTACGCACGAGCGACAATATCATTCTTTTGATATTAAAATAATATATAAATGGATGTTATATAATATATAAAAAATCATTAACATGTTATATTTATTATTTACATGAGTTAAACATCATTATTATACCCATCCAAATAATAATATATTGAATAACAATTACACCACGACGTGGAGATGGTAAGTCGTACGTACGCACGTATGGTGACATGTTATTCAAAGGGTGGATAGAATACTGAATATAGTTGTACCATATTTATAATAACATCACAATATATGTAAGATACTGGATTTATTATTTTAGAATTGTAATAACAAAGAAAGAAGATGTGGAAGAAGAAAGGAACTTGAAAAGGGGTGGTGAAAACATTACCTCTTCTTCGGGTTCTTCCTTTTGATTTGATCAAAAGGGCTCCATAGGTTGGCTTTCTGATCAATCTAAGGCCTCTAGTTTGTAGTGATGGATGTTGGGAGAGTATTTGGGTAGCTTTTGGCGGAACCAAAAGGCTTTGAAGGTGTGAAGAAATGAGAATGAGGAGTGCCCTTTTATAAGAGGGGTGAGGGGCACCTTTGGAAAAGCTAGAAATATTAATTTATAATAAAATAATATTCGGTTTCTAATGGCTCTAAAGTAGATTATTTAAATTTTAAGGTGGGGATAGGTCGAAAACCATTCAAACAATAGAATTTTGACAGGTTTGGGTTACTATATTAACCTTATCTTTTAGTTTTAACTCTTAGTTAATTAGTTTGACATTTACCATGTCACTTTGTATTTTTATATTATATAGTTAATAAACTTACTATATACATCCAAGAGACCCCCAAGTGGTATATTAATGATATACCTATCATGATATAAGTCTTTTGGCCGAACCGTAGATTTTTAGGAATTTAATATCAATTAATAATATAATATTTGTTTAAAAAAACTCTTTTATGTCAATTTTGACACTATTCAATAGTTGATTTTTGTGAAACTCATAACAGAATGATTACTTCGAACAAAGACAATTAAATAAATCCTAATATGTCATATTATCCTATAAAATTAGTTTAATTCATTAAAAGTTTTAAATTATATTTATTTGGGTATTCATAATATCAATTATTTTAATTATTTACTATTATGGTAATTACTGCATCATCATTGTGTCATAAATATATTAAAATATTTAAAGTCTAAAAATTATAAATAAACTATAATTTTGTAGGAAATATTATTATATTTCTAATGAATATTTACAATCGAATTTATCTTATGTATAACCCTATATTAAAAATGTTTTAGTAAATAAACTTTGATTTTAACTCTTTTAACTCTTCTTTGAATTAAATAATAATAAATGTCCTAATCTAATCCAAGTGGACCTAAATGATAATATTTTATTCCTAAGGTTGTTTCTGGTCGAGATACACTTTTCCAATAGAATTAGGACATGTTTTAGGGTAACATTAATATCATTTTTACCCTTAATTACCCTATTTACTTTTAACCGTGGTAAATAAAAGTAAAAAGTTACTATTCACCAAAAATTATTTTCATCTCATTGAACCACATTTTACTTCTTGATATTAACCGTGTCTCTCGTATTTTTGAAATTCCATTCACAGAAGCGGTAAAATTAAGTTTTATGAAAAAATCAGTTTTTTTAACTACCACTTAGTAGTTTCACTATTCATCAAAAATTGTAGTTTTTCAAAACAATGCCAAAATTTCACCCTAAGCTATAATTAATATTCCTAATTCAAAAATTATGTCAATTTTACAAAATTATAAACATATAAGTTTCATTAATTAATTTTATAATTAATTCCCGTTGTCACAACAAATAGCGTGTTTTTAAGAAACAATATATATCAAAAGATTGACAATTGTTTAGGTCCAATTTCAAAGTGAAATTAATTCTAATGAACACCATTGGATAAAATGGTAAAAATATATTCTAATTATACTTTAAAACCACTCAATAATATAATTTATCACTATAAATTATTTTGATTTAAAAAGTTGTTTTTAATTAAAATTTAGTAATTTTCACTATTCATCAAAATATAAGTGTTATCCGAAAAGTTCCAAAATTTCACCCTAGGATAAATTCGATATTCCGAATCCAAAAATGAAGTCCATTTTGAGAGATAGAAGTTATAAAATTTCAAAAAGTAGGTATTACTATTCATAAAGGCTAGTTTGATTGGTTGTGGTGTGTTAGAATCTCAAAGTTGCGTACAATGCACACCATTGCATTATTCGAAGGGAAACGTACCGTTGAAGATTGGGGTGTTACATTCTCCCCTCCTTCAATAAATTGCGTCCTCGCAATTTTTAAAATTGTGCTTGGTAATATAATGGAAAGTCCCACATCGGAAAAAGAGTCAATAAAACTATCACTTTAAAAGAAAGAAAGAGAGGTATAAAGGTCAGCCAAGATACCCCATACTCAGATTCCATGTAGGAAAACATGGATATGGATGATAAACTAAGTGTCAAGTTCTGATGGAGAGGGATATAAATCATGATCAGGAGAAAGTTAACAATAAGAAAACCACAAACTTGTGTTGGGACAAATGACCATTAGTCTCCTAGTAGGAAAGTAAATGGAAAACATTTTTTTGTTTTAAGTTACATTACATAAGGATGAGGATTTCATTTATGATATTGACTAAGAATAAAAAGATATATACTTACATTTTAATTAGAGTTTCATTCTTTAAAAAATTTCCACCACTAACTCTTTTTTTAAACGATGAGTATTCAAGAAGACTTGGTCACACTGGAAAAGCTAGAATAAACTTCTATAGAATCACATGATCCATGCAGGATAAACAATATATTTACATTGTCGTTAGAGATTAATCAAAACCAAAATGGTTAGTACAAGATCTAATTATCCCCCAAAAGGATATTCCTTGAGAGAAATAAACACTAATCTTAATTTCTAAAATTAAACCAATAATACCCAAAGGTTAAATAAATACCATTCAATAATCAATTGTCCTTAAAATCCTTCAATATAATCCAAACTAATATTGAAACCCAAAACATAGAAGAATTTGATTATGTAGTCTCCCATGTTAAATTGTATCTCCAAATGACATCAAATACTCTTAAAGTCACATACTTAAACGTAATTAAACTCATCACATATTCTCTATTATAGGTTAATCACTTCCATAAATAACCCAAATCACTATAAATCCACAATAAAAACGTAGATAAAAATCCACCATTACTCCTCAAATGAAATCCCATACTATTCTATTTTTCCTTGGGCATATAGTGTTCCCAAAAAAGCGAACATCTTCCAAAATATCATTTATCACTTAATCACCAAATCATTTTCCTATACCAAGGGTATTCATTTGATAAGACATAAGAACCCAAATCAACTTATTATTGATCAATAAAATCATATAAATAAAAATAATTAGTCACACTATCCAGGGACTTCACATAGTCCAGTGGTAGGCGATAAATCCCAATCGCACTTTGGTTGTGGGTTGGATTCCCACAGCTTTGTCCGACGCGAAGGGTTGTCACACGGTCTACATGTTGTCCTTTTTCAAAAACTATATTTAATAATATTACCAAAATGAGATAAATTCCTCAAAATACCATAACATAATTTAACCACAAATGTTATATCATACCTTTCATTTTCATCCCAAATTATAATAACTTATAATTCTCTCAAACCCCAATGATGATGTAAAACCAAATGGTTATTTATACCTATATCCACAAGAGAAGATATACTTCTTCCTCAAATATCATTCTCACATGGAAAACTGCGGGGTTACAAATACCAGAGAAAATTATTCCAAAGTAAACCCATCAACAAGGAGCGCTAATACTTTTTAAACATTTCTCCAACCATTTATTTCCACATAGCTTTTTCTTTGACCAAGAAAATATCCTATAGAATAGGGCATTCACTCGGGTAATGGCCAGGTCCCCTACATTTATGGCAAATGATTGTAAATGGACTCTTGGGACCATTTTTATCTTCTTCCATAGTACTCTTTATTTTTCTTCGGCAATTCTTCACTTTATGTCCTTCCTTCCCGCATGTAAATCATTTCTTTGTCCCATTGAGACACTTTCCTAGGTGTCTCCTTCCACATTTCATGCATGATGGAAATTGAGGATTTCTTTCTCCATGGTCTCCACTACTGGAGCTCTTATCATTCATCACCTTTCTCTTCTTTGTTGAATCCGGGAGTTGGTTAATATATATGTTGTTGATCATATTTTTGGAAACCTGATTTGGAAAAAAGACGATATCTTTTATGCCTATCAACCTTCCATTTTTTTGCCCATTGCCACCACTGTTACCACCTTGTACATCATTCTCAAAGTCACTATGACTTCCTTGGAATCCAGCCATTGACTAAAACCAGAAAGCATTGTGTGGGTAATAGTAGTCATACAATCATTTAGAGATTAACATGTCACCATATTCTCAATTTGAAACACATTAGGATTAACCAAGGTCATTTACTCTCATCTTATATATATAACACTTTGAATCGGTTTGTAAAGAAAATCTAAATTATCCTATGCATATCCCCCGGGAGTGTCGTAACCAAGAGTGCAGTATAGCCCGTTGTCGTGCACCAGTTCCCGTTCGAGTCTAGCTCAAAGCGGTGTTTTCGGGTTTTACCCCTAGGTACATCTGTGCCAGAGCCGCCTCTACCTACTTGTATCCAGACAGGGATGTATTGCTCGGAAAACTCACAAAAACTCTACAATACCAAAATTCTAGGAAGTTCTTCTATACTAGTCCTCAAAGTTCATCTTAGGTCTATGTGCTCTAATCAGAGTTTATCTAAATCTAGCTTCCAAGGTTTGTACTAAACTTCCTTTGATACCAACTGTAACGCCCTGACCCCAGTTACCCAGATTCAGTGCATTTTTACATAACATTAGCATGATCATAAGAAAGATCAAATCTTGAAAGACCGATTGGTTTAGTAGCCTTGGAAACACTAGATATATTCATAAAATTTTACATTACATCATGAAGTGAAAAACTACTACAACAAAATATTGTCTCCATAATCCACACTATTATCCCCTCAAAATATCCCTGCAGGTCATTCATAATTTACTTCTTCACTTCCTGGGAAAAATAAAACATAGAAAAGGGGTGAGCTCAAATGCCCAGTAAGGATGACAATATAGCGGAAACTTTCATAAATAAGAATAAACATTTAAGGCAATGTATAACTAAAACAAAAGCCTTTTAAACTTGAACTTAAACATAGTATGGAAAAAATAAAATGAAATAATTCCATTTACTTATTCACATGGATATTCTACTAATCGAATAATCACATGCAATATCAATAACCACTTTCAAAATGATGGATTGCATAATTCCAGACTATCATAACCACATAGCCAAGGCCTCGTGCCAAGACTACAAATAAGATTTTGTCAAGGCCTTGTACCAAGACACTAGTTTGTCTCATGATACCTACTGGTGAATCGAGGAGCTATAGCGGGCTCCACCCGTCACATATTAAGTCCAATTC
This sequence comes from Viscum album, assembly GCA_963277665.1. NCBI lineage: Eukaryota > Viridiplantae > Streptophyta > Magnoliopsida > Santalales > Viscaceae > Viscum > Viscum album. The sequence continues at coordinate 592,806,489 of OY728167.1, forward strand.
ATTCCCATATGAAAAGCTTTAAACATAACATAAACATTCGTATTAAAACTAGCATACGAAATGTCAATACTTTCACCATAAACTATGAATGGTATAAAAATAACACATCCACAGTCAAACATATCACAAAACCTTCAATACAATATAGAAGTTTTGTATCATAATAAATCAACTTCAAATAAGTGTAAAATCCATCAAAGGATGTTGACATAGATGAAATCAAAACTCTTTTTAGAGAAATATCTATTTCTATTTTGAAATAATTTAAGAGTCTTATATTTATGAAATAAAACATTTTCTTTGAAAATATTCTTATAATCTTGTAAGGGAAGCTTAGATGATTTTATAACGGTGGAAAATAGCCGTACCCGCTGTATAAGTTAAAAAAAACATTCTTACCTTAATTCTGTAGAAAAGGTTAAAAAGAACCTTGTTTGGAAAACAAAGGAAAGATTCTTTTATAAACCACTTATAAAAAGTAAAACAAGGGTATAAATGACTTTAACCCATATTCTTGTAAATAGTAAAAATGTTTTGAAATACATTTTTAAGAAACATGGATGTGGATGATAAAGAGATCCCAGTAGATTATTACGTATAAACAACCTCAGATAATGAAGAGATTGTGAAATAAACCCTTACCTTGTACTTTTCCTTGGTTGGGGTAGGTTAACCTCCTGTATAATAGTGAAATAATTGTTATTAAATTATACAAGAATCATATACATTAATATGATATCATATATGATCTTTTAACATTGATTTGTTAATAATATCTTAGTATTATCGTTGTTTCGGGTGTTAACTTACTCGTTTTCTTTTATATGTTTTGTTACGTAAGCCATGTTTGTAATGGATAGGTTGTATATTATTCATATCCAGAATGATATCAAGTCCTTAAACATAATTTTTAAATCATCAAATGATAATTATACTTGAATAGATACGATGGAAAATGAATCTCATCGCGTTCGTGGAGACGGTAGTCCGTACGTACGCACGAGCGACAATATCATTATTTTGATATTAAAATAATATATAAATGGATGGTATATCATATATAAAGAATCATTAACATGTTATATTTATGATTTACATGAGTTTCACATCATTGTTATACCCATCCAAATAATAATATATTGAATAACAATTACACCACGACGTGGAGACGGTAAGTCGTACGTATGCACGTATGGTGACATGTTATTCAAAGGGTGGATAGAATACTGAATATGGTTGTACCATATTTATAATAACATCACAGTATATGTAAGATACTGTAGTTATTATTTTAGAATGGTAATAACAAAGAAAGAAGATGTGGAAGAAGAATGGAACTTGAAAAGGGGTGGTGAAAACATTACCTCTTCTTCGGGTTCTTCCTTTTGATTTGATCAAAAGGGCTCCATAGGTTGGCTTTCTGATCAAACTAAGGCCTCTAGGTTGTAGTGAGGGATGTTGGGAGACTATGTGGGCAGATTTTGGCCGAACCAAAAGGCTTTGAAGGTGTTAAGAAATGAGAATGAGGAGTGCCCTTTTATAAGAGGGGTGAGGGGCACCTTTGGAAAAGCTAGAAATATTAATTTATAATAAATTAATATTCGGTTTCTAATGGCTCAAAAGTGGATTATTTAAATGTTAAGGTGGGGATAAATCTAAAACCATTCAACCAATTGAATTTAGACACGTTTGGGTTACTATATTAACCTTATCTTTTAGTTTTAACTCTTAGTTAATTAGTTTGACATTTACCATGTCACTTTGTATTTTTATATTATATAGTTAATAAACTTACTATATAAATCCAAGCAACCCCCAAGTGGTCCATTAATGATATACCTATCATGATATAAGTCTCTTGGCCGAACCTTATATTTTTAGGAATTTAATATCAATTAATAATATAATATTTGTTTTAAAAAACTCTTTTATGTCAATTTTGACACTATTCAATAGTTTATTTTTGTGAAACTCATAAAAGAATGATTACTTCGAAAAAAGACAATTAAATAAATCCTAATATGTAATATTATCCTATAAAATTAGTTTAATTCATTAAAAGTCTTAAATTATATTTATTTGGGTATTTATAATATCAATTATTTTAATTTTTTACTATTATGGTAATTACTGCATCATCATTGTGTCATAAATATATTAAAATATTTAAAGTCTAAAAATTATAAATAAACTATCATTATGTAGGAAATCTTATTATCTTTCTAATGAATATTTACAATCGAATTTATCTTATGTATAAACCTATATTAAAAATGTTTTAGTAAATAAACTTTGATTTTAACTCTTTTAACTCTTCTTTGAATTAAATAATAATAAATGTCCTAATCTAATTCAAGTGGACCTAAATGATAATAATTTATTCCTAAGGTTGTTTTTGGTCGAGATACACTTTTCCAATAGAATTAGGACATGTTTTAGGGTAATATAAATATCATTTTTACCCTTAATTACCCTATTTACTTTTAACCGTGGTAAATAAAAGTAAAAAGTTACTATTCACCAAAAAATTATTTTCATCTCATTGAACCACATTTTACTTCTTGATATTAACCGTGTCTCTCAGATTTTTTAAATTCCATTCACAGAAGTGGTAAAATTAAGTTTTATGAAAAATTCAGTTTTTTTAACTACCACTTAGTAGTTTCACTATTCATCAAAAATTGAAGTTTTTCAGAACAATGCCAAAATTTCAACCTAAGCTATAATTAATATTCCTAATTCAAATTTACAAAATTATAAACATATAAGTGTCATTAATTAATTTTATAATTAATTACCGCTGTCACAACAAATAGCGTGTTTTTAAGAAACAATATATATCAAAAGATTGACAATTGTTTAGGTCCAATTTCCAAGTGAAATTAATTCTAATGAAAACCATTGGATAAAATGGTAAAAATATATTCTAATTATACTTTAAAACCACTCAATAATATAATTTATCACTATAAATTATTTTGATTTAAAAAGTTGTTTTTAATTAAAATTTAGTAATTTTCACTATTCATCAAAATATAAGTGTTATCCGAAAAGTTCCAAAATTTCACCCTAGGATAAATTCGATATTCTGAATCCAAAAATGAAGTCCATTTTGAGAGATAGAATTTATAAAATTTCAAAAAGTAGGTATTACTATTCATAACAGCTAGTTTGATTGGTTGTGGTGTGTTAGAATCTCGAAGCTGCGTACAATGCACGCCATTGCATTATTCGAAGGGAAACGTACCATGGAAGCTTGTGGTGTTACACTTATCCTTAAATCCTTGAAATTATCCTAACATTAATCATTCCATAGGTAAATATTTCCATTTTAAGTTAAAATGATGTGTATATTATATAGCCCTAATTTGTTTTCCAAAAAATATTGAAAATACCTATCCATACCAGGAATTATATGGATAATAGTCACATCATATGGTCTAGGAAAACATTCAATAAAAACCATCTTCAATAGACCCACTAAAATACACTCATTTGAGATTATATGTCAGAATAATGAAACATTAATAATCTATTATTCATATTTGGTAAATATGAAATATATATTCCTCTTCCTTGGGGTCCTTAGAATAATAATAAAGTGATCTTCATGATATTCCTTTGTCTTTGAATATATTGGAATATCACATATGAAGACTACCACAAAGTTATCAAGGTAATCTCTAAAGTCTATATTTATTAAATACAAGAAGATTGCAGTGGAATTTTTACGACCAAAAGGAATCCATAAATTAATAGCATCCATACCTCTTCAAAAGGATGTATTATGTATTTATTAAATTTTGAGCCACAACTAATAGTATCTAGATTGATCGTCAATCTTGGTAAAATATTGACATCCAGGTATTTTATAAAAAAACATCGATATGGGTTAGAGGATACTTTCAATTGATAGTAATATTTTATTTTTCTTCATAATTAATGAAAATATTTGTTGACCCATCATTATTATTATTAAAGGGAATAAAATCACCCCTAGTGAAGCATAAGGGAATATAAATCTCTCCTTAGGATTCAACTGGAGGTTCTTTATAAATTATTACAACATAATTGGGTCCATTCTATATAGATCCTTTAAAATATAAGTATCCCTATGTTAGAGTTCTTTTGATAACTCATATTCATGTCTCAAAGGAAGATGAGGTAATTCTTATGGGAAGACATCAACAAACACACAAACAATTGAAACGTATTCAATTTTTATTTTCTTCCTAATAATTGAATTGTTAAAGTGATTTGGTGAATATGTAATTGTTTTCAAATCATTATGAAGATGAAAAATTCAATGAATTATAAATCATATGACTATAGAGATGGTTTTTATTCCTTAAAATAGGTGTTAGTGGTGATTTGAGTTTGACACTTTGTTTAAAACAATGATTGGTAAGAGCTAGTTTTTATTTCTTAAAATAGGTGTTAGTGGTGATTTGAGTTTTAATTTTTTTTTCAACAATGATTGGTAATATACAAGCAAAAATGGATTAATTTTATTAAGGAGGTTTTTTTGTTGGCTATTATATGGATTTTAGATCAAAAATTTTTAAAGGATCTTTATACAAAAAATAAGGGCCATCTAGACAAATATCTATGGGATCAACACACACCATTATGTGGTTGGCTGATCTCAACCCCAACCAGCTAGATAGAATGAGGCCAAAGTAGTGTGTGGGAACATGGGAATTCCAACATGAGGAATATCAGGGACGGAGTGCCACCGTGTTGGGTGACATGATGGTGGAGGTGCACAGGAGCTCTCCCACATTAAACCTGTATAGGGAGGTACTAGAGAAGGGGGAAGATATTTTTGACCCCTCATTGTCATAATTTTTCTTATAAAGAAGTGTAGGAAGTCATTCAGTTTTGATTTGGGATCATAATTTTTATCTCATAGTCAATATCTCCCATTGAATCCTTTTTGTAAAATATCACAGTCGCCCGATCATCTCTCGGTGCATATAATTGTGCAATCTACTAAATCATTTTATATAGATTGTGAATTTATTTTAAAAAAACACAAAGATAACTACATCTTCTAATCTATTCACTGAGTATTATGGGCCATTCGATCTCCATGCAACATTTTCTTCTTTTACTAGCACCCGAGTTCCGCTCTTCGAAGATTTTGTTTGACCAAATATCAAACTGAAGGAAGTATCTTAGGGATTCTAGATTTTTCTGATATGTGGTTTGTTTCCTATAAATACATGATTCCATGCTTCTTTTTAGATGCGTTCATCTCACAGCAGAGATCTATTTTTTAGAGAGAAACAGTTTTGTGAACCCCATGATTCGTGAAGGATCCTATGCACCTCTGTTTTCATGAAGGTGAATAATACCAAAATTACTCTATATGCTCTTTTCACACTCATAGTTATTTGATAATAATGAAGTTACGTTAATCCACTTAGTATCATGATATCTTTACAAGATCTCCCTGGTTTGTGTGATGAATCTTTGATCTCGTGTAATATACGTGTATGGAAGTTTTCATGAGGGATTTAGTGTATATCATACTTGTGTGAAGAATTAAAAAAGTTTGATTTTTATGAATATAACATTAAACCATGTTTCAAGAAGAAACTGCATATCTCCAGGATTTTCATGAAACACAAAGAACCAACATTGTTCTTACACACACTTCATTTTATAAAGATGAACTTGTTGGCATAATATCCATTGGGTTTGTATATGAAAGAAGATAATTAAACAGTGTGTGCATAAGGAAGTAGGATAGTGGGTATCAATCTTGTGTGACGAAAAATTATACATGAGGTATAACCAAGGAATGTACAAGAATTTTGTATAAGGAGAGTACATAAGAGAGTAGGCAGTGCGTCTGAAATTTTTTATGCAAAGTTGAAAGTGCATGTGTAAATAATCATACAAGGAAGTATATGAGGACTTAGTGAAAAGATGAACATGTTGTACAAGCTAGTCAATGAAATTACCCATGAATGAAAGTTTATTTTGTTCATGTTAGTTGATTCATAAAAATGAGAATGCCATAAATTGTATAATATACATTCATGAAGATTGAAGAAGTGCATGTGAAATATTTATTATCTAATCAGTGTGTGGTTATATAATACTATAGTTGGAGAAGTGATTATATTAGTGTATCAAAAGATTTGTGTATTCGAGTTTTTAGTGTTGATTGAGGTCGAGTCTTCTACTGAAGAAATAATTCTTTCCCAATTAGTTTTTTACTATGGAATCTGATTATACTCAGTGGTTAGGAGTATATGAGCAATCCCAACATCAGTGAAAAGGAGCATGAATTGTACATGAGATGGTTTGATCCATCATGCTCATGGGGGAAGATCAAGTGATTGTCCTATACTTGGATTAGAAGTTCAGATGAAGAAGGAGCTTGTGACTAGGGGTCTAACCAGTTTCTAATGAGGCTCAAGTGAGATTGGGTGGTCTAACCAGTCGAATGGTTGGGGGGTCTAACCAACTGAGGACGAAGAGTTGGATTGCTAGGTGTATAACTAGAATCAAATGGAGGTTGATTATTGCGGTGTTTAACCAGTTTCTTCCTAAAACATTGTAATTGATAAAAAGATTATAGTGGATAATCCATCCTCGGGGGTTCTAATCAACATGGATAGGATGTTGGTAATAGTATAAAATCCTATAAAAAATATGGTGGGTTGTGTTTAATTTAGATTCAGCATTTAATGCTTGATCCACACATATTAATAGGTGACATAGGTTATAATTAAAAGGTGAAAAAGAATTTTGTAAAATTAGTCACACCTGATTCTCCCCCCCCCCCTCTTAGTGTGACTAAAAGATTCTTGGACACTTAAATTGGTATCAGAACAAGGTTCCCCCTAATTATATCTAATCTACTTGTCTATTGATTTATATCAAAAGTATATGAAGTGTATATTTGAGTTGGAATAAAATTCAGAAGTTATTCAGATGGAAAATCCTATCTATACTCCAAATGTCCAAAATTGTGATATTTTAGTAAAATTAGAGATAAACAGGTAGAAAAGAGTGTCACATATGCTAAAGACTAATTCAAAGATGGATGAAAAAAATAGGTATATAATCTCACTCAAAGTAGATTTTTTAGAAAAATTTGATGGTTATAATTATGATAAATTAAGTTCAAGTTGTGATGTTTATAAGATTAATTATGAATTTAGAAATCATATGAATAAACTTCCCATATGTGTGGTTACATGTATGAATAGATTTATCAAGGAACTAAGGGTTGAAAATTTATAGCTAGAAGAAGAAAATAATGTTATGGAAGTAGCATTTACAAACAAAGGCTGGTATTTCCAACACTCTCACAAGACTTATGAAATAAAAGGAAGAAACAATATATCTTTTCAAAGAAAGATATAATAAATATATTGAAGAATTGGAAAGTAATATTTTTGAGAAATAATTTTTTTATTTTCTTTACAGAAGTTATCCATGCACTTGAAAAGATGAAAAATACATATGTGAATGTAAAAAAAGCTCATATTATTGATAAAGAAGAAAGAATCAAGGAGCTTGAATAATTGTTACTAAAGTAAAAGCATATGAATAAAGATGAGATTCATAAGTTGATGATTCAGTGGGAAGAAAGTATGAAATATTTTAAAGATGAGAAGATTTATCTCAAGTTAAAGTATCTTTAACTAGAAGTTAAAATGAGATATATGGAAGAGACAAAAGATAATACTTCCCAAGTTGGCGAGAAAAGAATTATTTCCAAGGATTCTTCTAATAAGATTTGTATTTTTGAAGATAATAAAACTAGTGACAAGAAGATCTTGAGATTGTCTAATGATAAATCTACATATGGATCATTAAAGAAGGTAACGCTTTGTCCTAATAAATATATGTGTACTAACATTGTCTTAATGACTAGTGCATATTCAACTTCAAAATCCAAAAAAACATGGGTCAGGAAAAATTCTTCTTCCCCAAATGAGTCACTGATGAAGAAATGTGCTTCCCAAAAGCAGTGAAATTTCAAAGACAACCAGAATGTGTTATATAATAAGAAATCTAATTTTTTAGATACTGTTGGAAGTTTGGGATTCCAAAAATTAATTGTGGAATAATATTTCATTATTTGAAAATGATATAATTCCTTCATTTAGGGTCAGAAAAGTGAATGAAAATTTGCAACCTACAAAACAGAAGCATAATTCACAGAAATAGAATTAGTTTATCATGAAAAGATATGATTAAATTGAAATACTCTATGTTTATTTCAATAGAAGTGGTCATTTTTATGGTGAGTTATGTTATGTATAAATCATGAAAAAAACATTTCTTGATGTGAATAAAATACCACAACATAAATTGAAATAGGTATGAATTGAGGATGACATGTCAACCTTAAGATGTCAACAAAAGAAGAAGGTTTTTAAACAATCATCTCCCAAGATGTTTGAAAAAAAATGATTTGAAGAGTATATCACCAATAAAATAAGCTTCTATTATGGTAAAAAAGGTCATATCATGGAATATTTTCAATTGGACATGAACATTCATACTAAAGGAATCAAGCTGGAATCGATGAAATAATTATTCTAGAAGAGAAATAAAAATATTGATTTGGTGAATGTAATTACTAATGAAGAATCTGAAAAGTTACCGAAGAGTAGTGACTTTCTGAATTATAAAGTTGTCTGTGATAGGTGAAATATTTTTGGACATTCATGTAAAAATTGATTGACATTGGTATCTGGTTAAAAAGAATTATTGAAGAAGAATGGGAAAAAATCTATGACTTTGAATGTCAGGAAACAGAATATTACTCATAGAGTGAAGACTAATCATGTTCTTAAAGAATGATTGATCATATTGACAACATTGTTGTAAGAGTAAGGAACGATGGAATAGGATGAAAATATGAAAATAATTTGTTATCAAACGTGAAGAAGCCTTTTTCATCTAATAATATTGGTTGGTTAAGAGGAAACTCTTAGCCCTGTTTCTCTAATTGAGGACCATTTAAGAACCACCATATTTGCATATATATTGTGTTTTTATTTCATGTAGGGAATTGATTATGAATCATATATTAAGGGGAGACTTGAATTTATAAAATTTATGAATATCTTACCGCTAGAATGATGTTTATCATGGAATACTATCAACATATACATAAAGTTCATACATTCTGAAGAAAATTTTGAGTGTATCCCCTAAGGGGAATATAAAAGACCGTCCATTAGAATTTCTATCACAATTGATATCTTATGAGTATTATACGTTCTAGTGAGTTATTATATTTTTAAAATATAATGTTCTATAAATTGAGTCTTTTCATCTTTGAGTTATGTTGATTACAATAACTAACTGAAAATTATCATTTTATTTTCAAACACTTTTATAGAAAAGTGAGAAACCATGTAGTACAGAATAGAAAACATCAAATACAATAAGGGATAGCCAAGCCATTTAAATATAATTTAAGTATGTTAGACACTCTATTCCAAAATTATTTCCAATGGATACCATTTACCTCTAAGGCCGGATCATCCTTGATATCGTCTTCAAACCAATAGGTCATCATGTCCCATGTCTAAATGTAATCCTCCAATATAATATTCTCTGCATTGAATCCTCTTATTATAATGTGATCCTTCTTGTAAATCCACTCTGACTACGCCTTATTAGTGTCCACCCGAAGTAGCCACTCAGACATCTTAGTCGCATCATCTTTCGAGGCATTAATCAGAAATGAATCCTCCAATATTTCTTCTTTCGATTGAATAATAATTTACCATATCTCCCCATTTCCATCAACTTCATGCCGGAAATAGTCCTCTCTAGGATGTGGGTTCAGCACCACCGAGACTTCATGCATTTCCTTTAAATCCTCTGATATAACTTCTTCCTGCTCATGTTCCTTATGGTCACCTGAGACATGCAACTTATTGCTAGTAACCTTTGGATCACAATCAATCACATTTTACTTCACCTTTTTGGCAGATCTGGTATCCATAGGTTGGGGTAAGTATGAGTAGTCCTTGATTCCCTTCGAATTGTTTCCTTTAATCGGGATACACCTCCCTAATTCCCGATTCCCACTTTGTCCCTTCCTTCTCCTCGCGCTGGGTAGCCATCTGCACTGGATTTCAATTGTAGTATCTTCTGAAAAAATAGAATTTACATCACTATACTCTTCTATTTGGAGTCTCTGATATTCATTAAGGTTCTCTTCCCAAGTGGTATTGTGGTCCTGATCCAGCCCTTCGCTAGCTAGACCTTCAAATCCGTTAACAAGATCAATATCTGGCACTTTCTTTAGCGGGATGTGTACCCCACCCCCTGCAGTCTATAATTCATAATCATTTCCACAAGATTCTTCACCATCCCTTACCTCATAAGAAACCTTTTCATGAACAAGTCACCCTAGATTCATCTCCCAAGACGCCTCACCTCCAGTGTGCACAACCTCCATATAAGACGCAGCCTTGGGAGCAGCGGTATTCTGCTCAAAAATTCTAGAAATAAAAACCCCATAAGTCACTCTGGACTCAGGAAGACCTTTCTCTGCAAGATTCAGGTCACACCGTAGTCTTACAATGACATATGAAATAGTCGTATTAAGATTCATTGGGCAAAATTTATCCAGAGGAGGATCTTCAGTGGATGCTCCACCAGGAACCATCGCCTTCGGATCAACCTCTGAGGATGCACCACCAAGGGACTTCCCTTCCAGGCCATTATCCATGACCACACCAGTACCCATTTCCAGAACCGTCACCTTTCTATGATGACTAACCATGAGCCCACGACAGAATTTTGACAGCCAATGAACCATTTTCTTGCAAACTAAACATAAATCCACCCAAGATTTGAAGACAACTGCTTGCTTATACCGGAATTCTCTTTCAACCTCAATCCAAACAAGGGGAGTGATTTATTACTTGATGGAATAGGTGAAATACATTCTTGCACTTAAATATTTGTAATCTGTTTCTTTGGGATGTATTCATGAAAATTGTTATAAATCATCTGAACAACCACTGATAAGAGGTTTTAGTGATTTATATCACATACTGAAATATTAACGACATTTTTGATGTTAAATTTGATCACTCTTGTTTTCTACATAGAACATTTCTTGACTAGACTTAGATTTGATTAATTTTAGCTATCTGATATGTTAGTAGTGATTCTATCCTTATGAGAAGTAATTCAAAAAATATGTTTCATAATAAAATAGGATATTTTTGCAATTTGAGTTTTGATAATGATAATTCCTTCCCATGCATATAACTTTGGCAGTATTTCCAATAAGGGCAATAAGATTTAATTGACTTTTATGATAAATTGGGAATAGAAAACAAATACAAAGGGGGATATTGAAGTGGTTATGATATTTTGTGAAGTTTTAATTATTTAAAATTAATTAAGAATATGAGATGGTCAATGAATTATAAATCAAGCAATTGTAGAGTGGGTTTTTATTTTTGAAAACAGGTCTCAGTAGTGATTTGAGTTTGAGACTTTGTTTACAATAAGGATTAGTAAGAGCTGGTTTGTATTTCTTAAAACAGGTGTTAGTGGTGATTTAAGATTGAAACTTTGTTTACAAAAATGATTGGAATGATCCTTGAAAAATGGATTAATTTTACTGTGGTGTTTTTTGAGTTGGTTATTATATGGATTTTGGCTCAATAATTTTTAAAATATCTTTATACCAAAATATGGTCCATTTAGCCATCCAGCCAAGGGAGAAGCACACACCACTGTGTGGGAGGCTGAGATCAACCCCATCCAACCTACCAGCATGAGGTAGAGGTAGTGCATGGGCACATGGGTACACCTACGTGAGTCATAGTAGAGTAGAAGCACAACCATGCGGGGCGGCATGACTGCGGAGGTGGGCGCATGAGCACACCCACAATGAATTAGTACGTGGTGGTTCTAGAGGAGGGAGAAGTGATTTATGGCCCATAATTGTCACAATTTGTATTATAAATAAGTGAAAAAATTCATTTAGGTTCGACGTGGGATTAATTTTTTTAACAGATAATCAATCTTAACCATTGAATCCTTTAAGTGAAATATCACATTTGTCTGGTCATCTCTTTGGGCTTATAACTGTTTGAACAACTCCATCATTTTATCCATACCATCAATTTTTTTAAAAAACATGGATAGAACTACTTACATATAATCTGTTCTCTGAGTATTATGGGCTGTTCGATCTCCATGCAGTGTCATCTTCTTCACCAGAAAGTCATGTTCTACTCTTCAAACCTCCAATTCTACTGAAGATCAAACCAAAGTAAGTATCTCGGTGATTCTAGAATGTTCTGAGATGTGGTTTGTTGCCTATAAATATGGGATGCTGAGATCATTTTTATTTTTTTATCTCACATCCGATAGTTATTTTTGGGAGATACACAATTTCATGAACACTCTGGTTTGTGAAGGATCCAACACAACTCTGTTTTCACAAAGTTGAAGAATCTCGTAGGCACTCGATACGTTCTTTTTTACACTCTCAGTAGTTTGCGAAGAACAAAGTTCCATAAATACACTTGGGATCTACATATCTTTAAGAGATATCCCAACTTTGAATGAAGAATCTTTGATCTCATGTAGTATACCTATTTTGAATTTTTCATGAGGGAGTTAGTGTATATCAATCTTTCATGTAGAGTTAAAAAAAATTAGTTTCATACATATACTATTAAATCGTGTTTGAATAAGAAAGTGTATATCTCCTGGATTCATGAAAAATAATAACAAGAACTATTCTTATACACACTTCATTTCATAAAGATGATCTTGCATGAATAATACCCATTCAGGTTTGTAATTGAAAAAGGGGAATTAAATAGTGTGTGCATAAGGAAGTAAGATAGTGGGTATCAATATTGCATGAAGGAAAAGTATAGATGAGGTAGAACCAATGCATTTACAAGTATTTTTGTAATCAGAGTTCACAAGGGAGAAGAAAGTGCATTTGACCAGGTGTACGCAAAGTAAATAGTGCATGTGTAAATAATGATACAAGCTAGTATATGAGGACTTACTAAAAATAAGCACATGTTGTACCTGAAATTAAATGCAATTATCCATGAATAAATTTATGTTTTTCACAGGTTTTTTGTTTCATAAAAATTATATGGGCATGAATTGTATAATATACATGCACGAAAATTGAAGAAGTGAACGAGAAATATTTTTTTCCAAATCAGTGTGTAGTTATCTGAGACTGAAGCCGGAGAAATGATTATATCACTGTATGAGAAAATTTATATAACCAATATTTCAGTATTGAGTGAGGTCGGGTCTTCTACTAAAGAAATAATTCTTACCCGAGCATTTTTTTTACTAAGGCATCTGATTATATTTAGTGATCAGAAATATCTGAGCTAGTCCAGCATCATTGAAAATGTACTTGAAGTGTACACGAGACAGTTTGATCCAACAAGATCATGTAGGAGGATAAGGTGATCATCCTATCATTGGATCCTAACTTCGGAAGAAGAAGGATCTTTTGACTGGGGGGGGGTCTAACTAGTCGCTGAAGAGGCTCGAGAAATACTGGGGGTCTAACCGGTCAAACGGTGGGGGGGGGGGTCTAACCAACCTAGGTAGAGTAGTTGGATTACTGGGGGTATAACCAGAATCAAGTTGAGGTTGGTTACTAGTCTGTATAACATGTTTCTACCTGAACTATTTTTATTGATAATAAGATTATAGTAGATAATCCTTGTTGGGGGTTCTAACCGTCTTGGTATGAATGTAGGTCTTAGTAAAAAACCTAGAAAAAATATTGTGTGATGTGTTTCATTTACTTTCATCATTTCATGCATAATCAACACATCTTAATAGGTGACAGAGGTTAGAATTAAAAGGTGAAAAATAATTCAGTAAAATTGGTTACACCTGATTCACTCCCTCTCAGTGTGACTATACAATCCTTATACAATTCAATAATCATAGAAAAATAATATTCATGGATATGAATTAGACACAAAATATAGAATTAATTCACATTTGATGCTTGTACTCAACCTCTCAATGATATATGAGAATTGGTTATTTCAAAAAATAAAAAGTGAATTATGTTCCTCTGTAATAGATATGGGATCTATATAAATAAATCCAATTCATTCCTAGACTGAAATCAAAATAAATTAATTCTAGAATCAAAAGTTTTATAGTATCTACAATCACACAAACTTTAATCGGAGATGAACTATAAAATTTTGATGTGACCATCATACCATTAGTAGTTTCCACTAATAACTCAATATCTAATCATTGATCTTGTAATTTAATACCCTTTGCATAATCCTTATATGTGAAATAGTAGGAATATCTATAATCAAATATTAAAATAGTTCTATAGTGAATTATAAGTGTACCGTTAAACACATTCAACTCATGACCCAAATCTATAGTAGTGATCGTACGAGATTTACCTTTTTCATTGGGATAATCATCCTACTATTGTTGATCAGAAAAAACGTTCGGATTCATACACTATTAGGCAGAAGTCCCAAACTCATTGCATTTGAAACACTATAGTTTTCTTTGTATATTCTATTGATCTATATCTCCATTCATGTCATTGAATAACCACTTCAAATAACTTCTATTCTCTTTTTCTTGATGGTTATGATCTGTTAAAATAAAACAATATCTTATTTCCATTAGGAATTCACCTATTAGATCCATCTAACATTTACTACTGGATGGAATATGGAACATTTTCTTCCCTCAGTGTGACATATCATTATAGATTCCATGAAACCCCGTAATCATTTTCATAACACCATAACCATGAGGGGTTTTATCTTCCATTTCTATAATTAGTGAACATCAAATGATTTCATTGTATCATATAAAGTTACTTATGGATGACATATTTTAGAGAAACGTTTTTAAGCCACTGAATATTCTATCAACCCTACATTAATATTATTTTATAATTACTGAATAGTACCTCACAAGTCAAGAAATATTTTCCTCATAGTTACCAACACACCCCCTCACTCAACTTAATACCGTGTCAGTCCTTCTTCATTTTATTATTAAGAATATGATGAATAGTGTTATTGAAAAAAGAATCTCATAAAATCATCCCACACTATGGAGTTAGTTTCCTCTCATTTCCATATATTTGTAATAAGACTCAACCATTTATCTTCTTCTCCTTATTAAAAACTATAAACTAACAAAATAAAATTTTCTTGTGAAAATATTGAAAAATTAAAAATATCTTTTCAATGGTACATATACATTTTCCATCAAATACATGACTAGTAATTTCCCTAAAAGATGATCTATGATTCCTTATAAAGGTTTAATAAAATGTCATCTTTGATTGTTTGGAATCTCAACATGATTCATGGCTTGAAAATATTGGGTGAGAATAAAAAAAATGTTCTGCATCCTATCTCATATAACATTTGGTTTCTCATGTTGAAAATCATTTCATTGTCCACCACATTCCACATTAACATAGTTACTTCTTGTTCAGCCCACTGATTAAAACTAAAATAAAATAGTGTGGGAAACACTAATCATAGTGTAAAATCTCATAATCATGAAAAATCATGTATATGATGTCTAAATAATGGTATAAAGATTTCAATCTTTAACACCTTAGGATTAAACTAGGTCATCTGTGATTTTCATCCACTAAAATCCTTCATAATAGTTTTTAAATAAAATTTGTATTGACCAACTCATATCCCACTTGAGTCTCAAACCATGGGTGAAGAAATGAACATTGTTTTCTACCATGGGACAATCGGGTTGAGTCTGATGCACCCTATTCAACATTATTATCCCTACATAAAACTTACCCTAATCCACATAAACTTGTAGTATACAAACATGGATGTATTTGTAGTAAAATCACATAATATCTTACTTAACAAAACCTGATTATGTTATCTTATACATAGATATATTCCTATTTGTTTCACTAAGCCTTTATAATCATAATCTCAAATTTTTGACCAAACCTGTCTCTGATGCCAACTATATATTCATGTGATATTCATACAAAAATATTACATCTTAATAAATTATTATTCATTAAATTACACAAATAAAAACTATGGGAACATAATATTTTAGGGTATTTGGAGACTCGAAATAATATTAATCATAGTTTATAAAACATCATCAATATCTCCCACAAAGATCTTCCATAATAGAAATCCTCTTAGAAATACCCTACATGAACATTTCCTCATATCCTTTGGAAGGAAAAATAAGAACTTGCACAATTAGATTTTCAATAAGGGTAATCATATGGGACATCAATGATCACTAAAACATAGCATGATAATAAGGGTATTATAATATAATTTCAACATTTATAAATCATACCTTTAATTTCAAAGATCATAAATTTGATTCAAGTAATAATTTTTGGAGTTCATAAGACATGAATCATAATGAAATAAATAAATCACTAGATCATAATATAGGAATAGGATTGTGTCAAAAAAATAATCATACAACATTTTGAATATTTTTAATTATAAACAAGTTAACTTGTTAATTTAAGGATAAGAAATCAAACCCTCTAATAAACATTTTGGACATGAAAACTAGGTCCATGCATAACCTCATGGACATGTAAGTAGTTCAAAACATAATGTTATATAAATTAAATAATTTACACTAATAACCTTATGGACATGAAATCAGGTCTACACATAACCCTATTTCCATGAAATACGGTCTATTCATAACCTTATAAACATAAATAAAGGACAACACATAACATAATGAACATCAAATCAGGGTCAAACTTTACATAATTAACTCAGGAGTTCTGAATCCTTACTCAATTCATTGGATGGATTTAACGAACCCAAGCATCACATAATAATATAACATATATATATATATATTCCATAACATCATAAATCGTATATCATAGAATAAACCATGGAAATGATATTGGTGTGATAAACATTTATTCATAGCATAACCTGTGGAAAATAAATGGGATTCATAAGATTTTCATTATGGTATAAACCATTAAAAAGAACATGTTTCATAAATATATATTCATCATAAAAATAAAACATTTTCATAAATATTAAAAATGGTATAACTGGATCATATCCATAGTAATGAATAAGTAATATCAAATGATGTAATCGTAGATAAAATATGAATTTAAAAGATCACATGGAATATTTCATTATTAAAATAGACATTACACTTTGAAAATATATTTATAAAACTAAAAATAGAAATTCCAATTTTAAAATATATTTATAAAACTAAAAATTAACAAAAATACATATCATAGTCCTTTTAATTTAAAATTACAATGGAAACTGAAAATGTAATATTCAATGAAAAGTTTGGTCATTATGGTGGAAATTTTTTTTATATCTTACAAGTTGAAATATAGAATCATTTCAAAATTTTAATAAATTTTAAAAGAGCATTTTTTGGAAAATAAAAAGGATATTACTTTTAATTTTTTTTATAGAATGAAAAACAAGGAGAAAATTTTATTTAAAAAAATAAGTCTGTAATAGTAAAAACATTCTTCAAAACATGTATATAAAACATCTACTTGGTATAAATATATTTTTCATCCAAATATTGAAATAGATTCAATTTTTACTCCAAAAAATATTTTTGATTTAATGATTATATTAAGAGAGAAAAATTAGTGAAAAAAATGTATTCTCTATAATAATCCATATGAGAAGAAATGTATTGATTTTATTAATAAGTAGATCATAAGGTTTCAACAATGGAAAAAAATTATAAATAATTTTGATAAACGGTGAGATCAAAAAATAAACCCTTACCACTTTTGTGTCTTCTCAATAATATAAACCATGAAATAAAAAAGCTCAGATGGATATATAAATCTTAATAAAATTTATAATAATCACCATAAAATACAATCTTGTGTATTATATACACCACAAAAAAAAGATAATGGTGAATATTGAAAGTGTCTCATTGAAAATAAAAGTGAGATGGAAATCCCTTACTACATTGGTATATTTTGAACCATAAGTCACATTAAATATTAATATAAGATGAAACCTTATATATCATTAATAGAAAAAGATTTTTGATATTTTATGTCATAGGGTAAGTATATTAACCTCAAAAAATAAACCAGTGGAGGATATAATTATCCAAAATAGTTATAATATCATATATGATCCCGTTATAACATTCTAATAGTCTTTTATTTATAATCCCTTTTTAATGTTTCATTTTTCATGAGGGTTTCAATTCAATAATTGGTGTACTTGTACATTGATCATCATTAAATAATCTCCATAAATTTAAAAATGGTATAAATAAAATAATTTTTCATTATATAAATATTGAAAATTAGTCATAAATATTAGAGATACAAATTGAAATTCACCCTTATAGAGACGGTAGGCTATACGTACATATGAAAGTTGTTTTCGTTTCATGAAAGATGAAACTAAAAAAGGTTAATAATAATTGATATTTGTAACACCCGAGACTTTTATGTTATAAAAATCATCAAAGGAATCTTTTTCTATACACAACACTTGCTTGGCTTGCTTTACACGAAATCGCAACCTTCCTCGATAGCTTGCATCGTACGCAATACCGAGTTTCTCTAAACAACGATATGCTATTATTAAAACAAGCTGTTATGAATAGTAATAACCACTTTTTGGAATTTTATAAATTTTATTTTTCAAAATTGACTTCATTTTTGGATTCGGAATATCGAAATTAGCCTAGGGTGAAATTTTGGTATTTTTCTGAAAACTTTCAATTTTTGGTGAATAGTGAAACCACTAAGTGGTAGTTAAAAAACTGAATTTTTCATAAAACATAATTTTACCGCTTCTGTGAGTGGAATTTCTAAAATTCGTAAGACACGGTTAATATCAAGGACTAAAATGTGGTTCAATGAGATGAAAATAATTTTTTGGTGAATAGTAACTTTTTACTTTTTTCTTACCACGGTTAAAAGTAAATAGGGTAATTAAGGGTAAAAATGATATTATTATTACCCTAACACATGTACTAATTCCATTGTATAAGTTTAATTCTACCAAAAACAACCTTAGGAATAAAATATGATCATTTAGGCCCACTCGGATTAGATTAGGACATTTATTATTAATTTATTTAAAGAAGGGTTAAAATAGTTAAAATCAAAGTTTAATAAGTAAATAATTTTTAATATGGGGTTATACATAAGATAAATTCGACTATAAATATTAATTAGAAAGATAAAAAAATTTACTACATAATTTTATTTTATTCGTAATTTTTAGACATTAAATAATTTAATTTATTTATAACACAAAGATGATGCAGTAATTATCTTATTAATGAAATATTGACATAATTAATGTTATAAACACCAAAATAAATGTAATTTGAGACTTTTTATGAATTCCACTAATTTTATAGGTTAATATGACATGTTAGTATTGATTTAATTAACTTGGTTCGAATTAATAATTTTGTTATGATTTTCACAAAAATCAATTACTAAATAGTATCAAAATTGACATAAAATAGTTTTTAAAACAAATATTATATTAGTAATTGTTCTTAAAAATCTAAGGTTCAGACAAATGACTTAGATAAGGTTATATATATTAATAATAAACAACTTGGGGTTCGTTTGGCTGCTTATAGTAATGTTTATTAACCTTATAGTATAATAAAACAAGAAGACACGGTAAAAGTTAAATTATCTAACTTAAAAGTTAAATCTAAATGATAAGGTTAAAATTGATACCTAAACTTGCCTAAATTCTACTGGATGAGATGATTTCGACCCATACCAACCTTAGCCTCGAAATAAATCAATTTGGAGATATTTAAAACTGAACATGACTTTATAATAAAATAATATTTTTAGTTATTCCAAAGGTGCCCTTCTCCTCCCTTATAAAAGGGCACTTCCTCCCCCTCTTCCTCACACCACTTTGAGCCTTCAATCTCGACCAAACCCTGCCAATTACTCCTCTCCACTTCCCTAGAGACATCCTAGAGGTTCTGGTCTTATTCAAAGACCCATTTTAGTGCCCTAAAAGGAGGTCTCAAAGAATCACTTCAAAGAAGAGGTAATGTCCGTTACCGATTCTTTCATCTTTATTTCTTCTTCCACTTATTCTTCTTTAGTTGTTTCATTATGAAGTAATAACATAAGTATCACTAATATAATGATATGTTATTATAAGTATGAAACAACCCTATTTCACCATCTATCCATCCTATGGAAAAAGAAATCACTGCGCATGCGTATGTACGAAATACCGTCTCCACGCCGTGGTGTAATCTATTTTCCACCACCACCTTACTTGGATGGGTATAATGGTGTAAATAATGACTATATATGACTATTATAAAGTGATACTGATTCTGAAATAGTATACATACACTCCAATACAATTCCACGATCATAGGAACGATATCATCACTTGTGCGTACGTACGGAATACCGTCTCCACGATGTGATGCGACTCGTTCTACATGATCTTCATTTCATAATGATTATATAAATGAATTGAATGAATTAATATGATATATATTACACTAATACCATTCTGTAAATGAGGTATCTATAACCTAAAGAGAAGAATAAGAATTTATTCTACAAGACATGCATAAGAACAAAAAGTTATAAATACCCGAAAAAACAAGTAGCAATGAAATATTACTACTAAGAAGCTCAGAATATGACCATATATGATATCATAAAAATAAGTATGATTCTGGAATAAGTCAATAACATTATTTAAATCATTATACAGGAGGTTCGGACACTTACGAAGCAAAACGGACCTAAGGTAAGGGAAATATCACAATCTCATTTTTATCCGAGATTGTTTATACTTTAGTATTTACTGGGGTGTATTTTGTCATCCAAATCCATGTTTCCTCAATATGTAATATTATTTCCATCAACCTAAAATTGTTTAAATCCAATTTTACTTTTCGGTGAGTTTTTAGTAAAGGATATGAAAGGAATATTTTGTCGTTTTTCATACGAGGTACTTTTTGACTTTTCCGATAAAAGTACGAAGAATGTTTTTTTAACTTATACGGCATGAATGGATTTTTAAAACATTATTTACAAAAAAATTCCTTTACAAGTTTTCAATTTTATTTTTAATCAACTTTTTTTAGTTTAAAGTTGTATGACATGTTAAGAAAGGAAAAAATGTTTTTTAAGAAGAAAGGATATTTTCCTCAAGAATGGAGTTCAAGTGTTTTATAAAAATTATTTTCCATCTAAGATAATAAAGGGTTTTGTTTTAATCCCTATTATTACATTGATTTTATTATGTTGTGATGGAATTATTTTTATGAATTCCTTTATCTTATATGAATTGTTTTATGATGTCATGATGTTTAAGATTCCCATTTGTATTACATGGGTTATGAAATGATGTATGATTTATGATTTTGTGGCACACATAAGAATGGTA
This sequence comes from Viscum album, assembly GCA_963277665.1. Taxonomy (NCBI): domain Eukaryota; kingdom Viridiplantae; phylum Streptophyta; class Magnoliopsida; order Santalales; family Viscaceae; genus Viscum; species Viscum album. Next base: position 592,827,938 of record OY728167.1, read on the forward strand.
TCATTATGAGATGGGTGGGACCTATATCTCCCTCCAATTCATTGGGTAACGATTTTATATCTCATGAGATAGATATGGCTGGAACGGTAGGTTATACCGGTTCGGTGAAACAGGACTGAAACGAGGGTGACTCGGTTCAGAAAGGGACTTTATCCACTAAGATAGTATTGGCAATGAGTCTTGACTAACAAGAAATGATTCTCTATGATTATGTGTGTATGACACAAAGTTTCATGTTTTAAGTTATGATTATTGTGATTACATTTCACTGTCATGATTTATCCCATGTTATGAAATTATGATCTCTTTTGCAGGTTAAGATTTCCAAAAGTTATGTGCTTATGTATACGATGTGATTGATATTTCTTTTGTTTACCATTACTGAGCATTTGAGCTCACCCTTTTGTATGTTTTATTTCCCCAGGTCAGGAAGAAGGTTATTAAGTAGAATATGCCAAAAAGGGACTCTAGATATGATGAAATAAATGGGAGTCAAAGTAGATGCTTTATGAACCAGTTGTTTATGTTTCCCAGTTTCTAAAGACACTATACCTATACGGTCCTTTCTTAGTTTTGTTATATGTTGTAATAAGTGTGCTTCAATTCTGAAGTAATAACAATGTATGTAAAGTATGGGTCGTTATAGTTGGTATCAGAGGAAAGGTATAGTCAACCTTTGGAAACTAGGATGTGAAAGCCATAGTAAGAACCCTAAGGATAAGTCTAAGCATAGAACACAATCTTAGTGTTTTAGAAATGGCCATGAATAACCTAGGATAAGACCTTAACTGTGAAATTTTATTCTTGAGTATGTGGTTTTCCTATTATAATTAGTGTTGCTCACACTATTCTTCTTGGTTTTAGTCAATGGCTGGAACCCAAAGGAATCGTGTTAATGCGGAATGCGACGGGCAATGCAATGATTGTCCCCCTGAGCAACCAAACGTTATGGGAGCTGGAATTCAAAATCTTGTAGCCATGCTCACACAACTTTCTCAAGCTATGAATCACGCAGGACTTCCAAACGAGTAAAGGAAGGAGCAACATTCTGTTGAATCCTTCATGAGGCAGCGTCCACCTTCTTTCAGCGGGTCTACTGATCCATTAGTTGCTGAACAATGGATTAGTACTACTGAAAAGATATTTTCAGTTCCTCAATGTTCTGAACATGATAAAGTCATCCTAGCAGTGTATAGTTTGGAAGGAGATGCTGATCAATGGTGGAATCTTATTAAGAATACGAGGCAAAGAGATGAAATTGAGTCCATAGAATGGGACGAGTTCAAGAACTTATTTTTCAATAAGTACTTCCCTCGTATTCTCCGAACAAAGATGGAGAAAGAGTTTCTTGAACTGAAGAAAAAGGATGATGAATCTGTTGGTACCTATGAAGCAAATTTTACAAGACTTGCAAGGTACGCTTCTTGTATTATTATCCAACCTGAGAGTAAGATCGATCGATTCTTTAGTGGATTAAAACCAAGTCTTTGAAGGGCCTTAGCCATAAGGGACTTCAATAGCTATGAGTAAATCGTTTGATGTGCTCTCAAAGTTGAGATGGAAATCGGAGTAACCCATCAGTCATATGGGTTTGATAAGAAGAGGAAAATGGAATTCAAAGAAAAATCTAAAGAGCCCACTGAAAAGAAGATGAGCTTTCCCTTATGCTCAAAGTGTGGAAAGAAACATGGAGGGAGTTGTCTTAAAGGTACAAGTAAATGTTTCAAATGTGGAAAGGAAGGTCATCGGGCATTTGAATGCCGCGATGATGGGAAGAAGATGTCTAATGATGCAAACAAAGGAAGGGATACACAGAATGAACCTACTACACTTCAATGTTTCAAGTGCAAGGAGATGGGTCATTATGCCAATAAATGCCCTAATCCAAGGGTTGATGATGATGGTCGACGTCAACAAACTCTTAAGGCTAAAGACAAAGGAAAGTCACATGCAATTTCAATCAGCGATGTGGAGTACGATAACGATGTGGTGAAAGGTACACTTACCATCCACTCTAAAGTAGCAAATGTTTTATTTGATTCTGGATCCACCCACTCTTTTATTTCTGAATAATTTTCTAAGGGTATCACTATATTACCTCAACAATTAGATGTTGAGTTAGCTGTGAAAACACCTAATGGCACAACAGTCGCATCAAAAGTTTATAATTCTTCTCCGATTGAAGTTTGTGGGAAAGTGCTTCCTGCAAATCTTGTGATCCTTCCTATAGTGGAATTTGATGTGATTCTTGGCATGGATTGGCTTTCTCTACATGGAGATCATATAAATTTCCAAAGAAGGGAAGTAACATTTCATATTCCAGATCAATCTATGATCATCTATCGATGCAAGGATGAACATAACCTTCCAGTGGAAATTTCTTCCATTTTATGGGTATTGATTCCACTAAATGAAGGTTATTTATCTCAAATGGTTGGTGAGAAACTCACGATTAAGAATATTCCCATTGTATGGGAGTTTGATGATGTCTTTCCAGAGGAATTACCGGGTCTTCCACCGAATCGTGAAGTTGAGTTTTCAATAGAACTCGTACCGGGTGCTTTGCCTATTTCAAAGACACCTTATAAAATGGCCCCAATTGAGTTGCAGGAATTAAAGAAGCAACTCCAAGAGAATCTTGATAAGGGGTTCATACGCCCTAGTGCGTCACCTTGGGGAGAACCTGTTCTATTTGTTAAGAAGAAAGATGGATCAATGAGACTCTGCATTGATTATCGAGAACTTAACAAGATCACTATCAAGAACAAATATCCTCTCCCATGCATTGATGACTTATTTGACCAACTACGCGGATCTCAATACTTTTCCAAGATTGATCTTCATTCAGGGTATCATCAATTAAGGTTCAAAGGGTGGATATACCAAAGATGGATTTCCGTACAAGGTATGGACACTATGAATTTATAGTGATGCCATTTGGTCTTACTAATGCCCCTGCTATCTTCATGGATCTGATGAATAGAGTCTTTAGAGACTATCTTGATCAATTTGTGGTAGTCTTTATAGATGATATTATTCTCTATTCAAAGAGCAAGGAAGAACATGAAGATCACTTGATAATTATATTGAAGACCCTGAGAAAGGAGAAGATTTATGCCAAATTTACCAAGTGTGAATTTTGGCTTCAAAAAGTTGCATTTTTGGGTCACATAATCTCAAAAGAGGGGATATATGTGGATCCAGCAAAAACAGAGGTTATCGAAAGATGGTCGAGACCAACAACAGTAACTGAGATCCGAAGTTTTCTTGGTTTGGCTGGATATTATCGACGTTTTGTGAAAGATTTTTCATGATTTTCTAATCCACTCACCAAGTTGACTCGGAAAGGAGTTAAGTTTGTTTGGACGGAGGAATGTGAAGAGAATTTCAAGGAGTTGAAAAAAAGGTTATCCAGTGCACCTGTGCTCACACTGCCTTGTAGTGGAGAAAGGTTTGTGATATACAGTGATGCATCCAAGAAGGGATTGTGGTGTGTTCTTAGGAAAAATGATATGGTGATAGCTTATGCCTCACGACAGTTGAAAATCCATGAGCAAAATTACCCAACACATGATTTGGAGTTAGCTACGGTAATCATTGCATTAATGATTTGGAGGCATTATCTTTATGGTGAAAGGTGTGATATTTATACTGATCATAAAAGTTTAAAGTATATTTTCACACAAAAGGAGCTGAATATGCGCCAAAGAAGATGGTTGGAGCTGATTAAGGATTATGACTTCTCAATCCATTACCATCCTGGGAAAGCAAACAAGGTGGTAGATGCATTAAGTCGACAAGACCATGCTATTTTATCCATGATGAGGATCACAAAAGATCCAATATTTATGGATTTACAAAGGATGGATCTTGGAATTATAATGGAAGGGGAAAAATCTTATCTTTCTCAAATGAATGTTCAACCATCTATATATGTGAAGATTAAAGAGGCACAGAAATAAGATGTCGAGTTACAAAAGAAGGTGAGAAATGTTCCTGAATTCAACCTTGATTGTGATGGGATAATAAAGTTCTGGAATCGGGTTTGTGTTCCTCTCATCCCCGAATTAAAGAAGGAGCTGCTGGATGAGGCTCATAGTTCTTCATTCTCTATTCATCATGGAATCACGAAGATGTATAGGGACCTGAAAGAGTACTTCTGGTGGGATGGCATGAAAAGAGATGTTTCTGATTTTGTCTCTCGATGCTTGGTTTGTCAACAAGTTAAAGCTGAGAGACAGAAGTCTAAGGGGATGTTACAACCATTACCCATACCCGAATGGAAATGGGAAAACATCACTATGGACTTTGTCACAGGACTTCCTAAAACATACAAAGGCAATAATGCTATATGGGTCATAGTTGATCGTCTTACAAAGTCTGCACACTTCATTGCTATTAGAGAGGATTTATCTCTGGATCAGCTCGCCATGATATATGTAAAGGAAGTGGTAAGATTGCATGGAGTACCACTTTCTATTATATCTGATCGGGATCCGAGATTTACCTCGAAGTTCTGGAGAAGTCTTCAGCATACTCTGGATACAGAGTTGAGTTTCAGCACTGCTTATCATCCTCATATAGACGGTTAGTCTGAGAGAACAATTCAAACCCTAGAAGATATGTTGAGAGCTTGCTCTATGGATTTCAAAGGTGGTTGGGATCAACACCTACCTTTGGTGGAATTTTCTTATAATAATAGCTTTCACTCCAGTATTCAGATGGATCCTTATGAAGCTCTCTATGGAAAGAAATGCAGGACTCCAACTTGATGGGATGAAGTTGGGGAAAGAAAGCTATTAGGACCTGATCTCGTTGATGAAATGGCAGAAAAGGTCAGATCTATTCAACAACACATAAGAGCAGTTCAGAGTCGACAGAAAAGTTATGTCGACGACCGAAGGAAAGACCTAGAGTTTGAAGTGGGTGATAATGTGTTCTTACGAATATATCCCTGGAAGAGGGTCATGAGATTTGGAAAGAAGGGGAAGTTGAGCCCTAGATATATCGGTCCTTTTGAAATACTGGATCGTGTTGGGAAGGTAGCTTACCGATTGGCTCTTCCACCGAATCTCTCTCAAGTTCACGATGTGTTCCATGTATCTCTCCTGAGAAAGTACATACCTGATCCTTCACATGTACTCAGCTTAGAAGTTGAACCACTAGAGCAAGATCTTTCTTATAAAGAACAACCAAGAGAGATTCTGGATCATAGTGAAAAATTCCTACGAAACAAGACCACTCGATTGGTGAAAGTTTTATGGAGGAACCACCAATTAGAAGAAGCTACATGGGAGCTTGAGGATATGATGAGGGAGAGGTATCCTCATCTATTTGTTACAAAGTGACGAATTTCGAGGGAGAAATTCATTTTAAGGGGGGTAGAATGTAACACCCGAGACTTTTATGTTATATAAATCATCAAAGGAATCTTTTTCTACACACAAGACTTGCTTGGCTTGCTTTACACAAAATCGCAACCTTCCTCGATAGCTTGCGTCGTACGCAATACCGAGTTTCACTAAACAACGATATGCTATTGTTAAAACTAGCTGTTATGAATAGTAATAACCAATTTTTGAAATTTTATAAATTTTATTTTTCAAAATGGACTTCATTTTTGGATTCGAAATATCAAAATTAGCCTAGGGTGAAATTTTGGTATTTTTCTGAAAACTTTCAATTTTTGGTGAATAGTGAAACCACTAAGTGGTAGTTAAAAAACTGAATTTTTCATAAAACTTAATTTTACCGCTTCTGTGAGTGGAATTTCGAAAATCCGTAATACACGGTTAATATAAAGGACTAAAATGTGGTTCAATGAGATGAAAATAATTTTTTGGTGAATAGTAACTTTTTACTTTTTTCTTACCACGGTTAAAAGTAAATAGGGTAATTAAGGGTAAAAATGATATTATTATTACCCTAACACAAGTCATAATTCTATTGGACAAGTTTAATTCGACCAAAAAAAACCTTAGGAATAAAATATGACCATTTAGGCCCACTTGGATTAGATTAGGACATTTATTATTAATTTATTTAAAGAAAGTTTAAAATAGTTAAAATCAAAGTTTAATAAGTAAATAATTTATAATATGGGGTTATACATAAGATAAATTTGACTATAAATATTCATTAGAAAGATAAAAAGATTTCCAACATAATTGTATTTTATTTGTAATTTTTAGACATTAAATAATTTAATTTATTTATGACACAAAGATGATGCAGTAATTATCTTATTAATGAAATATTGACATAATTAATGTTATAAACACCAAAACAAATGTAATTTGAGACTTTTTATGAATTACACTAATTTTCTAGGTTAATATGACATGTTATTATTGATTTAATTAACTTGGTTCTAATTAATAATTCTGTTATTATTTTCACAAAAATCAATTACTAAATAGTGTCAAAATTGACATAAAATAGTTTTTAAAACAAATATTATATTAGTAATTGTTCCTAAAAATCTAAGGTTCGGCCAAATGACTTATATAAGGTTATATATATTAATAATAAACAACTTGGGGTTCGTTTGGCTGCTTATAGTAAAGTTTATTAACCTTATAGTATAAGAAAACAAGAAGACACGGTAAAAGTTAAATTATCTGACTTAAAGTTTTATCTAAATGATAAGGTTAAAATTGATACCTAAACTTGTCTAAATTCTATTGGAAGAAAGGATTGAGACCCATCCCCACCTTATCCTTGAAATAAATCAATTTTGAGCTATTTAATACCGAAATTGACTTTATAATAAAATAATATTTTTAGTTATTCCAAAGGTGCCCTTCTCCTCCCTTATAAAAGGGCACCTCCTCCCCCTCTTCCTCACACCACTTTGAGCCTTAAATCTCGGCCAAACCCTGCCAATTCCTCCTATCCACTTCCCTAGAGACATCCTAGAGGTTCTGGTCTTATTAAAAAACCCATTTTAGATCCCTAAAAGGAGGTCTCAAAGAAGCACTTCAAAGAAGAGGTAATGTCTGTTACCGATTCTTTCATCTTTATTTCTTCTTCCACTTCTTCTTATTTAGTTGTTTCATTATGAAGTAATAACATCAGTATCACTAATATAATAATATGTTATTATAAGTATGAAACAACCCTATTTCACCATCTATCCATCCTACGGAAAAAGAAATCACCGTGCATGCGTACGTACGGAATACCGTCTCCACTCCGTGGTGTAATCTATTTTCCACCACCACCTTACTTGGATTGGTATAATGGTGTAAATAATGACTATATATGACTATTATAAAGTGATACCGATTCTAAAATAGTATACATACACTCCAATACAATTCCACGATCATAGGAACGATATCATCACTTGTGCGTACGTACAGAATACCGTCTCCACGATGTGATGCGACTCGTTCTACATGATCTTCATTTCATAATGATTATATAAATGAATTGAATGAATGAATATGATATATATTACACTAATACCATTCTGTAAATGAGGTATCTATAACCTAAAGAGAAGAATAAGAATTTATTCGACAAGACACGCATAAGAACAAAAAGTTATAAACACCCGAATAACAAGTAGCAATGAAATATTACTACTAAGAAGCTCAGAATATGAACATATATGATATCATAAAAATAAGTATGATTCTGGAATAATTCAATAAAATTATTTAAATCATTATACAGGAGGTTCGGACACTTACGAAGCAAAACGGACCTAAGGTAAGGGAAATGTCACAATCTCATTTTTATCCGAGATTGTTTATACTTTAGTATTTACTGGGGTGTATTTTGTCATCCAAATCCATGTTTCCTCAATATGTAATATTATTTCCATCCACCTAAAATTGTTTAAATCCAATTTTACCCTTTGGTGAGTTTTTAGTAAAGGATATGAAAGGAATCTTTTGTCGTTTTTCATACGAGGTACTTTTTGAATTTTCCGATAAAAGTAAGACGAATGATTTTTTAACTTATACGGCATGAATGGATTTTTAAAACATTATTTCCAAAAAGATTCCTTTACAAGTTTTCAAGTTTATTTTTAATCAAATTTTTTTAGTTAAAAGTTGTATGACATGTTAAGAAAGGAAAAAATGTTTTTGAAGAAGAAAGGATATTTTCCTCAAGAATGGAGTTCAAGTGTTTTATAAAAATTATTTTCCATCTAAGATAATAAAGGGTTATGTTTTAATCCCTATTATTACATTGATTTGATTATGTTGTGATGGAATTATTTTTATGAATTCCTTTATCTTATATGAATTGTTTTATGATTTCATGATGCTTAAGATTCCCATATGTATTACATGGGTTATGAAATGATGTATGATTTATGATTTTGTGGCACACATAAGAATGGTATCATTATGAGATGGGTGGGACCTATATCTCCCTCCAATGCATTGGGTAAAGATTTTATATCTCATGAGATAGACATGGCTGGAACGGTAGGTTATACCGGTTCAGTGAAACAGGACTGAAACGAGGGTGACTCGGTTCAGAAAGGGACTTTGTCCACTAAGATAGTCTTTGAAATGAGTCTTGACTAACAAGAAATGATTCTCTATGATTATGTGTGTATGCCACAAAGTTTCATGTTTTAAGTTATGATTATTGTGATTACATTTCACTGCCATGATTTATCCCATGTTATGAAATTATGATCTCTTTTGCAGGTTAAGATTTCCAAAAGTTATGTGCTTATGTATACGATGTGATTGATATTTCTTTTGTTTAACCTTAATAAGCATTTGAGATCACCCTTTTGTATGTTTTATTTCCCCAGGTCAGGAAGAAGGTTATTAAGTAGAATATTCCAAAAAGGGACTCTAGATATGATGAAATAAATGGGAGGCAAAGTAGATTCTTTATGAACCAGTTGTTTATGTTTCCCAGTTTCTAAGGACACTATACCTAAACGGTCTTTTCTTGGTTTTGTTATATGTTGTAATAAGTGTGCTTCAATTCTGAAGTAATAAAAATGTATGTAAAGTTTGGGTATTTATAATATTTCTATAATAACTATGACTTCATATATATGATATATATTCTTTATATTAATCAGTATTACTTTCCATGTAAAGTGTAAGTAAAAACCAAATAACACTTCTTTCCTAGGTTGTTGTCCGACGTTGTCTAGGGAAACATTATCATATACCCAAGTGAATAGAAGGTAAAATGGTACAAGTGATATTATATCTATAGATGAATAATTAGGTCAAAATTATCATATATAAACTTTTTATCCATCATCATACCTAACCGTGATAGTTTTTGATGGAAAATGAGTCACATATATTCATGCGGTGGTAGTCCGTCATACACATAAGCGATGTAATAGTTTCTCATTTATGGGATGTGGATGTGGATATAGTTTATTACCATAAAATAATAACATCTCATTATATGGAATATATATTTTATATTATATTATAATGGTTTAATAATATTATATGTATGTTAAATAAAAAATAAAATAATAAACTTTTTTTAAGAACACCATATATTCTTTGGGTAACCTCTTTAGGATTGTACCAAAGGATTAATTGGATACAATTATGATAAAACCACGAGTTATACTATTTGGGGAGGGATTTGAGTAATTTATTTGAGTATAGTTTTTTTTATAAAATTATTTTGGATGTCTGATGTTTATTGGATAGTGGGAGGCCATTTGAAAGTGGGTGAGAGGGCACATTTGTGTATTTTTAAACAAAAAATGTATAACAACATTTTTCTCAATCCACAAGGCTCCAAAGTGGATTATTATTGAACATTAGATTATATAAGTTATATAATTTACCATAAAATAGTATTTGAAAATGTTTTTAGGTCATATTAGCCTTTGTATTTTTAGTTTGACCCCAGTTAAACCCATTTTTACATTAACTCCAATAACTAATTTGTACTATTTTCAAAATTGAATATGATTAAAATTTATTTTTATTTTATTATATAATATTAATTTTTCTTATTCCAAATATTTAATATATTTTTATAAATTAAATTAAAATAATCTATGGAATATAGTTTCAAATTAAACCCGTATACATGACGAATAATAATTTTTTAATGAAAACATTCTCAAACATTTAAAAAGTTTTTATATAAAAATTCAATATTGAAATTATTTAAGTGCCTAAATTGGATTAATAATAACATAACTGAACTTTAAATTTCTTCTAAATAACTATTAAATAAAATATTCCATTTAAACAAATTTAAACCGAAATGATTGTTACACTAAAATTAATATTTTACACTATTCTATGAATAAATAATCTCTTCATAAAATTATCAAAAATTCACTCTAAAGTATTATTGATATGTCTATTCAAAAAATGAGTTCAATTTTATCAAATGAATTTTATAAATGTGGAAAAAATTAATTTCATTATTTTTTCTCAATATGAAATAGAAAACATTTTTGAGAAAATATTATTTTTTCAAAATATGATGAATTTACCAAAAATTATTCAATTAGTGATCAATAATATGTTTATCTATATCCATTAAAAATAATTATAAAAATATTTTTATTAATATGCAACCATAAAAGTTAATGGATATGCTATAAGGGTTGAGTTTAAATAATAATATTAATATTTTATTGTCGTTCTTTAAATCGTGGTGTTAAATGTATGACAAGTTATCGAATAAATTTAGTTTATTTGGAAAATGAATTATTTTGTATCTCTAGGTGTTTAATTCAATGCATCCATAATTAATATAATAATCATTTATTAAAAATGTCATACAAAATTTCTTAAAGAACATTTCAGTGTATTAATCCAAATATCAAAATTTACAATTTATGAACATTGATAACCAGTTGTATATAAAAATTATTACAATGAATGCTATCACAAGTAAAGAAATATAGGTAAACATGGAAATTAAATACTCTAAACTAATACTTAATCAAAAAACCACATAATCATGGTATATACATTTGGAATGATAAAATCCTTATATTAAGTTATATAGGTTTGTTTTTATGAAAATTTTTTTATGTGTTTTCATGTTTTACACTAGACTAATGAAATCATTCTTTTTTATGCCCCTTACTTAGATTTTTGTGTTATTACCACATATTTAAATTTATTTTAATATTTTATAATGATATTTAAATGAAATTTAGTATTAAATTTGATATTCATAGGGATATTTCATGAATTAAAATCAATTTTTATTTGAAAAGTTTTATATTATAGGAAAAATGCAGAAAAATTAGAAGATTCCATGTTATAATTTATGGATTTTCTTTGCAATGAGTAATGAAATATTTCTCTAAAAATATAAATCATAAATATATTTTGGAATAAAATAAAGTGATTTATAGTCTAAAGACACTTGTATATGTATTTATTATGGTTGTACCTTTATTTTTGTTATCATATAAATGTTTAGATATCACTAGAGGTTTGGATAATATTAACAGCATTCCCTTGAAATATTTTACTATATAGTTAAGTTGAAATAATATATAATTTTAGTAATAGAATATTTTTTCATCTAAAGTATATACGTTCGAAATGGTTATCTATATATGAAATAAGGAAGTTCCAGTGGGATGGACCTAAGATGAAATTAACTTTTCAAACATGTATCATGAGATAGATTTAATTGCAACAGAATTTTTTTTCCTATAATGGATCAATTTACACATAATATAAATGGTAATGGTATCCATGATATGAAGCAACCAGGACTACCACATGGGAATACGTCATTAGTGTATCATTTTATAAGGCAACATCCCCATCATTCAGTGGATCATATGACACTGTGATTATTGAAGTATCGATCAATGCACTGAAGAATATATTTGATTCCATGGGATGTTTCAAATATAAAAGGTAACTATTTAATACTATATTTTTTAAGGTGAAGTTTATCCATAGTGTAATTTTTTAAACAATAACAAATATAAATATTATTTTTTTGTATTGGATTTGGAAACATCAAAGGATATTTTTATTGAGAAATATTTCCAAATTTTTGTTAGACTGGATAAACAATTAATGGAATTGTGAGGAAATGAATATGATTATTTACACACATATGAACCCAATTTTATAGGAAAATATAGGTAGATATTTTATTTTCCTTAAACATTTAAAAAAATTAGTAGATTTAACCTAGAATTTAAACAAATCCTTCAATGATCTTTTGGCTCGTGGTAGTTTAATATCTATGAGAAAGTTGTTTGTTGTGATGAAAATTTATAAATGGAGTTTTCTGAACCTTATGTTCTTGAAGATGATAAAAGTAAGAAAAATTAAAAATGGTAGGTGATAGGGAAACATAAATCAATGAAATATGGGGGTATGAAATAATGTTTCCATATTTAGGAAAGTTTGGTAAAAAAATAGGCGAATGACTAATGAAATAATTAAAGTGTTACCAATGTGGAATGTTTTTCCAGGTGGATCATTATTGAAAGTAAACTAATCATGATAAATCAAATAATGGGGTAATAATATCCTTCCAATAGTGATATTATATTCTTGTAATTAGTTTTTGCATTCTAATAACGTTTTTATGAAGTTAGTAAATAAGGATGTATATCATCACAAAAATAAGAAATAGGGAATGGAAAAATATTTTTCTACTACTATGATTATTGTTGGGCAGTTAAATGGAGTGGTGATGGGTATTTTAGTTTGAATTAAAATTATAATAATACCATTATTGAATCTGGATAAATGAATTGTTTCATTTCGAATAAATTTGAAATAAAATTGAGGATGTCACCTCAAGAATGTAAGGTATAATTTTTTTTTGAAAACTAGGGGTGGAAGTATTGATGAATCCATGATTTATAATAATCATCATATTATCATTGTAGGGGTTTTATATATAACAAATATTTTTCAACTTTCCATAGTATAGGTTGATTCATTTTGGTTATGGATTGGTTTTCAGATTATCATGATACCTTTCAAATCCAAGAAAGTTGTACTCAATGAATTCAAACCATTGATAATATACCATGAAGCTATGGAATTTGTTAAATATATAATTGAAAGATATCTATATCATATTTTTCATAATAAATTAATGTTTCAAATTAGTGATGTACTAGTAGGGAATGAATTTACATGCGTTTTTCTTAATAACTTTCATAGTGCAATTCCTGATCGAGAGGATGAGTTTATTGTTTACTTAGTTCCTAAATCCTATTTTAAAACATATATATCTAATGGATCATGTTGAACATGTAGAAATGAAAAATAATTTGAGATATGTTCTAGATAAAGGTTTCATTTGACATTTCACTTCACCATGGGGAGCTCTGATTTTTTTAGGGAAAAATAAAGATGGTTCCATGGAAATTGTCATTGATTATAACGAATTCATTTAAATCAATATTATGAACCAGTATCATATTCCTCATATAGATTATTTTTTTATCAGCTCTAGGGATATTATAATTTTTCAATAGTTGATTTGAGTTTTGGGTACCATCAACTGAAGGTGAAGGAGAATGACATTCTAAGAATAGTGTTTTGGACTAGGTATGGGCATTATGATTTTTTAGTTAATCCCTTTGGGTTATCTAATGAACTTGATGAATTCATGGATCCTAATAATACATTATTAAATGAGTACATCTGTATTTTTTTGGTTGTGTTTATATATGATATTTTTTTATTCTAAAAATTAAAATTGGAACATGACAGTCACCCGAGAATTTTTTACAAAAAATTTAATGAATATAAACTATATTTTAAATGTCGTCATTGTGAATTTTGGTTGAAAAAATTCATTAAATGGTCATATTGTTTCTATAGATTTCATAATTTTTTAACTTGTAAAAAAAGTTGTTGAATGGGGGCAAGATCCTACCAATTTCATATAGATTCATTGTGTTATTTGATTATTAGGATACTACCCACATTTTGTTGAAAACATTTTATGGTCATCTAGCCTATAGACTATGAGTACCCAAAAGGTGAAAAAATAAACTGGATAAATTATTATGATTATTAAATTGAGGAACTAAAAACAATATTTATGAATGATGATGTTTTCCCTTCCTTCTAGAAATGGTGAATGTTTCATCTATAATGACATTTCATTGAAGAGACAAAGATTTATCATAATGAAAATTTATTAGGGAATTTCTTATTTTCTACATCAGTTGAAACCTAATGAGTTAAATTATCCCATAAATGAACAATAATTAGCCATTTTTTTATTTTAATGTTTTTAGGCCTCATTTATATGTAATTAAGTGTCAAATATAAACTTATATCAATATTTTGAAATATATATTCAATCAGAAATAATTGAACATGTGATAGAGAAGACAGGTGTAACTGATAAAGGATTATGATTTCATGATTCATTATTATCCTAAAAAGAAAATAAATTTGTTCATTTATCTGAGTGAGAACAGTAATGATTCATTCACTATTTTTGTTTGTAAAATGGCCCTTTGGTTAATGATTTGATTTATTTTTGTCTAGATGTTGAGGATACATGTACATTGCTTCCTTTGTTTAACATTTCAGTATAATCGAATTTATCAGAATTAATTAATAAATACAAAAAGGGGGAAATTATTTTTTGGAAAATATAGAATTCATTAATAAGGGTATGTTTCCTGTTATTAATATTGATGTAGAAGTTTTTTTTATGATTTGGAAAAATATTTTTTCTGCCCTGTGCCTCTTATTTATAGAAAGAGTTGTTCAGTGAAGCTCATTTTTCTCTATTTTCCATTTATCTATGAAACAATAAGATATATAAAGGCCTTAAAGAGTATTAATGGTAGGATATAATGGAAACATATATTGATAACTTTACCATAAAAAATGTTACACGTCATAAAATTAATGAAGAAAGACAATTATGGATGGGAATGCATTAGCCATTACCAGTTCTAGAGTGGAAATATGAAAATGTATCAATGGATTTTGTGGTGGGATTACAAAATAATTCTCATGGTGACAATAAGATTTGAGTTATTTTTTAAATAATGACTAAATCATAAAATTTTATTCATATTTGAAATACTATTTAATTTTGAAAACATTCATGAATATACCTCAAAGATATAGTTAGGTTACATGGTGTTTCTCTATCCATTATATCAAAATGTGATCCCGTGTTTACTTCTAATTTTTTTAATGTACTTCATAAGATGTTGGGTACTGAATTTAATTTATGTAAAACTTTCCATCCTAAATAAATATACATTCATAGAGAACAATTAGGGCCTTAGTGGATTTTATTTTTTCTTGTTCAATGGATTACTAGGGAATTTTGGAGAACCTTATTTCTTTTTTGAGTTTTCATATAATAAAAAATTTAATTATAGTATACATTTCGAACCATTTGAGGCATTATATAGAAAGCAGTTTCGAACTCTATATTTTTAGGATAATATTAGTGAAATAATATTTTTGGGATCAGAGTTCATATAAAAAATGGATGATAAGGTGAAAATAATTCTGAAACACATAAAGACATCCCATAACATTAATAAAATCTATATGGATAAATATAGTAAATATCTTTCTTTTGAGGTTGGTTATCATGTTTTTCTAAAACTATATCTATAGAAAAGTGTAATTTGTTTTTCTAAAAATGGAATTTAAGACCATGATTCATTATATCATATGAAATCCTATAGAAAGTTGGAATAGTTCCTCACTAAGTGAATTTGACTCTGATTTTATCCTTGTTGAAAACATATTTCATGATTCAAAGTTAGGGAATTATGTTCATAATTCATCTCATGTTATGAACCTAAATTTAGTTTAGTAGGGAAAAAATATTTCTTTTGAGGAATAGTTAGTCCAGATTCTTGACCACAGAGAGAAGGTATTTTAAAACACGTTACTTCCCTAGGTTATGGTTTTATGGAAAACTAATATTATTGAAGAAACAACATGGAAATATGAATATTCTATGAGATAAATATATCCCCAACAATTTAATAATTGGATAAAATTGTGAGGACACAATTTCCAATAGGGAGGATGAATGTAAAAACCATAGTAATGATAGAGTAAATAAATATAATATTTATTAATATCTAATAATTATATATATTTATTAGTTTTAAAAATATTATTTAATTGTAAATTAAGAAGGAATTTATCTTCTATAACATATACGACACACAACACTAATCTTAAACGAACCATAAAACAATATCATATTAAATATTATAAATAAAACATAGTTTTTATATTAGCGGGTATGAATACCATTAACCATATTATTAAATATATATAAATTTCACACACAATATAAATTTATTGTTAACTTTTTAGTGAATAATCAAATGGTTTTTATTAAATTTTTTTATTCATCAAAATTATTATTTTATCAAAAATGATTTTTTCCTATTTATGATAAAATATTATGACTAAATTTCAGAAAATATAGAATATTTATTTTATAAAATTATTATGTTTTTTTAATAATAAATTAAAAATTATGTTATGGTAAATTCTTTGGATTTTTTAGAAAATATTGAATTTTCAGTGATTCGTGAAAAATAAATATTTTTCTAAAAAATGTCATTTCTTTTCAATAAATTAAGTTATTTTAAAGTCTTATTACAATTTGAATATTATTTAATGTAACATAATTATAAATGAATTTATTAATATACTTAATTTATTTTTAATCATCTACTTATTGGATTTTAGTTTAAGTTAATTTTTGCTATTAAAAATGGTTATTTATGGAAATTAATTTAAAGTGCAAAATGTTTCCCCATTTTTTTAATTAAAATATACATAATGTTTAATGTTTGAAATGAATTTTATAGATTATATAACAAAAAATATTATTTTTTTTATCATACAAATATTATGTTTAGCCGTAGAGATAATATGAAATCAACTTTTTCTTGAAAAATACAATTCTTGAAACCCCACTTTTTTGTCGTGTTTACTTATTTTTTGTTAAATTAATATTTACCGATTATTTGAAATGAAGTTTTTAAAATGGATTCTATATTTGGAATTATAAAAATCTTCATTCTCAAATACATTCAAATTAATTTTTAACCATAATGAATAGTAAATCAGTAATAATTATTCATTGCGGTTTAGGTGAAAATGGGTTTAATTGGGGAAGGGTTAAACTAAGAAGATAAGGGTCAAATTAACTAAAAACAATTCAAAAAAATATTTTATGGACTTATTTTGAACATATAATGCCTAATTCTTGATAATGGTCAATTTTTCCCTCATGGCATGTGAAACACTTGAGTACACCTATTTCTTTTAAAAAATTAAAAGTGTGTTACTGACCTCACTTATACATGGACACCAACTCTATACTCCACTTTACACCTTAAAAAAATTATAAGGTTTTTGGTGCTTACCAAATGAGGTTGTGGGAGGAAGATGTATCGTGATTAACTGTTCGTTGTTAATTTATTTCTTCTTCGACATGCATCAAATATTCAACCATTATTGAAAACCAATATATCCCTTATAATTAGTTTTTATTTTTTTATTTTTATAACATAAATCCATATCCTCTTCCATGAATTGGTATATGAAATTATCATTCTTATGTACGGTGCACCACCACCTTGTGAAGTGATATCATTCATTTTTCATCATAACATCTCATATGTTTTTAAAATGATGGATTAAAATATATATATATATATATGAAAATTTTATCATATTTATACTTTAATAAATATGATATCATATATATATTTTTAATTTCCATTTCATGGCTGATATGATGACGCCACATGTGTATAAGGAAAACTACCAACAAACAAAGTGTTGTGATTCATTTTTCTCAAATAATTAACATGGAAGGTAATAAATACTATGGAAATTAATATACATGATATAAATGGAAATTTTTTTATATTAATTACATATTTATCATTTTGAAAAGATGATATATCTTTTTATTCATGTCATTTAACTCACTAAAAAACTATAATGTTGTTCGTGCTATGTGTGGAATACTACCTTCTATGAAGATTTGTGATTATTCTTCCATAAACACATAATATGAATGATATATAGAAGTATAATTAAATAAATAATAAAGTATTTATTATATAGTGATCATTCTATAATGATATGATAATACACACTATCTTTCCATAATAATCATTAAAAAATGGAAATGTTACTCATGTGTACATACAACCTACCGTATCCATGATGGTAACATATTTCATTTTTCAAAACCAATATTCATGATTGGTATAAAAATTATAATTGATTTAAAAATATGGAAATAATTTCATCATTATTTTTTGGATATGATGAAATAATTAACTTTTTAAACATCATGAAAAGGCCAAAGTCATGTTGGATTTAAGAAATCAACAATGTCAAAACGTCAGATGTGAACATAATTAATTAAGTAATTTTATATAACATGGTTATAGATAAAACAAAATGAATAATTAACATAATAATGATATTAAAGAAGTAAATAATTATTAATGTTTTATTATTTATTATGATAAAGAGAAAAGGAGAAAATCAAATTTGATGTATGGGACTTCATCTCAATTTCCATTTATTGAGGCATATTTTTATATTTTACACCTATATTGATTTATAATGTGTATATAAATCCCATTTATAACATGTTATATTTTAAATTTTTCTATTGTAATTTTATTATATTATTTTATTAATGTTATTAATTAATGCGGATTATGATTCAAATGTTTCTGATGAGATAAATGATATTTAAAAAATAACACTTTCATTGTTTTCCTTTTAATGCACTTTTTCTCCAATTTCCATGTTTTTATAATGATTTTATTATAAAAATATGAGTTTCTTTAATGTTATTTTTTCATTAGTTTAGTGTCTCAAAAAATAATTGAATCATTCTAAGTAATGTTTTACTTTCACAAAAAAATGGATTGTTCTATTTTAACGCATACAACAAAACCAACATTTCCTTCTTCTATAAAAATTATTTGAAGTTATCTTCCATAATAAGAATTCATTTTTATTAAAATAAATTATCTCTTTATATTTATCTAGTTATTTTTTTATTTAAAATTAATTTTTAAATGAAAATAGTATTTTGGTATTGAAAATGGGTATTGAATGAAGTAGGTATTTTGATAAACAAAAGTGACTTTCATACGAGTTAAAGGGGTTTTTTAAAATGAGTTATAATAGAAAAGTGAAAAAATAAAATGTTTTTTATATGGTCCATGGAAATTTATTACAATGGTTTGATACCCATTATAGATCACTTGTTATCTCTTTCTAGATTATACAATGGGTGCACCCAAATAGTTTTTAGTGACCCCATTATAGCTTCTATTATGGGTGTGCCCATATAGAGCTCCAATTCATTGGGTAAGATTATGTTATCTAGGGAATTATATTGAATGTTTCCATATTGTTATTCAAATTTTTAAAAGTTGTGTATATATATTCTATAAGGGTTCTATTAAGTGATTTCTCAAAGCACATACATGAATTTCCTTTACTTTATAATTAATTTTAATGTAAATCAATGATTTAGAAAATTAAGATAAATAATTTCTTTAAAATAAAAAATAAATACTTCAATGGGAAATTTTTTTTATAGGAAAAGTATTTTTAGGGGTTTTTATTTTTTTGATGGGAATAATGAACATCTTCATTTTATGTCACTTACTGATCTTTTTCTACTCATTCTATATTTTTAAAATGATTTTCAAAGGGTTTATTAATCGGTGAATGAATGGAAAAAAGTAAAGTTGAAACTTGAGAGAAGATATTTCATGGAATGAAATCATGATATATTTTAAATGATTTATATTATGGGATAATTGTATACTAATAATAAGTGTCCAATTTTTTATTTATGTTTTTTTTATTATATATGAGTTATGACCTCTTTATCTAAAACTAAAACCTTAAATGTTCTTCAGGAATGAAATAATTTCATTTTTCGTCTGGAGACACAATAATATGAAATGTTTAAGGCTGCATCCTTATATTTACCCTGGTTACAATTTGTAATGAACAAAAATATAGTTGACCATATTAAATTTTAGTAATTTTTCTAATTCCAGACATGGAATATTTTTTATCAAATTCAACATATTGATGTGGAAAAATTTAATTTAAAACTACACCAACAAAACATGACGAGAATAGAATTTCCAAAAAAACATTATCGTAATATATAAAATATGTTTATCCAAAAATAAAAAATAAAATTGAATCTAATGAAATTATTTGTATAAATAATTATGTAAATGAACTAAGGTTAACTTGAAAATTTTATATAGAAAAATAGATCTTTGTAAATTCATGAAATGAAATGACACTTTTCAATAAAAATCATTATTTTTCACTAATCAAATGAAAATCAATATTTTTTGAAAAGTCAAAACATTTCACACTACGATATATTTTATATTATATTTTTATAAATTATACACTTTTTACACTAAAATTTATATATATTGTATGAAATTAATTATAATACTTTTTCAATAAATTCAATAGATACCTTTTTTATGAAAATGTATTTTTGAACAATAAAATTATTTTATTGAATTTTTTAATTATTTGTAGATGAATGTATATTATATGAAACATCTTTATGTATTTTAATAATGTGGATATTAATAATCATACCAGTAATTTTATCATCTTAGATATAATGGTAATATTTAACTTGTAGTTTTTATATCAGGGCTAGTTTAAACTTGGGGTTGCGTGAAAATAATGATATCAATGAAATAATTATTTTAAATTAAATATATAATAAAATATCAAGGAGATACATTCTACCCCCTTATAAAAAATTCTACAATTAAATTATTATATAATGATATAAACATCTTAGGATACTTTCCTCTCATATACCCTCAAGTTAACACATGTCTTCATCATACTTTTTGGTTTCTATATAAAACATTTACTATCTGAGAAGTATTATTTCATAAAACATTAACTCTATAATATAGAATCTCTATGGATTATTCCTCATAATAGATATCTTGTTCAAATTATACCACCTTTGAGTTCAGTAATGTGCAGTATCTGGTTGGTTTTTCTATAGGAGGAATACATGTAACACATCATGACCATGAGAGAGATTTTTTTGGAAGTTTAAAATGATAAGTTACCCAAAAAAAATTGATCAAAACAAATCAAATGAACTAGTATATATTGGTATCCTTATACATTTATTTTTAAATATCACAACCTACTTAAAAATATATTTTGTTGGAATACCATGTAACAAACATTGAATTCTAAATCATGTGAAAATTTTTAATCATAACTATTCTATCAACTTTGAGATTACCTTTTGTACTATTGAATTGATCTAATATTCTATTTCATAAACATATAATTCTTATGGATCAATACTATTATTTCTCTAGAAACATCTCAATATGTTTGTGTTCTATAGTTCATGTTATAGTGGGATTCATAGGGATCTATTTAAATTATTTAGTGAAAGCTATTATTGTATGAAAATTACACAAAAGGAATGTCTTGATCCCATATAGATTTTAAATACATAATAAAATATCTCAATAATAATTCTTGAGAACATATTATCCTCTCATATTGATCATCTATCTAAGGAAGACATATATAAAGAAAATCAAATATATATTCAAGAATTAATGTATTCTAATCCAAAACATCAACTAATTCCTTTGATCATGATCAAATATAACAGAATGTTGTACATACTAAAGCATTACCACATTCTTAATGTATATCATTTCTAGACTATAAAGATAGAAATATTCCTTAATGGAAATTAAATGAACCAAATTTTTAAGGGAATTGACCACAACCCCAGTTACATTATAATGATTAGATTTTTTATGGACTCCACCAATGAAATATGTGGTGATGTTTACTCATTTCGATTCTTATATGGGTTATTTATAAAGAATAACCTTACACAGATTTATCTCATCCTTAACATAGTAATATTATAATCACTAAGATACATACTCCACAATATCCCTCTACATATAGTCCTGCTATAAATACTCATTCATATCTCTATACACCTTTATACATCCTAGAATTATAGTGAATGAAGTGCTTTGTGTGTCTTCCAATACCTCCAATTTCATATCCATAATTGACATATCACACACACGGGTCTTGAACCATATCATTCCGTCATGATTAATGTTAAAATAAACAAAATTTCTGATATTCTTACGAATTTTCATATACTCCTTCTATTCCTCTTTAATCCTCTCCTAGATGGATGGTTAATCATTTATTAGTGAATGATATGATATTTCCCCGTTTTTCAATATTTCAATATCCATATTATATAAATTCATATATATGGTATCTCTATAAATACTAATCATATAAAAACCATCATAGTCTTTTTACGTAGATTATTTAACACCTTTTCACTTTCCTAGGGTGGTAATGTAATTGAGAAGTCATAATCCCAAATCAACTCAAACCATGTCCTTTAGAAAAAATAATTTTTTCCCTGTATGAATATATACTTCATGATTTTATAATCAGTATATATATCACACCATTTTCCACAATTATCATGCTTCTATATTTTCATTATAAAATTACATGTTCCAACTCAAAATCAAGAGTCAGGGAAATCTTATTCATAAATTCTCATTTGGAATAAGGCATAAAATTTAAAAATATTATGTTTCAAGATAGATCATCTGAGTCCCACCATAAAATCATCAAAATTTATTAAGGAAACTTCACCACTTCATTGTTATATAAGTCTAGGTACACTAATTGACCTTTTTTCAGATCCTTCGTATACTTGGTTTTAATCCTGAGAAGAATTGATCAATATTACTGTATGGTTCAATGATATTAGAAAAAGTGTACATCACAAGTATAATAAAATATCCCTTGTAAGTACAAATGGATTCATCATCCCTATACTTAATCTCAAGGAATTCCTTCTCTATTTTCATATGTAGAATAAAACTGAAATAATATTTAAAAATTAACAATCAAAAATCACCAACCTCTATGGTGAAAATTTCATCATCTTGCCTCATGTTCTTTATAAGAGTTCACCATTGATCTTATTCATCTTCAAAATGATAAATAATAAAAATAATATTTTCATGATTTGAAAACTAGAAAATGATAAATCTATTATAAATGGTACTAGTCCATCACTCATAATATACTGGATAAAATATCCCACTAAAATAAGTTTGATACTTCATTATAAAACTCTTAACATAAATTCATTCCCTATATTGGTCATTTTGAATCTCAACCTAATTTATAACTTATAAAATTTTCATCAGAATAACAATAATATTTTCAATTGAACTCCCATATAATTTTCTTTCTATTAATGATAATAATTATATTTTTTCATTCATTTATCGGTAACAATTTTCCCTCATGTTCCATCCACTAAACAAAACTAAAAACCATAGTATGATAAATAGAAATACTAGTGGGAAACCATGTAATAATGAAGTTTTTTTTAGGATGCTTAAACCATGTCCAATGAAATTTAATCTATGAAATCATAGGTTTATCCTAGGTCATTCATATCCATCATTTATTCATTCCATTTAAAATTATTTATAATTAATATGTGAGTTAAACAATTCATTTCCCCCATGATTGTCAAACCGGGTTGATATTAAGGGCACATTCACCATATACCAGAATGATGGTTGATATATAACCAAACAACTATTTTGGGGGTTTTTACCCATAGATGTATCTGTAAAAACAATGATTTCCACTTATGGAACCCAAATTTGGATTTATTACTAAAAAACCACAAAATCATTACCTTACCAATATTTTAGGATTTTATCACATACAAAGACATATCCCTAGGGGTTTCAATAATGTTTTATATTCATAATCTCAAATTCTGAACTAAAACATATAAGGAAACGAAAAATAGTGAACCATAATTTATCCACATTTATGTTAGTTCATAATTTATGAATATTCATTATATAACATTACAATCCCCAAAAAATTCATAAATGTTTATTGACTTTGAAGACCATATAAACTATCTTATTATTTCACGAATTTTCTTCAACATTTCTAAAAATGATATTTCCCTATAGCACTATTATTAGGCATATAATCTTACGTTACATTATTCATTAGATTTGAAATGGAAGTTAATAAAGGTTGGGATCATATTTTTCAAAAAGGTAATCATAAGAGATATCATTCAATGATCATAAGTAATTATATTTTAATCATAAAGTTAGGAAAACATGATCATGAAATATAATCATCATACAAAATAAGTCAAAGACCATTAATCATAAATCCAATCATACATCATTGACATAAAAAAATGAGAGTAAAAATAGTTATTAATCATAAATATTGAATGATAACAAATGTGAAAAAATCATATTAATAAGAAAAAAATATTGTGGAATGCACGTAAGCAAAGAAAACCATTTCCTTAGTCAAGGACCATCTCTAATACTATGTTTTGGATTGGGTTCACTCCCCATTCAGAAACTAATTACCTCCTAAAACATCAATCATTATCCAATGAATTGGGAAGTTATTTAATTTTAGGATCACCAATCAGATAATCATAATCCATTCATATATGTATTATAGGATCACAAAGCACTCATCATATCATCATATTAGAACATGTGGAAACGAATTATGTTTCAAAAAACAGAGCATAAATCATTGAAAATAAATAGTTTTTGTAAACATCCCATAATAAATATATATATATATATATAATTTATAATGATGGATTTATTATACCATATATTTATTAAATCATGATAAACATCATATTAATTCATCATAGATGAAAATTTTCATTAAAATATCATTGGAATATTTCGATGGGAAGATAACTATTTCATTTTCAAATACCTTGTTTAAAATAAAAATATTTCAAAAATATTTATAAATTCAATTTCATTTAAAATGATAATATAAAAATGTAATAGAATCTCAAAATCATTGTTCTTTAACAATTGAGGAAAATTATATTTTTGGCATAATAATTAAAACAAATATCATGTTCGAAAATTTGATAAAACATAACTTTCTAAAAAAAAGAAGATTCATTTTAAAAATATTTTTTCATATTTATAACATGTGTTAAAATAAATATATATATAATTTAAAAATATTTAAAACTTTCATAAGACAATATCTGAATACATGGATATGGAAGGAAAATATATTATAAAGGATAGAGGAGAAAAAGATCAGCTTTTTAAAAAAATCAAACACATTTAGTTGTCACATGAGATGACAATATTACTAATAATAAAATTTTCCAAAAAAATCCAAATGATATGAATAATGAAAGGAGTTATAATATATCGGTCATATAATTTCATTAATTGAAATTCAAGAACAAACAAACATGATTAAAATGTGGTTGAAACGCAAATCTTTTACCTCAAGTCTTCTCTTGCATGATACCTATTTGAACCTCTTGTATAATAAATATATAATTATTATACATAAATTGAAAACAATATACATATATATATCAGACCTTATATTATTTACTTAGCATTTCATCACCATTTTGTTAGTAATTTATTATTAAACTCACTATTTTGGGTGATGAATACATCAATTTTCATTCATGTTTTGCACCCTCAGTCCCAGTCCATGTAATATTATTATTGTTATGGCATACATAAAATCTTAATAATGATAAAAAAATATATGATATATTGATTGTATATATATTCTTAATCATCCATATATGGTTTATATAGGAAAATTATTTACAAAATTCATAGAGAGGGTAGGTTTTACGTATGCATTAACAATATTTTCATTTTATTATGAAAATAAGGGGTGAAATATAAATAAAAATTTAAAATTATTAAATAATATTAATATTCTAAATATAATATATAAATATTAAATAAATCATAGTAATTAAACATTAATAATATTGACAGAAAATGAATTATATCACTATAGGGAAGAGGTAGTCTAAACGAACAAATGAGCGATACTTTCATCTCACATTTGATGAAAATGAAGGTGGTTAATGGGGTTTATATAATAATAACAATAATTCAGAATATTGAGGATAATTAGTTTTTTATTTTAAGATAAATTTTATAGATTTGAAGTAGGTAGAATCAGAAAAAAATTGGAAGTACTTGACTAAGAGTTATACCTCTATATTGAGAAACCTTTTTTTTATTATAACTTAAGCGAGGAATGGTTTAAATTTTGGATTGAAAACAAATTATAGGTGGTGAATAAGGAATATAACAAGGTATTATAGTATCACTTTTCTAATATTGATGGATCATGATGTTTGAAGATGATTGGAGATGTAGATTTCTTTTGTAATGGAGTGAAATGGCAAACTTGTAATTAATTAAAATTTAAAATAATATATATATATATATCATAATGATATATAGTGGTACCATTCAACACAATATTTAAATATATAGTGTTTCAAGGTCAAAATAAACTCAACCAATCAATTTTTTATATGTTTTGGATGCATTTTGTTACCTTATTACCTTGTTAAACCACTTTAAACTCCATTTAACCTTAAACCTGATAACTCAACTTTATAAACTGATAACATAATTATAAAAAAAGGATCATTATATTTTTTTTAAAAAAAATTATTATTCTGAATCACAAATCCATATGATTTGTTTAAATTGCTATTGTTTTAAGGAATTAATTCTAATATAGGAACACAAAACACATGAAAACAATTTTTGAGAAAATACATGATTTTAGGAGTAAAAAATATTTCACCTTTAAATAATTTAGTAAATTATATTCCATGAATATTTTGATATAAAATAAAAGTCAAATAATGGGTTTTAAACTTTTTTTGAAGGCCAAATGTGAACAGAATCTTCCAACCATTTGACTAATTGTTTAGAGTGAAAAAAGATTTACATTTGAATAAAAAATAACGTTTCATCACTAATGTTAAAAATGAGATAAAAAATTCATAATAATGTTTTGAAATAAATTAAATTACTCCACAAAAATATTTTTAAAAAAATAAATAGCCACATAATATGTTTAAATCATGTGTTTGAGATATTTTAAAGTATTACCTGATGGTTTTAACCCAAATATACATAGTTTACATATGGGAAAAAATTTACTATCGTTACAATTCATTATGGACAAAAATTAGGTTGAAACTATTAAATTATATTATTATTAATATTTCATAATATTAAATCTAATATATGAAATTTAATTCATATAAGTTTCATAATTTAATTTAAAATTAAGAATGTAAAACTTGATGAAAATCAATTTTATATAAACAAAATTTCCTTCAAAGTTTAAATGTTTTTAAATGAAAATAATGTATAATTTTTTTCCAATTAATATTAATTAAATTATTAATGATATATAATATATAATGTTACTTTAATTACAATTTAAAAAATAGTGTAACATTTTTTACACTTCATGAAAATATAATTTTTTAATAAATAAAATTATTTATCACTATTCACATTAAAATCCATCTTTTTATGAAAATGTCACCCTAAGATAAGTTTGATATGTTTATTTGTAAGATTATATTGTTTTTTCCATTTAAAAATTTCAAAATTGGAATAAATTATTAATAATATGTTCTCATAAAAATAAAAAAACCATTTCATTTTGATGTAAGTTTTTTAACGAAAAATATAATTTTATTTAATATTGAGTAAATATTTATACACTAATTTATATTATATAAAAAAATTATAGACATTTCCATAATATTTTTATTTATGTTCACACCACTAATTTCAACAGCTACATAATAACATCCATTTTTAAATAATAATATGTATATCGTAGTTTTCGTAAACTCAATGTTTCTTATAAAGTTATCAATGAAATTAAATTTGTTTAAAGGGAAACATGTTATAAAATATAATGGTGTTACACCCCCAATGTGTTCGGTCATTAAAATGATGATTATAAATGAAAATAAAAAAAATACATTGAAACAATATTCTAGAGTCTGTCTTGACATTTACCATATTCTCCAAGATCCACCTATTCACCTAACAGAAAAAGGTTACATGTCTTTATCAAGATACATGGACAGTAAATCTACAAGTGCATTGATATTCTCTTAACGGGGGTAAGTATAGAAGTTTGCAACATGAAAATAAAATGAATGCATAAACAAGCATTCATGTTACAAGTAAACATGCACTAACAAAGCTACCATGAACCTTTACTCTACAATCTTCGTAACCATGTCAGAATGAAGTCTAGAGTTAATTTTTTCATATTAAATCATGAAAAGTGATCAATATTTCACTAAA
The DNA here is from genome assembly GCA_963277665.1 of Viscum album. Lineage (NCBI taxonomy): Eukaryota > Viridiplantae > Streptophyta > Magnoliopsida > Santalales > Viscaceae > Viscum > Viscum album. Next base: position 592,856,196 of record OY728167.1, read on the forward strand.
AATATTCACCCCACCACAAAATATTCATGTTAACCGTTTAAGGAATAATTTCATCCCCACATTTACAGAAATTTCACAGTAGCCACATGTTGACCCAATCCACAGATTTGGAGAAAGTCACATTCACACATGTTACCTATTATCCTTCTCAAGGGAAATCAATATCCACACATTTCTACCCAAAATATGGATTGGGCGAAATAAAAATTAATAAAATTGTTTTCTAAAGGTTAAATCAAAACCTTCCAAACACAATCATGCCACCCACTCTCAAATGGGATAACTAGCTGAGTTATACCAACCCTATACCTTGAAACAAACAAACATGAAATAAAACATGCATCCATACACAATACATAAAATGAAATTAATATGAATTTCCTAACATGTATGGTTATCATAATCTATACATGAACCCATATTCATACCTCATTATGATGTGGTTGCATGGGCCCCACATACACTTACATAAAAATCATGTTTAACAATGGTATATGACACAAAAACATATAGAATAATGTTAGTATATAAAATTATCATATAAATTCCATCATATAGTATGAATATCCTCCTTAAGGGTATTGATTCTCAACGAAAGGAATCACTGCCCAGATATGGTGTGCATGCTAAAGATTCCTAGAACCATACCCGATTCAACACATTATGATTATTGAATCATGATCCAAGATGAAGAATATTATAAAGATATTAATTAGATTAGTCTTATTCAACATGAACTACTACTGCCAATAGATAATGAGTTGATCAAGGTAATAAGAAATTTCTCTTCAGTTAGATTGTTTTTCATTTATATATCGATAATACCATATTATAAAAAACATAATTCATAGATCTAACTTTGTCATTATATATATAAGATTCCTTCTAAGAAGAGTATATGAGTTCTACAATAATTGGGAAAAACATAGTTAGAAGGTCCTATTATATATTTTTCCTCACAGTCCAAAGCCTATAGATAAACCATAATTATAGTTTTGATGGTGTTGGATTACTTTGTTATTCTACTATAGTCTATTGGATTGATATCGATCGGTTTAGTATAAAGAATAAAGTATTTACGGGATGTTTCATTATAATGTATATTTTTTTATTAATTAAATTTTAATGAATTCTTTTGGTGAACTGTACACCACCCATTTGAGGATAAAATCCAATTTAATGAAATCACATGGTTTAGAAAAACATAAGATAATTTTGATTTTGTATCTATTTTTATTTATATAATTTCAGGGGTGTCACATGATTTTCTCTAATCATTATCAAATAATGTTATATCTACAATACATATTTGATTTTTCATGCTACATCAAAAGGAGAATTACAAATTATTTTCAAACATTTCTCAAATCATGTTTTCCATAAAATTCATGTAAAACACTCCTAAATGTTTCAGAAGTTATTGAAGACATACAATAAAAATTCACAACTCAAAAAAAAATATTGAAGTTTTGGAAGTGATGTGTAATGTACCGTAAAATTATGATCCATTAAAATATCCCCATATATGGAATTATCATAATTAAGAAGTTTATCTACAAATCATACTCAAATAGAATTGGTTATAGAGCTTGTGAATAAGATGAACACTACCAATCACCCTCTTATATATGAATGTGCCACTATAAAACTCAAACATATCATACTTCCTCTATCCCCCATAATTTGTCACATTAGTGTAAAATCCATACTATTTCCTTGATAAACTTAGTATCATGTTCCAAATCAATGACCTAATTGTCAATTACATAATGAGGATTGGGATCTAACATCTGAATGAAAGACTTATACAACACATTAGGAATACCATGATACTATTGTGGAGGATCCAAGTAGTAGTTCTCTATTTTGATAGTCTTGATAATGCCAACTGGTCTAACAAAATATGGTTCCATATTAACCAAATTTCTAAATTTTTGATTCCCTAACTGAGGTCACAACCATAAAAACCCTCATATCCCCTTAAGATCCCTAATTTCCATCTTATCAGGTATATATGTGATCAATATTTTATATGAGATGAATCTTACAACTTTTGAATATGATGTATCAGAAGGGTTGTCTCCAATTATATATAGAGTTTGATAATGTCTCCCATACCTTTTCCAAGGAAATATAATAGTGAAAGAAATAGCCAACTATAGAGGGTCTTAAATGGTTCCATTTTTATATGAGATCCATATTTAATATTTTAGGAAAGAACTCTTGCAGCTAAAATATCATCCATTACTCCGCCAAAATAAATGTTGCATGACCGATTCATATAATTCAAAATCTAGATACTCCACTCTATCTAACAATCATTCTATGGATGACACTCTATAATAAACATAAATTTTTTCCCTATCTCCTTCAACAATACTTTATAAAATTGTGACATGAAATTACTTTTGTGGTCTAATTTAATTTTGGTAGAAACCACATGTAGTCATACATTTTATCATAATTAGATATTTTATAACTCATATATAGAAAGGGTTTGTCCTATTAGGAATAATTATGAAACCATTATTATCCATTAAAAAATAATTCCCACAAGATACCAACCTATAAGGCTATTGGGTAATCCCATGACAATTTTCATCATCACCACATCCCATATATAAATCTTCCAATGATAAGGATGAATAAAACTTCATGGTCTCTAATACTCAATATTAATCCTCAGGAAGGTAAGAAAAAGAGACACAAAACCAGTGATTTCAATCATCATAAATATCCATAGAAACTATCTTATGACGTAATGATATATATATGGTGACACTAGGTGAACTTATAACTGTGATTCATGAGAGTCTATCATCAGTAGTTGTCTTTTAGAATCCATAACTACAGTTAAACAATGAAAATTTATCACATCATAAACATTAGATGATCATAATAGAACATGGTTATTCACTAATAACCATTTTATTATTATAATGAATTCATATTCAAACATCCTTATATCTTTAAACTCCTGAACCAAGAATGTAATTTTAAATAAGGGGTCACATGTTATCTCCCCTTGATCCATAGATGCACTCATAAACCATTCATCCAAAAAAAATCATTCGTCGCAATACATGCTCTGAGAGCCACTCTCCATGATCCATAATCTTTCTAATAAGACCATTTTTTCCAAATAAAACTTTCCCCTATGAAAATTTCATTTCTAAAAATATTTCCTCATACACCCATCCATTTCCTTTTTCATATATTCATTTCCCACTAAAATAAAATATAACACATTATCTTGTGGTCTATGTAGATGAAACTCCAATAACCAAAAAGATAATGTCACCAATATGTTAATATAAGAAACAACACAACTAAATATATATTATGTGTAGGGTATTTATGATCATGAGGTCATAGATAACGAGACCCATAAGAAAATACATGCTTTATCTACATCTAAATCAATTTCCAGACCAACACATGAGGCATCACATAAAATCACATATCCATTCCCATGATTAGGTAATATTAAATTAAATATTGGTGTAAATATCCTAATAATCTCTAAGAAGGGTTTTTCTCAATAATATATCTATAAAATATAACTCCCTTCTTTGTATGACCTTTCATATTCTCAATTAAATTGGAGATGTCCTGAATGAACCATCAACAGTACAATACCAAACCTATGGAACTTGAGATCTTGAACTTATTATAAAGGATTTCCAAATATACAAATACCTATACCTCTTCCATATTAACAAATATTCAATCAAAAAAATCACATTCCCATATAATTCTACCTCTTGGATCAAATGGTGATACACTATGATCATCACATAAAGTTAATGTGCTAGAATTGAATTACACATGATCTTAGGTGACCAACAAGTATCTTTTTTATCTATGATTATATCATGATATCATTTGTGATCACAATGATAAAGAAGTCACGATATGGTTGGAAAATCTAGTTAAACTGATCCATGAACACAGTGACATCACTCATTTAAAAAATATTGAAATTAAACTCATATAGTATATATATAATTAAAAACATTATCTTAGGTATATCCTACTCTCTGGCCTAAAAATGGGGGTAGCATGATTTGAAGAAAATCATAGATAGCCACTGGGCTCCCCTTATCTAATCAAAAAAATCACCATTACTTGGTATCATGTACCTATTCCTAACCATGACACACCTCATCTTTCTATTTTCCTCACATAGTCAAAGTCTTCCATCCAACTTCTTAGATAATAAAGATGAATAACCTAATGAAGGTTTTTGTGGTTTAATAAATCCCTTCACCACAATACCTAAAGCTATGTCATTTTTTCATTCAACGTGGTTAGTTCCATATGATACAGAGGGTTTGAAAAAATTTTACTCTTTATTCAGGGGATCAGTCATGTGGTAAATTACATTATATAGTGGTTGTCCTGATATATAATATTGATACACATCCAAAATATAGTCAACCACTGGTCGAATAAGGGGTGATCAACTCATAGATATGTTCCCTGAATAATTCCTATGAAATATACATTAATAGACGAATAGATTATCTTATCTTGTCCCACTCTTATTTATTAAATATCCCATTCATCAGTCCAGACAATATTATCCACCATAGTCATTGTATATTATAATTATCCCCATTAACGGTTTGCATAGTATTTACAACTTATCAACCAGTCCATGTTGAAAATCACATTGAATATCTTCATCTCTGTAATAATAAAAGCATATAATAGTTTCTCACCAGAAACTAATATGGGGAACTCTAGAAATATTTGGAGATCGTCAATGCTCTTCCCCATGGGTGTATCATGAGAAGGTAATTCATGACATAACTTAACAAACAACACTAACCCAGAATATGATTGATCATATATAAAATAATGGGAAGCTTTTTTATAAAAAAATTATCTTAAAGAAACCATATAGGAATTAATATTTATACCACTAACTATAGGTGGAACATCTTTAGCATCATATGGAACCTAATCCACCATATATTCCCTTTGTATTCTCCATAACCCTACACCTTCTGCTGATGAATCAAATGGGAAACATAATTATTTTTCACAATAGAACTGGAGAGGTGTCACAAACTAGCTCGAGAACCCTGCTAACCTGATAACCGAGCCAACCATGACATGGCTCGTAGGGAGTTCCCGATCCCCATGGCTTAATCTACCTAACACCAATATGATTTATTTTTCAGAAAAGAAATGGATAAATGTCACAAACCAGCTTGGGTACCCTGGTAACCCGATTACCAAGACGACCATGAAATGGCATGTTGGGTGTCCCCGATACCCATGTGATGGAAACTAGAACCTGGAATCATACAACATGAAATAGGGAAATTTTTTAAATAAAACATAGTGGAAAAAAACAATAAAGTATAAATGTATATAAAAGAAAATCCACTAGGAGTAAGGTACATTAATACAACAAGGCATAAAAATTCCAAAGTACCACAACCAAAGTACCAAATGGAAAAAATAGCACAAGGTCCCTAAGGAAACAACTCACCACGACCAAGGTTAAGCAATTGGATCCTCCTCTAAGAGATCATTTCCCCTTACTCGAACCTGGAAGAAGATATTCCACAAACATCCGATGGAAAAAGTACGGTGTGAGCCTTTTCCTAGTAGGATACCACCAAATATCCCATAAAGGATGCCAAATATATATTATACAAAGAAGATCATCCAATTTTTAATGTAATCAGATTTTGAAATTTAAAAAAATATCTAAACAAAAAACTTAATACAGTTTCAAAATGATGGAAAATAATTTAAAAGAACTGACTTTACTTTATAATATTTATAATATTTGTAAAAAATAGTTTAAATAAAAAAGTTACATAAAATAGTTTATGTAAATCTGGAAAAGTCATGTAAATAAGTTTTACAACATTTTCATACATTTATTTCACATATATTAATAAACAAGCAAGCAACGTGGTCATTTTACAAAAGGTAGAATAGTATTAACCAACTAAATGATTATAAACTCTCTATGTGATATCAGAAAAATGAGTATACTCACGTCCACCTAACACTGGCCAGAGGTGGATATTCTCCCTCACATCAGGGATTTGACCCACCACAGTTATGTTTAAGAATTTTGTAATAGAGTAGAGTGTATCCAAATAACTCACCAACTACTTATGGCTTACATGCGCTCTTACATGATGGGAAATTTAATTTAAGACTACGTAAAATATAATTAAATCCCATTATTCCTGTTCAAAATGCTAATTGTTTTATTTTAAACCAAAATGGGTTTTAATAAAAAAAACATTCCCTTTTCACATGATAAAACCACAAGGTTTCTACCAAATCATTTTTAAGCCATTTTTAAAAGTTTGAAATCCATTCAAAACCAATTACATCCTTTTAACAACTCATTTTAAAAATTAAATCCAACAATTTAACTGAAATCATTTCCATCAAATCCACAATTTAAATTAAACAAATTAAATTGACCAATTTCCATAATACACACCCCAATTCAATGGAATTGTGGGTTTTATAAATTCTCATGCCAAAAATATTTCAAATATCCCAATTCATTGGAATTGGGTTTTATCAAATACTTTGAAAGGAAGTTTGAGAAATTGAGCTTAAATGAACTATTGAAATAAATAAAGAGATTTAGGAATAATCAATTTGGAAATTTATGATGGAACCACCTACCAATTCCCAAAACTCGACACTCACAATGGCACCTGTCAATGAGAATGAAGGCAAAAAAGACCTCAAAACTCAACCAAGAAGTAAGATACAACACAAAAGGTCATAGATCCATCAATTAAAAGATGATCCATTAAAACCCCAATAGAGGAGAAAGAGATAAATATAAATAATAAGGGAGAAAACATACCCGGTAATCACACTGCAAGTGAAATGATGACCAAATGCTAAAGGAATGGATATGGAATGGTTGGAGAGATTCAAGATTGTATGGGAATGACTTTGGTTGAGGGAGGAGGAATTGGAGAGGATAACAAAATAATTAACAAGCCACACTACCTATTTTTTAAAATCCAGTCATGGTTTTACATGATGTGTAATCCCAATACACATCGTGAACCCTTTAATTTTCCTAAATGCTGAATTTTTTTTGGCCTTGACTTAAATTTTGATGATCCCAATTAAAAACTGATCATTAAATCCTTCATGATGTGAAATGGATAATCACAATGTATACCCATCACAGTGTGAAACTATTCGCAACATTCAACATGACCATTATACGACAAGTAATATTGTTACATGGTGTGTAACCCTTTGGAATTTTTCATGATAATTAAATTTGAAGGTGTGAATCCAACAAATCTCTAACTTCGCCATTATAGGTATCTTCCCAATCCATACTCCACCCTACCCCATAAGATAAAAGGAAAAACTAAGAAAATTTTTAAGGCATGCCTATTATAATGGTAATGGGATGTTACAACCTCCCCACCATAAAAAGTTTCTGACCATAGAAAGCCCATGAAGAGGCCTCCATGCCCAAAATATGAGGCCACTGATCTCTCATTAGTGTCTCTTCCTCCCAGGTCTTTTGATTATCAGAACTATGATGCCATATCACATAAACCATAGGTATCATCCTCTCATGAAGTACCTTGGTATCCAAATAAACTATCCTGATTGGATTCTCATTCATAGATAAATCAATTTTAATCTCAAGATCACTCCAGCTCAAAACATTCGTTGGATCAGAGAGATACTTTATCAACTACAATACATGGAACATGTTATGTATCGACATCTGCTATGGTGGAAGTGATAAATGTGAAGAAAATTTCCCCACATTCTCAACAAACACTAAAGGTCCCACAAAATGAGGAGCAAGCCTCCCTTTCATCCCAACTCATCGATGACTCAACTGGGGTGAAACATTCAAGAACACCTGATCATCACAGAAAACTCCAAAGGTTTATGATGTTGATTAACATATGAAATATATCGTCTCCATGCTTTCAAAATTCTTTGATGAATCATTTGAATCTTAACAGTCATATCTAGAAAAAATATTGGTACAACAGAGGAACTCTCACCAACCTTCGACTAACACAGAAGAGATTTAAAAGGCCAGCCATACAAGGCCTCAAAAGGATCCATCCTAATATCGGACTAGTAAGTATTGTTATAAGAGAACTCAACCAGAACCAAGTGATCATCCCAAGCCCTTCCAAAGGTGAAAACATAAGAATGAAGCATATCCTGAAGAATCTGTATCAATCTCTATCTGTCCATCCGACTGTGGATTATATGTCATGCTAAAATGAACCTAAGATCCCAGTGCCTCCTAAAGGCCTCTACAAATGTAGGAAATAGTTCGAGGATCCTTATTATAGACTATATTAGATGGAACTCCATGAAAATTAAAAATCTATTTCACATAGAGACTTTCCAACTCCTTAACTTTGGTTATATCATGAATGGGTATAAAGTGTGATGACATGGTCAGGATGTCAATCACAACCCATATCAAATTATTATTTCTCTAGGTACATGGTAAACCAACCAAAAAATCTATATAGATTTGATACCACTTCCATGTAGGGATAGGAAGTGGCTGATGTAAACCCGAAGGTTTATGGTGCTCATCTATAACCTACTAGAATATATTGTAACAAGAGACAAACATAGAAATCTCTCACATCATCCTTGGCCACCAGAAATACCGCCGGATATCATAGAAATTTTTTTGGTTCCTTGGTTCACTTCCCACAGGGAATTATGAAAATCCCCAATTACGGCCTTCCTTGTCGCTAAAGTGACAAAAAAGTGATTCTGAGAGCATAGAACACCCTCCTTGGAGAATTACCATTAGGAAACTATCTCCCCAACATAAAGAGAGTCCCTCATGCTAAAAAATTCACCATCAATATTTTTATATTGATGAATCATCTCTAGAAGAGAAGATGTCAATGAAATTATAGATAAAGAAACCTCATCCACTTTCTCCTAAACTCTAATATGAATCTGGGAATCTGGGAAATCCACTTTCTCCTAAACTCTAATTCAAGGTTCTTGGGAAATCCACATTCACACATGTTGACCCAATATCCAACACTAGGGCATGAAATATCTACAAATATCTCACCAATATCAAGATATGTGGAAATCCAAATTATCTCAAGTCATTTTTTAAGTTTAAATAACAAACTTATTTACATAATTTCCTCATTCAACCTTTAAGGTGATAACATGAATTTTTAAACTAACCATGTAAAATTCCACAAGATACATAAAAATGAATCATGTATAAAGCCTCATTTGATAAAAAATCATGTTATATCATGTAATGGTCTAACCCACTATACATTCTCCAATATGAACACCACATTAAGCATGAGAATCAGATTCCACACACACACCCACATGAAAATCATATCAATCATGGGTCTTACAAGACACAAAAATGAATAATCATACCATTTAAATAAATTAATATAAAAATTAAATAAAATGGTAAGTAAATCCTATATCAAGAGTGTTTCTTCCCAAATATAAGATTTTATACCTACATCAAACCATTAAATCAAAAATTCCTAAAAATATAGTTAATTTATGAAAATAGTATTGTAAAATCATTAAACAATTAGAGGAACATGATATGGGAATGAATTCGGTTAATTATTCCCAATAAGAACCACCATCACCAATGTATCTAAAATAGATCCTAGGATGACGAAGATTTTTTTATATCCATAAATAAATTCATCTATAAATTGATATTCCCATATTGGAAAATATTATAATTCATAGATAAATCCATGAAAACAAAAATTTAATATTCCTCCTTTGAAAAGAAAAATATATCTAGATAAATTTGAATTTATAAGAAAGAATAACCTATTACCGAGAATTATCATTGGAAAAATCCAATAAATCAACCATTATTGGATTTCAAAGGGAGATTAATCACCTAGAAAATACCTCAGAGTACCTAGGATGTATAGAATAAACATCATGAAGAATAATGAATGAATTTAGAGGGGTTTTAGGTTTAAATACTATTTCTTATATTTAAATAGTTTTACAAGAACAATTTTTTTTCAAAGTTCATTAAACTGTGTCCCTGCCATGTAAATATAATTACATACCTAGGGAAGTAAAAAGGTTTGTTAAACCATGAAAAAATTATATTACTAACTCTTTTCTGTGTTTCTCTATTCCCTATGGAATTTTAAATTTTTAACACTGATAATGGGCCAATAATTCACCATATATTCCCCCTCTCGAACATTCCAAATAGTTTCTTATATTGAGAAATTTGATTTTACAAAACACTTTTCAATATGTTCATCCAATAAAATGATTTAAAATCGCTCAAAAACCATTCAAATAATAGACATTTCTTAACCAATGAAAATAATAAATAAATAAAAACATATAGAAGTCCATAAAGAAAGGTGTATGGTACCAAATATATCTAGGATGTTTGATATAATTCCTCAAATGCGGTACATAGAACACAACACGAACATGGGAGGTGTTTGAATAAAGTGTTAACGAGGTGATATCATAAATATTTTTTCATCAATATATCAAGGATATCATCCCCACAAATGGGTTATTTTATATTAAATTACATCATTTTTTATATTCCAGATTTATGATATTATTTGTGAAAATATATTATTTATGGATTTATAAATATTATTTTATCACATTGATATTTGTTCTATAAAAATTAATATATTGATTAAAAAATTAATAATATTTTTGTAGTGTTTTATGTTTATTGGTATGCTGTTATTTTAAATGGACTAAGTGTTCAATCAATATTTATGAGACCAAAATAATTCTGGTAAATTGGTCATGTTTTTTGTAGAAAAAATTAACCAATGTTAAAAAATAATGAGTCATAACTTGGGGAATACAACTTCAAATGATCATATTCCAGTTAAAAATTAATTCATTCTCAAATCCCCATGTGTAAAATAAATTTCATGGTCAAAGTTGGTCACTATGGAAGATGAATAAATTTTTTGAGTGTAGTAGTCTAACTTGTATATTCGGATAGATATGTATTTCCATGTAACAAATCATTAGATCAGCTACATATTTCTAATGAAGAAAATAATTTTAGTTCTCATTCAAGAGACAAAATATATCAAATCTAAATATGGTAACATGGAAATATTCTTCCATGAACTCAGCCTAACCAAGTACATATTTCAAAATACATAAACTAAAAGGGAAATTTCCCACACCACTTCATTATAAATGTCATTGACCACATCAATTTCAATATTTACTTAGAGGAAGTCCCAGTCTATGAATAAGGATTAAGATAAGGGATATATGAGTTCAAATTGAGTTATTTATACTCAAAGATGTAATATTTATGAAACAATTTTAATTTATATATGTGGATTATTTTATTTTGGTTTCATACAACATTATAATAAGAATATATTTTTTTATAATCTATTTTCATAATTTGAAGAGGTGTTTTTTCTCTCTTAAATTAAAACTATAATATATTTTATGGTATTTTAGTTCAATTTATGATGGTAAAATTTTGGTACATAATATTTATACATCTTGAATGAGAAATTTCCCTTCAACATAATAAATTCAATTAGGTTTGACATTGAGGGGTTCTATAAGCTATTAAATCATATTTATAAGAAAAATAACTAAAAAACACAAGTTTTCATATACTGTCTAGGAAATCTAGGTGTTTAAATGAGTAATATGAGTTATAATTGAGAAATATAATTTGATAATTAAATTAAAAAAGGATGAATTGTGATTCAATGATGACTACCTCTTCATTTTTATTATCTCAATTATATTTTTAATTTATTTTAAATCTATATTAACAATAAATCATGGAAATAATTTATAATAATTATCTTATATAGATTCCAAAACCTTTTTCAATTAATTTTCTAATTAACATAATTTAATAATATTTACCAAGAATGAATTAAAAGTGTGATAGTTTGAACAAATACTGTAACCTCATCCTGATATAACCTTGTGCCTACCACTACACCAAATTAATTGCAGGTAAATTATTGATAATGCATTTGATGTCAAGATCCTATTCATTAATTATCAAAATTTACAATGTGGTTAACCAGTATTTTTAAAAAATTTCTGCACCACTAGTATCATAACCACTAATTTAGATCATTTTAAAAAATGATTTTCATGGTAACTACCATGCACATGTCCTAATTTTAAAAAATATTATCATTTTAGTATAATGAATCCAAAATGATGAAAAAAAAGAAAAATAAAATTCTATAATGATTCAGAAATAAAATAAACATATGAAAATTGACTACACATTATTAAAATAATTAAATAAATTTTTTACTCAATAAAAATATCAATAAATTTAAAATTTTGATGAATTTTTCTGATCTTTCAATCATAAAAATTTGATAATTTCCCATATGGTATTCTATAAATGTTTTAGATGGAATATTTGGGCTCTAAAAATATTATCAAATGTTTTATATGAAACTTCATCATATATAATCCTATAATATGATTCGAATACCATGAAAAGTTGTTTACCTATATGTTGAATGTTGGAGGATGTTTCTAAATCACATGGGATATCTTTAACAATGGTTATTTCGATCATATCTTATAAAAATAAAAAATATGTTTATTAGATTTTCACCTTTCTATCATGAGTGTGACTTTTACTTTAACTACTTCATTATCACAGCAGACATAAATATTAGTGATTAAATAGGATACCATTTTTTTTCTTGGTAAAGGAAATTTATGATACAAGTCATCTTTTTTATCACATGGATTTGGGGATTTACTTAGGAAATTACCATTTTCAAACATTTGACTGGAAGTTAAATTTTTATTTCCAAACACTTTTAAGGGAAAGTGAGAACCCATGACATCAAGAAATAAGCACAATAAAAAGTATCCAATAGACCAAAACTCATGTTAAAAAACAACGCTCACTACAAAAGACAAGATCCTCCTGCAATTAAAAACCATAAAGTCCTGCTTCCATTATCTCATCACACCACAGCTAGCTGAACCATGTCAAAGAGAACAAGCATGGCATAGATGGCCAAAGTCGTACCCTCTCAATATTGAGATTCCGAAAATCCATGAAACAGTGAAACCACATTTCCATGAGCCTCATCTGATGCATATTTTTGTAAGAAAATGTTACAGAATCCCTTGAGTTGTAGCCTTCCAATACAAAAACCAACATCACTTCTAGAAAACCTACACTATCAAGACCTTACTAAAAAGTGAGATCACTTAATTAGTGTTCACAAAAAACCCACTTCAAATAATTTTCTACATGAAATCAATGTGATCTTCAATAAAAATTCCACAATAAACCACATTCAACTTGACTGATCCCATTTCAAATCTGAACATCTTGACTCAAATTGGTTGGGCTTCAAGTTGTCATGTTAACCACAAATCACCCCAAACCAAAATTTCATACACCGATAAGCCATCACCAATCACCATAACTGAAGTCAGAGCCTGAAATCATTGATACCGCGTGCCACCAAGAACACCATTCAACCAAAACCGTAAAAAACGTAGTCCAAAGCTCAAAAACACAAACCTAACCAGAAAAGGGGACCTCCTGAACCCCATATCACCAGAAGAGGTCCCATCCAAAATCCAGATAATCAAATCCATATCCCACTTCCACCTTCAAAATTTAACTCGAATACCATATCCTCCCTACACACCCATAGATGACACAAAACATGAAGACAACCCCCAGACCGCAGCAACTGGAACTCGCAACCTGGACCAACACCGGGCCGCCATGGGGAACCCTAGCCATTTTGAAGGTTAGGGCGAGAAAAATGCCATCCACTGATGAGTTTCTCTGAGGATGTTGATCCTGCACGATTCCGCCACTAGAAGAGACCTTACGCTGTGAACGCGCCGATCAAATGTGCTGAGGAGAGAACCACAGTCGACCTGAGATGGTGAAGAGGAAGGTGGTGGTGGGGGAAACCTAGCAATGTGAAGACCCTTACGGGTTCATTCTCATGACTACACATAATATCCATCTTCAAAAATTTGATACATTAATAAATTAATTGAAACATTTGATTAAAATTATTTACCTCCATTGAATCAACTAAACTTTTCCTTTTACCTTGGTAGTGTATTTCTTTATGTCTACATTTCCAATAGATAAAACATCTTATTGTTCTATTAAGAAATTTCCATGATTTATTCTTTCCACTTAGAAAGAGAAATCAACATTAGTATATGGTTTCCATCCCTATATCTTCCATGAAGCATTATCAGTATCATATTTATTGAGTCTAATAGATTTTTATGGATTTTTCTATCAATAATTATTTGTGACAGCTTTTTTAACATTAGAAAATGATTATTACAAGTTGATTTTATCCCATATAGATTCTCTTTATGAGAATCATCAAATTATATATGGAATCCATCAATATCACATTTTGTTTGGGCTTCATCCCCTATTAAAACCCAATGTTACTTATATGACTGATGAATAATTAAAATCCTATGATAAAAATCATAAATTATATTTGAATAAATCCAAACTAAAAATTTAGTACATATTTAAGTAATCACATTAGATATATTTTGAACATAAATAAATCCCATTTTAGTCTATGTGTTCTGGTTCTATGATATTTCAAAATCCATAACCTAATTTATTATTAAAATAATTCATTCATAATAAATCATAAGAATACTATGATTGTCTGAGGCATATCCCTCAGGTGTTTACATTCGTTTTTATTATCTTACTTACACTCATATTTCACCATTTAATCATCTAGTTGAAAGAAAACCTTTCTTTTTTATGAGTGATTACACATAGTTTCATTTTTCCACTATATTACCCACATTATTGTATCTATATCTAGTTTGGATTGTATGGAAGACTGACAATTTGTACATAATGAAAATAACATGATGTTATCATACATGTAGTCTCATCAAAATTTATTTTACTAACTTTTTCTCCTTATAATCCCCAAAATATATAATTAAAAAAATAGCTATACTCTACTCTGATATAAAATAAGGCATCCTAGGACAACATTACTTGGTTCTGTGAAAAAAACACATACAATACTCATACGTTTTGAGAACATCTTTGATGATCCATGCTAAACATATATTTATTTAATAAATTTTCCCTAACATAAAGATTACATGTAATAGTAAACACAAAATCATGTGAACATATGTTTTAGTTATATAGAGGATCAACTATATAGAAATCATATTTGAAAACACTTTTGGAAATTTTCCCACAATTTTTCATTACTCTTATACCATTACAACATGTCTGATGATCCATTATCAACATATATTTATTTAATAAAATTTACCTAACATAAACATTACATGTCATAGTAACCACAGATTCCCATGAACATATGTTTTAGTTCCATTGAGGATTAAATATATAGAAATCATATTTTTCAACACTTTTGAACATTTTTCCACAATTGTGCCACACTACACTATCATATAGACTTCACATATGCTATAATAAGCTTCATAAAGTAGGGAATGAAAAAAAATTATTGGGATGGGATAAAAAAATTCAGTATAGGAAAACACATGAAGAATTCATGAATGGTTAGATCACAACCATAGGATAAAACAAGTAAATGGGTTAAATAATTTTTTTAAAATGTAAAACAATACAATTTTTCCATATTTCATAAATAATAGACATGTAAATTCAATTGAACAATCCTATAACATTGAAAAATATCATGAGATAATATATATGATCCAAGGGAATAATATTATTCAATTAGAAATAGGAATGTCATGGAAACATAACTAAATGAGGAAATATGGCATAAAATGAAACATAGTAAATCTTGAGAACCATGGTAACTTCCCCACATTCTAGTAATAGTTGAATAAAAAAGCTACATGTAATTCCTTGACCCAAACCACTAGTTATTATCTCGAGGTCCACATGAACTCTTGTGTGCCACCCCATACCAATGAGGTTACCAACTATAAATGAGGGCTTGAATGTTATCATTGGGGAGACTATACCATTAGTATCAAATCCTTACACCAATATTAGTATTAAAATATAATCATCTCATAATAAAAAATTCTTAATAACATAAATATAATATGGAACACATCTCAAAAAATAAAATAAATGGACTCCCAATGGATTAGACCAAACTAGTGTAATATAGAATGTAGATAACTAAATGAACTATGTTTTCCTACAAAGTATGACAAGGTACTACTACCAACTTCATGATAATCGGCACAAAAATATTCAATGGGATTTTTTCTCTTTCCTCGATCCCTATACATGAAATCAACATTCACATTGGGATACCCATCATTTTTTTGAGTAATAAAACCTATTAGAACACCAAAAATGTGTCCTTGAAAAATGTTCACATGTATAGGGTTGTATTCCATGATGGAAATAGAATGTTTCATCAAGAATAAACAAAAATATGCCAAGAACCATTGTTATAACCAATCAACCAAAATCCATGATTGTACCTTCATCAGATAAATTTTGAAAGGATGATACAGATTTATAAAGTGATTAAGTACTATCCACAAGGATTGAGATATGTCACTCAGTATCATCAAGGTAACATATGATCATGTTACTCTGCTACTATAAGGAATCTTGTTCCAATGGTTTAATATGTATCCTCATTGAATCATCTTTCAAATGATCTAAAATAAAATATTTCCCATTCCTTAAGAAAGGTTCAACCATTATCATCTATACATTTCATGAATACCCCCCTCTAATATGTAATAATTTAATGATAGTCCACGTATTACAATTACCTTGAACAACCTCCAACGAAAATGTATCACACATAACAAGGAAGAGAATAGTAAGACCAAAATTTCACATCATCAGGAACATAAAGTAGAAAAATATAACCTAATGCGATTAATATTCAATATTTTATCAATTTACTCTAAAAATAGTCAACATAATAAAGATCATATTTGGGTATCATGGAATACACTAAAAATCATAAGAAAACTCAATCAATAATGTTCAAAATTCTTTGATAACACATTATAAATTAGGAAAATAAGAGTGAACATGGGCCTCATAAGGTAGAAACTTCACACCACAATTTTTTGTTAAATAACTCCATGGTTTGTCAAGGATTAATTCCATAACCATGTAACAATCTAATTGAGAACAAGATCGGATGTCAGTGATGACTATATCAGGACCTGGTTCATCAAGAAGGAGGTTTATAATGTAGACCTAGTAGGATCCACATCATTTAGGGTGGTTCCAAAATCACATTCCCTAAGGAGTCTATCAATGGAACCAATTATAAGGTATATCAAAGGATAGGTATCTAATTTGGTGGATCCATTGTCAATTGAGGAATGGATCATTAATTCCTCTCCTCTTCTAGAATAGAACAAAGTGTTTATCCACCAAATATCAATTGACCATAAAATACATATACTGGAATTGAATTTTAGATTATATTCATGATAAAGAGTGTTTGATAATTATTTAGCTATTATTACTGACCTAATAATTACCACTTTCCATGATGAATTTTTCTCTATGAAAAATGTGTGTTATTGACATGTCAAAACCACAACTGATCTAGAAAAAAATTCATAATTCCATTTTTAGTTGGAATTGAAATTCAAATATATAGAATTATCATTCTAGATATATGAATCATCCTAATATAAAATAGTTTTTTCAAGTGTAATCTCAATTAATTTATAATTTTAAATCATAGAACTCTATTCTACATTATTAACCCTTAAAGATTTATCATAGTCTTGTATTCATTGAGAATAAATCATTAGGTAAGACCAGAGGAATCTAGGAAATTTATGGGGCTTCCTATAAAAAGATGAACATGTTAAAATAGACTTCAAATGCTTTTTAATGGAGAATTTGGATCATTAATTTCACACATTCAAGGATTGGACACATGGATAAAGTAATCATTGGAAAATATTGTGACCATTTTGAGTTTATGGGAAACCATCATGGTTTTTCACAAATTACGTTAAACCATTCACAACAAATTTCTTTCAGCCATTATAACATGCATCATCATTTTCTACGTGAGGAAATAATGTTTTTCAAGCTGTGCAACATAACATTGTATCACCCCTTGATCATCCTCCCCTAGTTTTGTGGTTTCTATGAAAATCTCAATGATTTGGAAGTTAAAAGATCAAACCATTCACCAATTAAATATCCCTCATAACACACCAAATAAACTCAAAACCCCACAAAACTCATCACAAAAAATTTATAAATCATAAAAAAATTTATTAATGACCGAAATTAAATTTTAATTCGGTTGAAAAATATGAGGTCATTACATTCTTCCCCACTAAAGGCTTATCATCCCTGGGAAACATTTATAAGAATCTACCTCAAAAAATTTGAACCAATAAGCTCTAATAAATTCCTCTGACTCACATTTCTCCTTATAGATTCATTGATGAAACCATATAATCTTTACTATTATTGTAATATTCCATCATAAAAAATTATCAGAACTATTCCCAACCCATAGAGAGCATTCCACATATGATGCATCAATATGTAGATCAAAATCCTTAAATTTTTTACATATTTAGGATCAATATTGTACCTATGAAGTTATGAAACAAGAAACATATCATGAATACCTTAGTTTAGAGGTTTAATTTTCAGATGGAACATCATTGTTTCCATCTATTCAGTGATCTTGAAGATTCTGACATATTGTGGTGCGAGATTCTATTGATTCTTCAAAAACTGTTGTCCTACAAGTGGAGTCACTCTTTGGAAAATATAATATCCCTAAAAAAACTCCAATGTACTTATCTTGCTATTGGCATAAGATTTTAACATTCTATAAGTTATGATCAACCACTTATGAATTAGTTGTACTCTCTCTGTGGTATCTGTATCATACTATGTTTTACAACAACAATATTACCAGCGTCATGCCAAAAAATCCAGGAATTACATGACCTAACACAAAGATCCTCATCATGTGAAATATAAATCAAATCATAGAAACAATTATGGTATAAGAAATTCACCAATAACATGTGATCATCCTAAGATCCAGTGAGTTGTAGAACACATTCTAGGGGAATTTCCTCTAATATGTAAATTTTATACATTGAATGTATGCGAATTTGGGTATAGTAAATTGTGGTAAATATCATGTAACTCATGAAGGACTTCTACATTCCCCCCATAACTATAAATTAAAAATGTAATCTCTGTAAGATACAATTATAACTTGAAAACCATTCAAATTTATGATCGCATGGATATACATCATTTATGTATCATTTTTTGAGTGAGTCTCATGGATATGTATTAAATTATAAATATTTATTATCCACTAAAAAATCAACCAAATAAAATTATGGATCCTTAGGTGAATGGTTAAACCCATAAAAAATCCCATCATGATGTCCTCTCACTCTCACATGGGAATGAGAAGTGGCTGGAGTATTCCACAAGGACATTGGTGCTCAACATTTATATGATGGAAGGTATTCCATAAGTAAAAAAATATTACAATGTCCCTATTCATCATTGGACACTTGGAATATATCCTAAATTTATGGTAAATATTTTTCACAATATGATTCCCAACCCACTAAGAGTTATGGAAGCATCTAATCAGCTCATCCCTAATAAATGCATGGATTGTGAATCTCCCTTGAACTAGGATCACATAATCGACATCCAATGAGAACTCGGGTTGGGGTTCACCCCAGTTTCCTATTCCTGTATCACAACAAACTCTGGGTTAGTTTACTATCAAGATGGTACCCAGTCTATAGTGGACGATGATACAACCACCCTATCACAATTCATTGACCCTAGTCCTAAAAAACATCCATTATTCAATCCAACAACAACCTTATCATGAGAAAATATTTCTATACACTCTATTACCCAAGACATTATAATATCAATTTGCTTAGGGATAAGAGAATCTAAAATGATGTTTCCTTCCCTAATGCATAATCCATATCAATGTTGAATGTCTGTAGGTACTATGTATTGTGGATATACCTAAAATTGATGTCAATCTATGTGAAGATATTATGGGGGAATTTTTGTCTATGTACACAAAAAACCTATCACCAAAGAGAAATTATCACCATAACATCAAGGCATGGACCACAACTCCAATATCTATACCAAGGATAAGATAATTCCTATTTAGGGTTCACAATTGTCTTGCATCATAAGCTAGTATCCACTTGAAATGTATCAGTGCTACTTCCAAGCCATCTCCCGATACATCACAATATAAAATATAACCAACACCTAGTTCGAGAGGTATGGACACTGGAGTTGTACTAAATCTCTTATTTTGTTCATGATAGGCCTCCTCATACTATTCTAAGAACTAAAATATCTCTCCATTCTTAATTAGAATCATAAGGGGTGTTGTTATATGGGAGAAGACCTAGTTAAATTCATATAGTAAACTGATAAAACAAGAATTCTCATGATCTGAAACACATTTTGGGGATGTGTCTTAGAAATCATTGTCTCGAAATTATTTGAGTCCATGGATGTACCTATCTCAGAAACTACATTCCACAATAATTTCTCCTCATGAATCCAAATGTTTCACTTAAAAAACATAGCATTATACCAATTACCTTTACATATTCTAAGGATATTCTTGAGATATGTGTCTTTCTGCTTCAGGGTATGTGATTAAATAAGGATTTAATTAAAGAACAATATGTTCAATGAGACTATAAATCCTATTTACATAATTTTAATGATATTCATGAACACCATTAGAATAACCTTTTTTGAATACAAAATCACCAAGTAATCATATGACCCATATAATATTTGAAACAATATATTCTATTCAATGTCCTCCTCTAGTATCATGAGCTTCATCAACTCGGTATGTGCTATATGATAAGGGGGTATTGAAATTCATTGTATAACATGAATGGAATCAATCTAAATATCAACTCCTCTATTAGGTAAATACCTATAATTGAATCTAAAATAATGTTCTGATAGATACCCACAACAAGAGGAAATATCAACAAAACTTCAACTAATCATTCTAAAAGAGAAAATCCTATAATTTACAAAATTATCATCCTTATATGTCTCATCTTTATAATAAATCTGCTTGATTGTAATTCCTAATCTATGGAAAAAACATATTTATGTCCCTATGGTTTTATAAGAGATACTAATATTTGATAGAAATATATGTGATATCAAAAGATTATTATCCAATCCATCAACATAATCACATTGAATAACATAATGTGTAGAATGATTATTTATAATTAATGTCCCTAATTAGCAATGAATATTGGAAAAATATTTGAATCACTATAGATGGTTAAATTTCATGGAGAATGGCGTATCAATTGAAAGTATATATGTAGAGAATGTGTAAGTTTAGTAAAGTACAATATTAAATTCTACAAATATAAATAAATGGGGCACACTATTTTCAAAAAAATATGGAAAATATAGAAGATATCAGACCATACCTAGAATATTGGTAGAAAATTCACCACCATCCATTGGAGTTTGATCCACTGGAAAAACTCATCTAGCCTCGACTCTAGGAATCTATCCTAAAGATGAATGGAACACATGATTTTACATCAACTGATTATATTGAGGAGGATACTATCTAAGTCCAAGGGCTATATATCACGTCACTCATCCAAAAATAAGGAACCTAAACATAAAAAAGATGCATAAAAATTCATTTATAAACCTTATCATAACACAAAATATGCACTTAATCTAAGGTGAATTATAGAACTTAAAATAATATTTGACCATCCCATAGTTTAGTAAATATGGAACTCGAAATTTGGGAATATGAGAATCTCAATTGATGTACAATTTCATTCTACAAACAGATTTAAAATCAATGGTATTCCACTTCTAGAGACAAGAATAATCACTCAAAAATTCATTAGGTGGAAATCCAACATAGGAGTTAAAGGGTGAAATAGTTCTAGCCTCTTAATCCTCCTTGAGGACCTTCATAATAGTCAACACCATAAAAAGAACATCAAGGTCAGTTGAAGGTTCAAACATGTTTCCTGACATCTAAGAGTGGATGAGTCTCAAAAATTGTATCCTTCTATGCCTCGATTCTAACCAAGAGAGGATCAAAATGTAGTAGATTAGTTAAATGGCCAGATTATATAGATACTACCATATACCTATTCTTTATCTCCATGAACATTAGTGATCAGTCTAGATTCAGCATGTTAAAACAATAAAATAACAACATTTCATTGAAAGAATCCTAGGTGAGACCCTTGTATCTTCTAGACTTTCCCATTACACCCCAAATTCATGGTGGGGCCCTTTAGAATGATTGATACCAAATTCACCCATTATTCATATAGTGTCTCAATGAGATCAAATTCACCCTCGATTATATATTTTTAGTCCTCTAAATCAGGTGGATCTCCAATGACCTGAAAGGATGGTAGATTCTATAGTGGGAAGCCTCCACCGTAGGCAACCATAGACCTCAATACCCCTCTATCATGTGTTGGAACATGGGGAATAACAACCGACTGACATGGGACCACAACCTACACCAATAGAGAAGGTGTGTGATCATTTTCTAAGACATCCCCATGTAGTGAATAATGTCCAATAGAGATATCTTTACTAGAGGGATCATCATGACCCACATCAAAAAGTTTTCATATTTATATCCTTCGTTAATAAATAACTTGGACTCAAAGGAACCATTTTATAAAATTGGTGTCAATGGGAAAAATCCTAATCTGTCTATGTTATCACAAAATAGTTCTCCTAGGAATATACCCAAACCCCAAGGAAAATTTATCCTAGAACTAACCATGTTCCCTATCCATAGATGTTAGTCAATGGAATTTATAAATATACATATATATATATATGAAAAAATAACAACATATTTATGTTCAATTAATCAATAACAAATGATATATCAAAACACCATGGGAAAAATGTCACTCTATTAATGAATATAGGTCAATTATGAAAAGATAACTCACATCAAGTCATTAAAGAAAAATAATTATTCTTTACGCAACATGTTTATACTTGGAATGTGATATTTTGTTCCTAATTATGAGACATGTATTAACCTAAATCCAATTAAATAGTCAATTAGATTCCATTAATGGAAACTCAGTTTTCCATTACACATATGTTTTTCATGGAATTAAAACCATCCCTAACAAATAAATAAAAATCTTATCTGATTTTAATAATGTACTAGTTTAGTCAAAATAAAACTATAAAACTATTATAGGATACTATATTGTATCTCCCTAACCCGAACTACATGGAATGATATGGAGATCCACATGAACTCGTCCATACCTCCCAATATTCAATACATTGTTGCTAATCTATGAGGGTGATCAAGCCGTTAATTGGTAGACTGTACAACCAATATCAAATCCTTTCACCAATAATATTAAGAATAGATAAGAATTCCATTATAAAAAAAGTCGAAAAATATGATGATTATATGGCACAGAATTCATAAATATCAATAATGACCTCTTAGTGTAGTAATCCAATCTAGAGTAATAGTATAAGATAATACATAAATAAATATAAGTATCATCCATAGTATATCCATATACAGATACCAGCTCCATGTTCACTGTAAAAACTATATTACATGAGTCCCATTCACTTTCTTTTACCCCCATAAATGAAATCTACATTTCTATTAACATGGCCAAGTAGTGTTTGAGTAATACAACCAAATATGAAACTACCAATGAATCTGTAACAAATGTGTACATGTTTAATAAAATTGTGTTTGATTCCACTTTTACATGAACACATATTATAAAATTTCATAAAGACTTTGAGATAATTTTTCATTCTTTTGAGGAAGGATCTAGGCATTAGGGAGGTTAAAAATGAGCTGAGGTAGTGGATGTGGACATGATTTAACCTGAAAAGGAATTCCAGTACAACTGGCCCACCATTTTGAATCCCTTTGAAGCCCTGTGTGGCTCATGGGAAGATATAAATCTACTCATTTTATAGCGACAATCTTTTGGACACCATTGATTGACTGGTGGTTCTCATGGAAAAATAAAATCCACATAATGACCATCGGGTGGAATAAAAAACTTCTCAGATGAACCAAAATTTCCCTATGGTATATATGGATCAAATAAATCAATATCATTTATAGAAATAGATATTCTCATATATTTTTTACCATGAAAAAAATTTAGGATGTGGATTATTTTCTTCTATAATCTCGGGAATCTAGATGTTGTTATTTTGGGATTGGTTCTAAAATACTATAGTGATTTTGTAATTAGATGGAAACACTATATACCAATTGTTGTTGTACCTAAGGTTGGATTCCCTTGATAGTAGCACATATTTTGTATACGTTATTAGAATTATTGATAGAATGAATGTATCACAAATTGGTATATCTCTTCATTATTTATGGAATAATTGTTGAACATTTTTTTATGTTTAATGTATATATATTTTGAAGATCGGGAAGATTGATTGATTTGACTTGATATTTGAGTTTTCATTTGAATATAATATCATTTGAATTTTTTTTATTCAGTATTGAGGTTGAGAAAATATGATGAGACTGGTGATTATCCCCGGAGAGTGATATGGTAAATGAATGATTATAATTTATTGGACTATCTCATCAAGGGGGATGTGTCAGGTATTTTTTTATTATCCCTTCGAGGGTCTGTGTTAAGCAGTCAGTCAAACTTTCATCTAACATGTTGTGAAAGAAGATAGATCCGGACTATAATGACCTTCCTTATATATTATTCTTGGGTGATATAGTCTTTTTTTATATCTACTATATTTTCATTCTAGTAATTCTCTATTTTATATATTAATATTTTTTTAAGGGTCATTGGTCGTGTCCTTCCTAGTTTTGTACTCAGGACCTACAAAAGAATTTGTGATCAATTATTGATTTCATTGTTTTGGATTCAATGAAGGGAAAGGGCCATGTGGTGGAATTACGAGAAGGTTAATAGGATGATGTGAGCATTTCCATATAATGTTCAGGTTATATCTCAGGTATTTATTATATTTATTTATTTTTACTCACACTTTGGATGAATTTTTTTAGTTTTGGATTGTGTATTAGATATTCCATATTTATACTTATTAGGTTGATTTATAATTTATATAACTACACTGATGATAATTTATATAGTAATAATTTATTATTATTATTATTATTATAACAACCTTTATTGTTCAATGATGTTTACCTACTATCGAGGGAATAGTCTCCACATGTTGTTCCACATGACCTTACTAGTATTCGAAATCCACTTATATATGAGGATTGTTTTCATTAGGTTATGTGGAATTCGGTATCATTGATGGTGGTTTTGGTTTGGGTATAAAATAATAATATCATAAGAGTAGGTTCAGTAAATTTTTCTTCTATTTTCCTTGATTTAGGACTTGGTATACAAAAGATATGATGATTTGGAAAAATGAAGAGGAACTATGTAAGTGCCTAGATAATGATGTATATTGTAACTCTGAGTTTCCATAAATGTAGGAATTTATTTTATTTTATTTCTGTTATCATTTATTTAAATTCATGTTGGGTGATATAGAAGATGATTTTATAGTAATTTATTGTATTTTTTCTGAATTCATGCATCATGTTTGGGAATGTATAATCATATTCTGATTAACTATTTCTTGTAATATCTAGATCCCAAAAAATAAAATTTCTTTTGAAATATTTATACCCCTAAATTGTGGTACTATTTAATGAATTAATTTATTTTAGAATGTTTTATTCTATGAACGAATATATATATGTGTGTGTGTGTGTGTGTGTGTGTGTGGCTAATGTTATTATACTAGAGGCTTATGTTGGTTTGGGGGTAGTACTTAGGGGTTATGCCTAGTTTTTATTGGTATCCACACAGATTGATCCTTTCTATAAAGAACTATGTGTTCCTATGATCGGTGAATATTATTATTATTTAATCTATTGGACTCTCTGAGGTATATTATGGAATTTTAGGGATTGTAGTATTAGAGACATATTTTTAAGAAGGTTCAAAAAATGTGGTGCATGAGGTTCAAATGGAAAATACTCGCTTAGTTTATAAAGTTCATCAAGTTAAATAAATGATCTATCTTGGACTCGTTCAACTAGTTTTTGTTCAAGGTGGAGGTTCCCACTTGAGAAGGGAGATAATAATCGATTACACTGATGAATTCCATCTCTAGCACTCTCATCCTTCCATTACTCTAATGTTTACCAAGATATGGGGGATTGGATACAAGTTATCAAGAGTATTTTCCACATTGTATAGTCCCGGAATGATATGATGGTCATGATTCTAGATTCTATGCGTCAATCTGTAACTAGGTGATGATAGGATTTCATGTTTAGTTGAGTCAACGTAACATTCTAACTTAGATGATGTTCAAGGAATTCCTCCCCAAAACAATGATGTTGAAAAATCATTATGATTTCCTATAGGTCTAGTTGGGGATGTTGAATATTCATGACAACTAGGTATAATTTATATAGATGATTCACTTTCCCCTAATTTGGAAACGTACAAGGTATAAAAAACTAGAAATTCTGAGATATTTATTCATTCAATGATGATGTTACAATTCAGGATCTTCAAACTTAAGACTGATTATGCAAGTCTTCATACATACAAAATTAATTTTAATCTCATTCTAAAATAAATAGTTATAGGAAATCTTAAAGATGTTAGTGGTTTGATAGTCACATTATCTAGATAAGTGAAAATATCTTATTATAGGGAATGCTAAGAGGATTCTAGAGGATAGAACCTAGGGTAGTGGTCATAAGTTAGATAAAATTAGGGGTTTATTGACTCCCTATGAATGAAATGACTCTTCTATGTGCTAAATCATTGGGAGGAAGTAAAATATTCTCAAATACTATACTTATTTTCTTGATATTTATAACCAATATGGAAAATGGGGAAATCAAGCTTATTCAATGAGTGTGCTTTGGAAATTTCAATGGGATGGGTCGTTAAAGGAACTCATTATAAATTAGATACCTTACAAGGGTAAGTAAATCAGGTGACTCATTTGGCACTAGTTCATTATGGTGTAGTGCTTGTTTGAGAAAATACAGTTGATATATAACCAAAAAATAGTGGATATGGACATTCTATAGTGTGAGGTGATGCCTTTATTTCTTATAATATATCAAATTAATTTTTTTCATAAATAGGAACACTATTTTTTCTTACCAAGTGGTTTCTAGGTTGGATTTACCATTATATTATATTTTTATATCCTCTCTATAAAAACACCCCTGTGAAATATTGTAGATTATCTTTATATCACCCTAGACAATCTAATTGTGTTCTCTGGTTTTGAATATATTTTGAGGGTCACCGTTTTGTAAAAGGAAGATTTTTGAAGTGATCATTTTCATAGAATAGATAACCAATTTCCATACATTCATTGGTTATTTTTAGAGACGAGTGAACTTTTTCATCACATATAGGGTTTAAGTTCATGTATACAGGTGAGTGGGATGTCGAGAAAGGCGTATTGGTAATGGACCCTCATTATAGAGATATCATTTCAATATAGGTGGCTATTAAAATACATATAGTGGATCATATGGATACCCCCTCTTCTTTCCCTCCAGTAGTAGACCTATACTGAGATAATTTTTTAGAGGGCTTCCTAGGGTTACCTCAATACAGGTTAGTTTAGTATAAGAATGAGATTGATCCCAGTGAAAACCCCATAATGATTTCACCACGAAACATGACTCCCATTAAATTGAAATATATCAAGTTTTATTTTATTGATTTCAAGGATGAATCTATAATTAGAGAGTGAATTCCACAATGTGGTGGTTTAGTGTTGTTTTCTATATAGTTAGAATCATTTCATAAAATTTGTATAGAATACAAAATGTTTATTAATATCACTATTATAAATAGTTACATGCTACCTTGAATTAATGAATTGTTTGATCAATTTAGGTGAACCATGTGGTTTTAAATTATTTTTATGTATTTGGGATACCATTAGATTTATGTCGAAGATAAATACATATTTGAGACAATGTTTATAATAAGGTATAGTTTATGTGAGTATCCATTTTTTCTATTTGGACCAATTAGTTCTCTAGTAGTGTTAATGGAACTCATTGACATGAATCATACACCCATACATAGATACCTTCATAATTGTGTTCATTGATGACATCCATATATATTTCAAGACATTTATATAACATGTTAAACATCTAGAGATCATATTGAGTATAATTCAATCACATTATCTTTACACCATTTACTAAATTTGACACATATTTATATTGGAAATTTGTTTTCATTTTTACCTGGTTTCTCAATAAGTAATATAAATTGATCTAGAGTAGGACGAAGTAGTCATTTCTTGGTCACAATTATATAATGAGTTCATGTTTTTTATGAGAAACATAGAAATTAATACGTTTAGTAATCCTATCATATATGATTTTTCATTTATTGCTAAAGTGCTCTTGGATTCACCTTCCCATGCAAGGTTCTATGGAGGGTCTCAAACTAAAAATTTTGAAATTTAATTCCCCAAGAAACAAATTTCCCTAATACATATAATACAAAAATGATTTTAAAATATGATTTCTCATTTGTGTGAAATTTTTATTTCTCTTTAAAAATTAGTTTTTAATTATAATTATAATTATAAAAATAAATTAATTTTCTTTTATTAAACTATTGCGATTCAAATAAAAAAGAAAAATCACCAAAAAAATATTTTCTCACGGTGTTCATTTATATACGAGGACATTATTTCTAGATATAATAAAATTATGAGGTAAAATATAAAATGAGGAAAATAGATGAATTATAAAATTCAAGTCATGAAAATGGAAATCATCATAGTGATAGAGTTAATAGAAAATGCAGTACATTTCATAAATGTTATGAGTTATAAATAAAAAAAGAAGAATAAATAAATAAGAGTTAGAGAAAAAAATTTAAAAAACATAGACATATGTAAAAGAATAAGGTGTCCTAGATAAAAATGAATTTACGAAAGGTAGAGTAGGAGAAGGAAAATAATATGTAAGAAGAGTTTGATAAAAGAAGTGTATTTGGAAGGATAATTCAAAGAAGACATAAAAACACTAGAAAAATATGAAACAAATACATCAAAAAAATCAAAAGATGAAAATATATTCAGAATATAAGAAGAATAGAAAATAACACAGGAAAATGATGAAGTAAAAGCTAAACTTAAAACATAGATATCCTAAATCAAAATCGAATGTGATGACTGAAGATGAAGAATTAAAATTTGAAATTTTAATTTCATGATTGAATGTGATAGTGTTTGATAAACTAAAAGTAGAGGAAGATTGAAAATTCAAAATACATATTTTTATAAAAGAGGTTATAGAAATCGGAAGAGAAATTGAAAATTGGAGAAAAAAACAAAAATATAAAAGAAAATCAGATGGTATAATGTAAAAATGAATTTGGTAGATATAATAATAAATATAAAATAAATTTTCAAATGGAATAAAATAGAAGTACAAGAATATGGAAAAGCTAATGAATTTTTTTCTAAAAATTCTAGTGGAAAATGGAAGAACCAATGATATAAATAATTCTATATGGGAGAATATAGAAGAAAAACAGAGATTTAAATCTAAGAATAAATAAAAAAAATGTAATACTCAAAAGTAAAATAAAAAAACAAAAAATATAAGAAAATGTGAAAGAATAAAAATTGGAATACGATATTAAAAAATAATTACATAGAAAAAAATTTGATGAGATAGGAAAAAAATGAACTATGAAAAAGGATGTAATAATAATACAAAAATCAATAATGAGAATAAAAAAGAAGACAAATGAAATAGAAGAAGTGAAAATAAAATAAATTGAAAAAGTTAATAGTAGGATTTGGAAGCATCATATTAAAAAAGGTAAATAGAAGCTTAACCAGAAGTGAATGTTGAGCCAATTAGTATACAACCTATCAAACTTACATGGGGATTTATCGGAATGATAAAAATGTATTTTTTTTTATTGATCTAAAATTCAAAAATGATGTCTAAATGTGTCAACAAAATTAAAAAACACTATCCATTATAATGAAATCATTGATCATTTTGAGACATATATTATATTAATGCATATTAATCCACTATGCATTGTGGTTGAAATGTCTGAAAAGTCATTTTATTAGATTTAATGGTATTTATAAATTTTCATCAAAGTATAAAATATATAAAATAACCTCATATTATAGTAAAATCATAATAAAACGTCCTCTATTTAATTTAGTACATATAGGAATAGATATCACATTAGTCTGACGTTTGGTTTTCATAGAATGACCAATTTTTTATTTTTTATTATTTTATTATCAAATGATCAAAACCTAAAATTTGATCCTATATTTTCATGAAATCATATTTTAATGATCATTTATTAATATTTGACATGTATGACCAGGTCAAATGTAAATTCAACTTGGGTTATAGTTGAAAAGATCAAAAAAACATTTTTTAACAGATTTAAGTCTTTAAAAGCATGCATCAAAGGGTCAGAAAATAGAAAATGATGTTATATTTTCATGAAATTCCATAAAAATTGCCTCCATTTAATGTTTGATATGTTGGAAGAGATCAAAAATAAATTCTTCACAGGGTTTTTTTTGAAATAAAAAAAATGTTTTTTGTGGATATAAATGTCAAAAAATGTGCATAAAAGGGTTAAAATCTAACAAGAGGCCTTTAATTATAGTATAATCACATATTTCACATAAATAAAATGTGTGGTGATCTAATAATAAAAAATATTGTGTTTTTATTAATTATTATAAAATTCATTAAAAACATGTGTCAAATAGTCAGAATCTAATAAAAACCTCATATTTTCCAGAAATCATAGGACAATGACTTCCATTTAATTTGTGACATGATGGAAAAGACCACATTTCATTATATTATATATTATGATTACAATGATAAATTAAGTACCTTTGTAGTAAAAAAATATTAAAATGTTTAAAACCTTGAAAATAACCTCGTATTTTCTTGAAAATGTCAACCAACAACCACTATTTAATTTGTGGCATATAAATGGACTATATACAACTCCTGGTTTTCTCATAATGAGAGAAAGTGTTTTATTATTCATTATAAAATCAAAAAAAAAGTAAAAAATTCTGAACTATCAAATGATTTCATGTGTTCCTGAAATCATTTAACAATGATCATTGATTAATTAGTGACATGTATGAATAGACCACACTTCAATGTGGTATGGTTAGAATGTCCAACAAATAAATTTTATTAGATTTAATAATCTATAAAATAAGTATAAATAGTTCAAGACCTACCTAAAGACCATGATAATAATTAATTTATTAGAAAATATACACTATCTAATTTCTTATATATAGAAACATATCACACATCAGCCTGATTCGTGAATCATTAATGAAAATTTCATAAACATAATATCATTAAAACTATAATTATATAAAGAATAAAAGTACATACGATTTTCATAATAAATTTTCTATTCAATTAATCATATAATATATAGAGGTTTTTAATATTTGAATTTTGAAAAGTTTAAAAATGATCTTTCGCAACCATAAAAAATTAGAAACCAAAAAGGATTATTGAACGTCGAGCGATCAAAGTTGATGGGGGTCACAAATAGACTTGGGTTAAAGAATGTGTTAGTTTACCTAATTATATATATACATATAAATTCTTTCATTAGTTATCACTAAAAGAGGATTAAAATGGTGTACATAAATGCTCTCATTTATATAAAAAATAGACATTAATAATAATTGTAATGATAATAATTTTATAATTTCCTTGATGAAAAAATAAATTAATTTCAAAATAAAACTATCTATAAATCATTATTACAGTAAAAATATAGAATAATCATTACAAATAATCCATCTTATGAATATAAAATAAGATATTCAAAAAATAATCTAGATGACCCATTAGTCCGACATGAAATGAACACAATTTTACTTAGGTAAAAAAATATGGGTCAAATGGTCAAAACTTATCCTAAAACCTCGATTTTTTAGGTAATAATATGATATTGATAGATGGTCAATTCGTGACATGAATCAATATACCACATTTCAGTTTAACATTCTATGTGGTAAGGATGACCCAAAAAGATTTTCCACTAGAATTATGTTTTTAAAATCATGCATTAATGTGTCAAAACATAGAAAACGACCTCTGGTTATCATGGCATCACTAGAAAATTACATCTATTTAATTGGTTCTAGGTTAGAATAAACCACATATGAATTGTACATGTTGTTTTATTGGGATTATCATATATATGATTTAGGGATTAAAAATACCAAAAATGTGAGTCAATGGGTAAAAACAAAGAAAAAATGATATGAAATTATCATGAAATCATATGACCAATATTGTTTAATATGTGTTTGACATATTGAAATTGATGGCTTGTAAATATTATAGAGAGTGAGTTAAAAATAACCAATGGTTACTTTTTAATGATTAAAGTGTTGAAAAACATGTTTCAATGTGTTAAGACATTATTATAGACGTCATATTATCATAACATCAAATGGAAACTACTTTTTATTAAATTTTTTTACATGTAGTAATAAACCTCATGTTAATTCAACCCATAGTTTGATCACGATAACCAAAAGTGTCTTTTTTCAATTTAAATGTGAAAAAATATGCATAAAATAGTAAATACCTATCAAACAATATTAAATTATGATTAAATCATAGGAAAACATTAGTAAAATAATTTTTGGTTATTTTAAATAGATATATCATCAATACAACATTCAGTGAGCCTGAAATAAAAAATATTGTGTTTTTAAAGATTTGAAATGATTTTTAAGAAATATCTTTAGAAGATGAAAATTTTGTTAATGAAATAATATCATCATGAAATAACAATTAGATGATAACTATTTAAATCATGACCTATAGAAATAGACCTAAACTCATTCATATATATAATATGAAATATAAGGACCTGGCCTTAACACATTACATAATCATGAATTAAATGAATAATTCACATAGAGAATCTTTTCAGGATTATAGTTTTAGAGAAATAGTACATAACTATTACATCTCCAAAAGATTACAATGTAGACACTTCTACTAAGTTTACATAAAATAAAAACTCTGAAAAAGAAACATGTCTAGTTCCAAGTTTTAGATAGCATGACTTTTCCTTGAACCCATCCTTGACCATATTCCACATTAAGTCCTGTGAAAAACATTTCGAAAAAACTTGGAGTGAACATAAAAAGCTCAGTAAGGGATACACAAAAAAGGAAAACTGTTAGGTTTTCAAAACAACAAGTAAACTAAGAATACTCAATCAAAGTATTACTTTTCACCTTTAGAAATTAGTAAAAACTCTTCACTGAATAAAAGATCATTACTTACCATTTTGTAACCAAAATATTACCATAAAACCCATATAATGGACTCATAACATATAAAGGTAACTTCAGACATAAACATACTTAAATGGAATAACCATACGATCGACTTCCACGCATATCACTAAATGGAAAAACCATATGACCAACTTCCATAACCAATGCATTAGAGGTTATAACGTAACCACCCGTCCGGGTATTCACGGCACCACCCATCATATGGTTTATCACGTAACCACCCGTCAAATGTCCAAGTACCATTATAAAATCATAACACATAAAACAATTATAAAGGAAAGAAAATATTTCAACATTTCAAGCAAAATATATCACTTAAATATATTGACATAACAAATCCATTATCAAAACCATTTTCAATACCAATATACATAAAAGAGTATATGGTATTTATTTACTTTTAAAAATATAACGGATTATTGAGGAAGCCAAAGATCAAATAATACTCACGGCGGCGGAAAGGTCGTTGTCACCGCGTACGTTAAAAAGAAATATACTTTTTGTCATTTAGTAAAATGCTTCGTATAGAAAACATTCCTTCCGGATAAAAGTATAAGTCAAAGGGGTTTATACACCGTATAAAAGAAAGTTGTGTATAAAACAAAATATGCCTCAATGAAAGGAAATTGAGACGAAGTCCCTTAAAAAGTAGGTATCCTTAGATTAAGGACAAATAAATTACATGATTATGTGTGACAAATATAAATACACCAAATATAAGTGAATATTAAGTGTAAAACAATCAG
The DNA here is from genome assembly GCA_963277665.1 of Viscum album. Lineage (NCBI taxonomy): Eukaryota > Viridiplantae > Streptophyta > Magnoliopsida > Santalales > Viscaceae > Viscum > Viscum album. The sequence goes on from OY728167.1 coordinate 592,890,450, forward strand.
AGTTCATTCACACATACACGTGAAAAAACAAAACCAATTACATAGATATTTAACTCAATGGAATGAGATTGAGTTATGATTTCCCATACAAGTTTGTATATATGACGTAAGAATTTATAAATGAGATAATTATGTGTAGAAATAGTATATCCATAGAATGGTTTAGGGAAATTACAACATATATATTTCACACATAATCTTGGCATAATAAAATCAATAAGTAGAGGTTTAACCCAAAGAATCGAATGTGGGTTAAGAAGTTCCCTTACAGAAATCCGACAGCCTAACAGCGTCACTTTAGAATTCATAAAATGAGATAATGAGAGATAAAAAGGGGTATCTAATCACTTGAACATAACATTTATAGCAATAAGTATATATAAAAACATATCCCATCATAATAAAATTAAAATACCTAACAAAAATAAGTCTTTTAAAATGAGGAGGGTGAAAGGTTCCCTTACCAAATTGGGTAAATTCCGAAACGTACACCCCATGAAAGAAGGACTATAAAACATTGATGTAAATACCCATAAATGAAATTTTATTACACAAAGAGTATAATAATGCGTAGTACATACACCACTCAATGGAAATGGTGGAAAATGTAGCATAAATCTCACAGGAATAAAAGTGAGATGAAAAATCACTTACGAAAACTTGGCAGCCTAACAGCGCCAATTAAAACATCCAAAAATGGATTTAAGAGATCAAATAGGGTCTCTAATAATATGAACATAAAACGTAAAGTATGAGGAATATAAAATAACATCCCCAAACGTAAGAAATATGATATTAAAAGAAATGACATAAAATAGAGTGCTTAAAAAGAAAGAGAGAGGTAGGATCCCTTACCTCAATTCCGACTTGTCTTGTTCGTTTCTTTATATTCTTGAATAATAAACTTTGGTCAATTTATAATTGCTTAAGGAAATCCTTTAAAGATTATTATTAAGTTCATATCACTTATTATAATGTTATAATAATTGGTTAATAATGTGAGTTCATATCGGACGTTTTTGTTGATGTTTGGTTCATGAGTCAAAATTGACCTTGTTGGAAAAGAATTTTCCATGTAGTTATAGGTACATCATCTCCAAAATAGTATTAATGATTTAAATATCATATATATCCAGTATATATTCATTTTATACTATTCCATAACATTTGGAGATAAAAAATGAAAAGCACCGTTCCTGGAGACGGCAGGCCGTACGTACGCATGAACGCTACTTTCATTTTTTTTGTCATATTAATGGAATTAAAGCTAAAAGAGAGATATATATATATTATAATACCAGAATTATTTCCATAATTTAGATGTAATATATGAAATATATATACATTATATATATGTACTTATAATAGTACATAACATTTGGAGATAAGAAATGAAATGTACCGTTTATGGAGACGGTAAGCCGTACATACGCATGACCGCTACTTTCATTTATTTGGAACATTAATGGAATTAAAACTAGATGAGATATATATATATATATATATTATAATTCCAGTTTAATATATTTGTTATATATATCTCATAAGTTCATCAATTTCATTCTTTATACATTCCATGTATTGCATGAACGAGTCACATCACTTGAGGGGGCAGTAGTCCACACTTCCTCAAATGAAATTATCGCATTTGCACAACATGCAAAGCATAAAGGTAAGTATTAAATATAAAATAAATAAGCATAGAGAGGAAATATATATAATATATATCATAAATAAATATATTTCCATCATAATGGACACCACGATAGGTGGTAGGAGAAGATAGAACAATCATCATTTCGTGAGGCATAAATTCACCATCCATGGAAACAGTATGTTCTTTAACAATTAGACGGAGGTGTGTGTTAGTTTAGCTCTAATACTCCTCATAAAAACATCCTAGTATATTGAAGATACTGTTTTTGTTACAAAAGAAATAAATAAAAAGATTTTAGGGGGTTGGAGAAGCAAAATAATACAAAATAACACTAGGGAAGACATTACCATTAAATCGGGTAACTCTTTTTCATTTGAGCTCAAAGGATTCCTTGGAAAGGATTCTGCCAAAAGTGAGGATTCTAGGAGTAAGAGAGGTATGTGGAGAGACAAAATGAGCAGAGTTTGGCCGAGCCAATGGCTTGAGAGGTGTTGGTAAGGAGGTATAGGTGGGGGCCTTTTATAAGAGGAGAGGAGGGGCACTCTTGGAAAGTAAAGAAATGTTACTATATATTAAAATGAGTTTCTGATTTTAAAGGTACCACATTGATATATTTAAAGGATAAGGTGATAAGGGTTCTAAATATTCTCATCCAATAGGTTTTTGAAAAGTGTAGGTCTTAGATTTTACATTATATTTTCATTTTATTTAAATCATTAAATAATGAGGTAATCGCTGCATCATCATGGTGTCATAAATAATTTAATTTATTTAATGTAAAAAAATTATAAAAAAAAATATCATGATGTAGGAAATATTTTAATCTTTATAATTAATATTTATAGTTAAAATTTTGACTTTTATAGCCCCATGTAAAAATTGTTTTAGAAAAACAGTACATGTTTGTGACACTTTTATTTTAACATTAAATAAAAAGTTATTAATGTCATTTTCCTACCAAAGTGGCTCCATGGGGTCCCCAAGTTGACCCATGGATTTTCTTGGTCGGTCATGACTCATCCAATAATGGTAGGATATGTGTCAAGGTCATTTCTTATTATTATAATATTATCTTTACCTTAAATTACACTAATTACCTTTAATCGCGATTAATAAAACTAAAAGTTACTATTCACAAAAAAAATATTTTCATCCCATTGAACTACATTTTAAATCATAATGACAAACATGTAGGTCAGATTTTGGAAATTCAAATCACAGAAGTCATAAAGTTTCATTTAAATGAAAAATCAGTTTTTTAACTACCACTTAGTGGTTTTACTATTCATCAAAAATTGAAGTTTTTCGGAAAAATACCAAAAATTCACCCTAAGCTGTATTTGATATTCCAAATTCAAAAATGATTTTTATTTTACAAATTTCAAAAAATATAAGAAGGATTTTATTTTTTCAAATAAAAAATATCAAATTGTCAAAACTATATTTAAAAAGGGTTCTTCATCAAAAGGCAGTTAATCAACCTTTTAAAGAATATTAGAAGATTTATGCTTAAAATTGGATTCATTTCCATTTTAAGCCTCTAACATCTATTGTATAAAAGTAAAAATATTTGACAAACATATATAATCATTTTGTAGTTAGTTATGTTCATTCCCACCATTACAACGGTTAGGCGTTAACTACCAATTAAAATAATATTATTTTATTATTAGAGTGCAACGTAAGATTTCAAAGAAACTTGTTGTTGTGTATTGGGTACGCCATCGAGTATAGTGTTCCCTTTAAAGTAATATTAATATTTTATTCACAAATATGGATAAATATGAAAATTTCATATTCTTTATTTACCTGGGGTGTTACATCCTTCCCCCCTTTTAGGAATTGCGTCCTCGCAATTTTAAAATTGGGCTTGGAAACTTCATTGAAAATCCCACATCGGAACAAGAGTCAATAAAACTATCACTTTAGAATAAAGAAAGAGAAGTACAAAGTTCACCCGAGTTAACTCATACTAGGATTCCATGTAGGAAAACATGGACATGGAGGGGAAAACAAAGGGTTATGTTCTGATGGAGAGTGATAGAAAACATGTTTAGGAGAAAGTTAACCACAAGAAAATCACAAACTTGTTATGGGTTAAACGATATTTGATTCCCCAGTAGGAAAAATTAACAGAAAACATTTTTGTTTTAAGTTACTTTTCATTGAGTAATTTATTTATGATCTTAACTAATACATAATGAAACATACTTAATTTTCATGTAGACTTTCAGCTTTTACTAGATTTCTTACACGAACTGATATTTTCCCCAAAAGACGCGTATTTAGGATGAATTGTTCACACTAAGAGCGCTATAATCAACTTCTTGAGAATCACCTAATCCATAAAAGAGAACTATATACTTCCCATGTCTTTATACCTTAACCAAAAACAAAATTGTTAGAACAAGATCAGATAATCCACAAAAGGATAATCCTTTATAAAAAGAAATCTATTCTTAATCTCCAAAATTTGTCTAACAAAACCCAAAGTTCAACGAAGACCATTCGATAAACAATTGTCCATAAAATTATTCAAAGTAAACCAAAATAAGATTGAAACCCAAATATTTGAAGGATTTAATCACACAGTCTTCCAAGATAAACCTTAACATTTATCTCTAAATAACATCAGTTACTCTTAAAGTCTCATACTGAAGAGTAATTAACCTAATCACATATCCTCCATGATAGGTTAATAATTTCCATAAATAACCCAAAATCAACTTATTCTATATTCATAAGATCATCTAACTAAAATTAATAAGTCCTACTAACCAGGGACTTCATGTAGTCCAGTGGTAGGCGATAAATACCAGTCGCACTTTGGTTGTGAGTTCGATTCTCGTAGCTTCGTCAAACGTGATAGGTTGTCACATAGACTATGTGTTGTCCTTTTTCCAAAACTACATAATTCTTTAAAAAATCCCCAAAACGAGATAAAATCTTCAAAAATAACCATTACATAATTTAACCTCAATTTTTCCTCATGCCTTTCATCTTCCATCATATAGTAACCCATAATTACCTCAAAAGTAAGGATCGTATAAACCCTAATGGTTACCTTTATAATTATTACATAAACTTCCGCATCGAGTTGGTCATCTCGTACATGATGCATTAGAGAACTCACCAAGGTTCAAGTGGTTGATCATGACTCCTTAATAGTTGGTTTAGAACAACCACGAGTTTCCTCATTGAATCCCCCATTTCATCCAGTCTCTTAATCAGAGAACCACCACAGTTTCCTTCAAAACCATTGTCACTTTGGTGCCTGCTAGATCCATCAATTTACTAAAACCAGAAATGTCAGTGTGAGTATATCAACAAAACCATCATGTACTAATGAGGAAGATAAGCACTAAGATATACTTACTCATTCACTTTATCTAAAAACTATGACTCTTTCTGAAATCCTAGCCATTATGGTAGTGTCACTTATGCTTAGAGAATACCCTAACCTCTAAAGTTATCTACACTGACCTCTGATACCAACTATAAGGACCTGGCCTTAACACATTACATAATCATGATTTAAATGAATAATTCACATAGAGGATCTTTTCAGGTTTAGAGTTTTAAAGAATTAGGACATAACTATTACATCTCCAGAAGATTACAAAGTAGACACTTCTACTAAGTTTCCATAAAATAAAAACTCTTCAAAATAAACATGTACAGTTCCATGTTTTAGATAGCATGAATTTTCCTTGATCACATCCTTGACCATATTCCACATTAATTCCTATGAAAAACATTTCAAAAAAACTTGGGGTGAGCATAAAAAGCTCAGTAAGGGATACACAAAAAAGGAAAACTGTTAGGTTTTCAAAACAACAAGTAAACCAAGAATACTGAATCAAAGTATTACTTTTTACCTTTATGAAGTAGTAAAAACTCTTCACTGAATAAATGATCATTACTTACCCTTTTTTAACCAAAATATTGCCATAAAACCCATATAATTAACACATAACATATAAAGGTAACTTGGGACATAAACATACTTAAATGGAATAACCATACGGTCGACTTCCACACATATCACTAAATGGAATAGCCATACGACCAACTTCCATACCCGATGCATTGGAGGTTATAACGTAACCACCCATCCTAGTATTCACGGCACCACCTGTCATATGGTTTATCACGTAACCACCCGTAAAATGTCTAAGTACCATTATAAAATCATAACACATAAAACAACTATAAAGGAAAGAAAACATTTCCACATTTCAAGAAAAATATATCACTTAAATATATTGACATAACAAATCCATTATCAAATCCATTTTCAATACCAAAATACCTAAAAGATTATATGGTATTTATTTACTTTTAAAAATATAACATCTTTTTGAGGAAGCCAAAGATCAAATAATACTCGCGGCGGCGGAAAGGTTGTTGTCGCCGTGTACGTTAAAAAGAAACATACTTTTTGTAGTTTAGTAAAATGATTCGTATAGAAAAGATCCCTTCCGAATTAAAGTAGAAGTCAAATGGGTTTATACACCGTATAAAAGAAAGTTGTGTATAAAACAAAATATGCCTCAATGAAAGGAGATTGGGAGGAAGTCCCTTAAGAAGTCGGTATCCTTAGATTAAGGATAAATCAATTACAGGATTATGTGTGAAAAATATAAATACACCAAATATAAGTGAATATTAAGTGTAAAACAATCAGAGTTCATTCACATGTACACGTGAAAAACAAAACCAATGACATAGATATTTAACTGAATGAAATGAGATTGAGTTATGATTTCCCATACAAGTTTGTATAAATGACGTAAGAATTTATCAATGAGATGATTATGTATAGAAATATTATATCCACAGAATGGTTTGTGGAAATTACAACATATAGATTCCACACATAATCTTGGCATAATAAAATCAAGAAGTATAGGTTTAACCCAAATAATTGAAAGTGGGTTAAGAAGTTCCCTTATAGAAATCCGATAGCCTAACGACGTCACTTTAGAATTCATAAAATGAGATGATGAGAGATAAAATGGGGTATCTCATCACTTGGACATAAAATTTATATCAATAAGGATATATAAGAACATATCTCGTCATAATAAAATTAAAACGCCTAACAAAAAGAAGTCTTTTAAAATGGGGAGGGTGAAAGGTTCCCTTACTGAATTGGGTAACTTCCGAAACGTACACCCCATGAAAGAAGGACTATACAACATTGATGTAAATACCCATAAACGGAAGTTTATTACACAAAGAGTATAATAATGGGAAGTACATACACCACTCAAAGGAAATGATGGAAAATGTATCATAAATCTCATGGGAATAAAAGTGAGATGAAAAATCACTTACGAAAACTCGGCAGCCTAACGGCGCCACTTAAAACTTCCAAAAATGGATTTACGAGATCAAATAGGGTCTCTCATAATATGAACATAAAAAGTAAAGTGTGAGGAATATAAAATAACATCCCCAAACATAATAAATATGAGATTAAAAGAAATTACATAAAAGAGAGTGCTTAAAAAGAAAGAGAGAGGTTGGATCGCTTACCTCACGTCTGACTTGCCTTGTTCGTTTCTTTATATTCTGGAATAATAAACATTGTTCAATTTATAATTTCTTAAGGACCTCATTTAATGATTATTATTCAGTTCATATCACATATTATAATGTTATAATAATTGGTTAATAATGTGAGTTCATATCGGACGTTTTTGTTGATGTTCGGTTCATGAGTCAAAATTGACCTTGTTGGAAAACAATTTTCCATGTAGTTATAGGTACATCATCTCCAAAATAGTATTAATGATTTAAATATCATATATATCCATTATATATTTATTTTACACTATTCCATAACATTTTGAGGTAAAAAATGAAAAGCACCGTTCATGGAGACGGTAGGCAGTATATACGCATGAACGCTACTTTAATTTTTTTTGTCAAATTAATGGAATTAAAGCTAAAAGAGAGAGATATATATTATAATTATAGAATTATATCCATCATTTAGATGTAATATATGACATATATATCCATTATATATATTTACTTATAATAGTACATAACATTTGGAGATAAGAAATGAAATGTACTGTTCATGGAGATGGTAAGCCGTACGTACACATGAACCCTACTTTTATTTCTTTAGAACATTAATGGAATTAAAACTAGACGAGAGATATATATTTATATTATAATTCCAGTATAATATATATGTTATATATATCACATAAGTTCATCAATTTCATTCTTTATACATTCCATGTATTGCATGAACGAGTCACATCACTTGAGGGGGCGGTAGTCCACACTTCCTCAAATGAAATTATCGCATTTTCACAACATGCAAAGCATAAAGGTAAGTATTAAATATAAAATACATAATAATAGATAGGAAATAAATTTAATATATATCATAAATAAATATATTTCCATCATAATGGACACCATGATAGGTGGTAGGAGAAGATAGAACAATCATCGTTTCGTGAGGCAGTAATTCGCCATCCATGGAAACAGTATGTTCTTTAACCATTAGATGGAGGTGTGTGTTAGTGTAGCTCGAATCCTCCTCAAAAAAATCCTATTATATTCAAGATATTGGTGTTGTTACAAAAGAAATAAATAAAAAGAGTTTAGGGGGTTGGAGAAGCAAAATAAAACAAAATAACACTAGGGAAGACATTACCTTTAAATCAGGAAACTCTTTTTGATTTGAGCTCAAAGGCTTCCTTGGAATGGATTCTGCCTAATTTGAGGCTTATATGAGTAATAGAGGTATTTGGAGAGACAAAATGAGCAGATTTTGGCTGAGCCAATGGCTTGAGAGGTGTTGGTAAGGATGTAGGGGTGGGGGCCTTTTATAAGAGGAGAGGAGGGGCACTCATGGAAAGTAAAGAAATGTTACGTTATATTAAAATGAGTTTCAGATTTTAAAGGCCCCACATTGATATATTTGAATGATAAGCTGATAAGGGTTCGAAATATTCTCATCCAATTGGGTTTTTACAACTTTAGGTCTTAGATTTTACATTATCTTTTCATTTTATTTAAATCGTTAAATACTGAGGTAATCGCTGCATCATTATGGTGTCATAAATAATTTAGTTTATTTAATGCATAAAAATTATAAAAAAATATATCATGATGTAGGAAATATTTTTATCTTTCTAATTAATATTTATATTCAAAATTATGACTTGTATAACCCCATGTAAAAATTGTTTTATCAAAACAGTACATGTTTGTGATACTTTAATTTTAACATTAAATAAAAAGTTATTAATGTCATTTTCCTACCAAAGTGCCTCCATGGGGTCCCCAAGTTGACCCATGGATTTTATTGGTCGTCCATGAATCATACAATAAGGTTATGACATGTTTCAAGGTCATTTCTTATTATTATAATATTATCTTTACCTTAAATTACACTAATTACCTTTAATCGCGATTAATAAAACTAAAAGTTACTATTCACCAAAAAAAATTCATCCCATTGAACAACATTTTACATCCTAATGAAAACCATGTATGTCGGATTTTTGAAATTCAAATCACAGAAGTGGTAAATATTCATTTAAACAAAAAATCAGTTTTTTAACTACCACTTAGTTTTTTCACTATTCATCAAAAATTGAAGTTTTTCAGAAAAATACCAAATATTCACCCTAAGCTATATTTGATATTCCAAATTCAAAAATGATGTCTATTTTACAAATTTCAAAACATATAAGTTTAATTAATTAATTTAATAATTAATTCCCACTGTCAAAACAAATAGCGTGTTTTTAAGAAACAATATCTATTAAAAGATTATCACTAGTTTAAGTCCAATTTCAAAGTGAAATTAATTCCGATGACCACCATTGGATTAAATGATAAAAATATATTCTAAATAAACTTTAATCTCAATTAAAAATATAATCTATCTATATAAATAAATCATATTAAAAGGTGGTTTTGAATTAAAATGCAACATTTTCACTAAAAATGATCTTTATCGGAAAAACAAAAAAAATTACACAAAGTAAATTTTGATGTGTAGATTCTAAAGAAGGATTTAATTTTTTCAAATAAAACATATCATATTGTCAAAAGTATATTTAAAAAGGGTTCTCCATCAAAAGGTGGTTAATCGACCTTTTAAATAATATTAGAAGATTTATGCTTAAAATTGGATTCATTTGCATTTTAAGCCTCTAACTTTTATTGGATAAAAGTAAAAATATTGGACAAACATATATAATAATTTTGTAGTTAGTTCCATTCATTCTCACCATTACAATAGCTAGGCGTTTACTACCAATTAAAATAATATTATTTTATTATTAGAGTGCAACGTAAGATTTCAAAGAAACTCATTGTTGCGTATTGGGTACGCCATCGAGCATAGCGTTCCCTTTAAAGTAATATTAATATTTTTTTCACAAATATGGATAAATATGAAAATTTCAAAAAAAAAATTGGGGTGTTACATCCTTCCCCCCTTTTGGGAATTGCATCCTCACAATTTTAAAATTGGGCTTGGAAACTTCATTGAAAATCCCACACCGGAACAAGAGTCAGTAAAACTATCACTTTAAAATAAAGAAAGAGAAGTACAAAGGTCCCCCGAGTTAACCCATACTAGGATTCCATTTAGGAAAACATGGACGTGGAGGAGAAAACATAGGGTTATGTTCTGATGGAGAGTGATAGAAAACATGTTTAGGAGAAAGTTAACCACAAGAAAATCACAAGCTTGTGATGGGTTAAACGGTATTTGATTCCCCAGTAGGTAAAATTAACAGAAAACATTTTTCTTTTAAGTTACTTTTCGTTGAGGAATTTATTTATGATCGTAACTAAAACATAAGGAAACATACTTACTTGTCATGTTTACTTTCAACTTTTACTAGATTTCTTACACGAACTCATATTTTCCCCAAAAGATGAGTATTTAGGATGACATGTTCACACTAAGAGCGCTATAATCAACTTCTTGAGAATCACCTAATCCACAAAAGATAACTATATACTTCCCATGTCTTTATACCTTAACCAAAACCAAAATTTTTAGAACAAGATCAGATAACCCACAAAAGGATAATCCTTTATAAAAAGAAAATCTATTCTTAATCTCCAAAATTTTTCCAACAAAACACAAAGTTCAATGAAGACCATTCGATAAACAATTGTCCATAAAATTCTTCAATGTAAACCAAACTAAGATTTAAACCCGGGTATTTGAAGGATTTAATCACACAGTCTTCCAAGATAAACCTTAACATTTATCTCTAAATAACATCAGTTACTCTTAAATTCTCATACTAAAAAGTAATTAACCTAATCACATATCCTCCATGATTGGTTAATAATTTTTATAGATAACCCAAAATCAACTTATTCTCGATTCATAAGATCATCTAACTAAAAAGAATAAGTCATACTAACCAGGGACTTTATGTAGTCCAGTGGTAGGCGATAAATACCAGTCGCACTTTGGTTGTGGGTTCGATTCCCGTACTTTGTCAGACGCGACAGGTTGTCACACGGACTACGTGTTTTCCTTCTTCCAAAACTACATAATTCTTAAAAAATTCCCCAAAACGAAATAGAATCTTCAAAAATAACCATAACATAATTTAACCTCAATTTTTCTTCATGCCTTTCATCTTCCATCATATAGTAACCCATAATTACCTCAAAAGTAAGGATCATATAAACCCTAATGGTTACCTTTATAATTATTACCTGAAATTCCACATCGAGTTGGTCATCTCGTACATGATGCATTAGAGAACTCACCAAGGTTCAAGTGGTTGATCATGAATCCTTGATAGTTGGTTTAGAACAACCACGAGTTTCCTCATTGAATCCCCCATTTCATCCAGTCTCTTAATCAGAGAACCACCATAGTTTCCTTCAAACCCATTGTCACTTTGGTTCCTGCTAGATCCATCAATTTACTAAAACCATAAATGTCAGTGTGAGTATATCAACAAAACCATCATGTAATAATGAGTAAGATAAACACTAAGATATACTTACTCATTCACTTTATCTAAAAACTATGACTCTTTCTGAAATTCTAGCCATTATGGTAATTTCACTTATGCTTAGAGAATACCCTAACCTCTAAAGTTATCTAAACTGACCTCTAATACCAACTATAAGGACCCGACCTTAACACATTACATAATCATGAATGAAATGAATAATTCACATAGATAATCTTTTCAGGTTTAGAGTTTTAAAGAATTAGTATATAACTATTACATCTCCAAAATATTACAAAGTAGACACTTCTACTAAGTTTCCATAAAATAAAAACTCTTAAAAAGAAACATGTCCAGTTCCTAGTTTTAGATATCATGACTTTTCCTTGATCCCATCCTTGACCATATTCCACATTAAGTCCTGTGAAAAACATTTCAAAAAAACTTGGGGTGAGAATAAAAATCTCAGTAAGGGATACACAAAAAAAGAAAACTGTTAGGTTTTCAAAACAACAAGTAAACCAAGAATACTGAATCAAAGTATTACTTTTCAACTTTATGAAGTATTAAAAACTCTTCACTGAATAAAAGATCATTACTTACCCTCTTGTAACCAAAATATTACCATAAAACCCATATAATGAACACATAACATATAAAGGTAACCTGGGACATAACCATACTTAAATGGAATAACCATACGGTCGACTTCCACACATATCACTAAATGGAATAGCCATACGACCGACTTCCATACCGAATGCATTGGAGGTTATAACGTAACCACCCATCCTGGTATTCACAGCACCACCCGTCATATGGTTTATCACGTAACCACCCATCAAATGTCCAAGTACCATTATAAAATCATAACATATAAAACAACTATAATGGAAAGAAAACATTTCCACATTTCAACCAAAATATATCACATAAATATATTGGCATAACAAATCCATTATCAAAACCATTTTCAATACCAAAATACATAAAAGATTATATGGTATTTATTTACTTTTAAAAATATAACGGCATGTTGTGGAAGCCAAAGATCAAGTAATACTCACGGCGACAGAAAGGTCGTTGTCACCATGTACGTTAAAAAGAAACATACTTTTTGTCATTTAGTAAAATGATTCGTATAGAAAATATTCCATCTGAATAAAAGTAGAAGTGAAAGGGGTTTATACACCATATAAAATAAAGTTTTGTATAAAAAAAATATTCCTCAATGAAAGGATATTGAGACTAAGTCCCTTAAAAAGTCGGTATCCTTAGATTATGGATAAATCAATTACATGATTATGTGTGACAAATATAAATACACCAAATATAAGTGAATATTAAGTGCAAAACAATCAGAGTTCATTCACACATACACGTGAAAAAACAAAACCAATGACATAGATATTTAACTCAATGAAATGAGATTGAGTTATGATTTCCCATACAAGTTCGTATAAATGACGTAAGAATTTATCAATGAGATGATTATGTATAGAAATAGTATATCCACATAAAGGTTTGTGGAAATTACAACATAGATATTCCACACATAATCTTGGCATAATAAAATCAAGAAGTAGAGGTTTAACCCAAAGAATTGAAAGTGGGTTAAGAAGTTCCCTTTCAGAAATCCGACAGCCTAACGACGTCACTTTAGAATTCATAAAATGAGATGATGAGAGATAAAAAGGGGTATCTCATCACTTGTACATAAAATTTATATCAATAAGGATATATAAGAACATATCCCATCATAATAAAATGAAAACACCTAACAAAAAGAAGTCTTTTAAAATGAGGCGGGTGAAAGGTTCCCTTACCGAATTGGGTAACTTCCAAAACGTACACCCCATGAAAGAAAGACCATACAACATTGATGTAAATACCCATAAATGAAATTTTATTACACAAAGAGTAGAATAATGGGCAGTACATACACCACTCAAAGTAAATGGTGGAAAATGTATCATAAATCTCACGGGAATAAAAGTTAGATGAAAAATCACTTACGAAAACTCGGCAGCCTAACGACGCCAGTTAAAACTTCCAAAAATGGATTTACGAGATCAAATAGGGTATCTCATAATATGAACATAAAAAGTAATGTGTGAGGAATATAAAATAACATACCCAAACATAATAAAGATGAGCTTAAAAGAAATGACATAAAAGAGAGTGCTTAAAAAGAAAGAGAGAGGTAGGATCCCTTACCTCAAGTCCGACTTGTCTTGTTCGTTTCTTTATATTCCTGAATAATAGACTTTGGTCAATTTATAATTGCTTAAGGACCTCCTTTAAAGATTATTATTCAGTTCATATCACATATTATAATTTTATAATAATTGGTTAATAATGAGAGTTCATATCGGATGTTTTTGTCGATGTTCGGTTCATGAGTCAAAGTTGACCTTGTTGGAAAAGAATTTTCCGTGTAGTTATAGGTACATCATCTATAGAATATTATTAATGATTTAAATATCATATATATCCAGTATATATTCATTTTATACTATTCCATAACATTTTGATATAAAAAATGAAAGGCACCGTTCATGGAGACGGCAGGCCGTACGTACGCATGAACGCTACTTTCATTTTTTTTGTCATATTAATGGAATTAAAGCTAAAAGAGAGATATATATATTATAATTCCCGAATTATATCCATAATTTAGATGTAATATATGACATATATATCCATTATATATATGTAATTATAATATTACATAACATTTGGAGATAAGAAATGAAATGTACCGTTCATGGAGACGGTAAGCCGTACGTACGCATGAACACTACTTTCATTTCATAGGAACATTAATTAAATTAAAACTAGATGAGATATATAGATATATATATATATATATATATTATAATTCCAGTATAATATATATGTTATATATATCACATAAGTTCATCAATTTCATTCTTTATACATTCCATGTATTGCATGAACGAGTCATATCACTTGAGGGGGCGGTAGTCCACACTTCCTCAAATGAAATTATAACATTTGCACAACATGAAAAGCATAAAGGTTTGTATTAAATATAAAATACAGAAGCATAGAGAGGAAATAAATATAATATATATCATAAATAAATATAGTTCCATCATAATGGCCACCATGATAGGTGGTAAGAGAAGATAGAACAATCATCGTTTCGTGAGGCAGTAATTCACCATCCATCGAAACAGTATGTTCTTTAACAATTAGACGGAGGTGTGTGTTAGTATAGCTCAAATAATCCTCATAACAACATCCTAGTATATTTAAGATACTAGTTTTGTTACAAAAGAAATAAATAAAAAGAGTTTAGGGGGTTGGAGAAGTAAAATAAAACAAAATAACACTAGGGAAGACATTACATTTAAATCGGGTAACACTTTTTGATTTGAGCTCAAAGGCTTCCTTGGAAAGGATTATGCCCAAAGTGAGGTATCTAGGAGTAAGAGAGGTATGTGTAGAGACAAAAAGAGCAGAGTTTGGCCGATTCAATGGCATGAGAGGTGTTGGTAAGGAGGTATAGGTGGGGGCCTTTTATAAGAGGAGAGGAGGGGCACTCTTGGAAAGTAAAGAAATGTTACGTTATATTAAAAAGAGTTACGGATTTTAAAGGTCCCACATTGATATATTTCTAGGATAAGGTGATAAGGGATCTAAATATTCTCATCCAATAGGTTTTTTACAAGTGTAGGTCTTATATATTTCATTATCTTTTCATTTTATTTAAATCGTTAAATAATGAGGTAATCGCTCCATCATCATGGTGTCATAAATAATTTAATATATTTCATGTATAAAAATTATAAAAAAAATATAATGATGTAGGAAATCTTTTTATCTTTCTAATGAATATTTATTGTCAAAATTATGACTTGTATAACCCCATGTAAAAATTGTTTTAGAAAAACAGTACATGTTTGTGACACTTTTATTTTAACATTAAATAAAAAGTTATTAATGTCATTTTCCTACCAAAGTGGCTCCATGGGGTCCCCAAGTTGACCCATGGATTGTCTTGGTCGGCCATGACTCATCCAATAAGGGTAGTACATGTGTCAAGGTCATTTCTTATTATTATAATATTATCTTTACCTTAAATTACACTAATTACCTTTAATCGCGATTAATAAAACTAAAAGTTACTATTCACCAAAAAAAATATTTTCATCCCATTGAACCACATTTTACATCATAATGACAACCATGTATGTCATATTATTTAAATTCAAATCAAAAAAGTGGTAAAGTTTCATTTAAACGAAAATCAGTTTTTTAACTACCACTTAGTGGTTTCACTATTCATCAAAAATTAAAGTTTTTCGGAAAAATACCAAAAATTCACCCTAAGATGTATTTGATGTCACGACCCGACCCTACCCAAGCTCGAGCCGCAACTACCCCAAGCCTACCTCCATAGGCCAGGGGCTGGCGACCAGTGCCGAAGGCACAATAACTCGGGGAGGCCTTTGCCTAAGCACCTGTACACACACACGCGCATCACACTCAATGAAAAAGTGCAGAGTAAAAAAGAAAAGTAAAGGGAAACTGCTATAAATAAACCACAAGAGTGCATCGACCTCTAAACAGTACAGGGTAAAAGCTGAAAAGAAAATGGGAAAAACACGCACCCAACCAAAAAGTGCCACAACCCGGCAACAGGTAAACAAAAAGAAAAAGCTGACGGGTCTCCCACCTGGAACCCGGCCACGACCTCCACACGCGGTCCAAGCTCCCAAGCCCCTACGCTCCACTAAATCCATGCTCCACCTGTCCGTCGTCTGCATGGGCACACCAATTGTGGGCAAATCCCAAGAAGGGGTGAGTATAAAAATACTCAGTAGGATACCCCGAAGGCTCTAGGGAGCAACAAAGGAGGTACCGAAGGGTGAGCAGTAGAGCGAACAGGAGAAGTAGAGAAGTACAACTGAAAGTGAAGTAAAGAGTCCAGCTCAACCCAACAAGAGAAAGGTAGAAGACTCGTCCAAACACAAGGAGCTAGAAATGGTGAGAAGATGAAATTATCGTCGAGTCTTCGCTACCTATAGCATGAGAGTAGACTCATCCAACCACGAGAATCTAGACACGGAAAGCACCTGACATACCCCGCACGTCTTTGCCTCTCCTGGAAGGAGAGTAACCAAACCCAAGAAGTGGGTACTAGAACTAGGTATATACATATCCTTATGATCAATCAAGAAGCCTGAACAACATCGTAAGGGGATCTTCGTCCCGTAGCTCAGCCCAAGAAAAGAGTAGACAACAGTCCCAAAAGTAAACTCCATCGATGCCCAACATCCCGCACGCCTAACCCAAACCCCAAGACAAGGGACTTAATCACCGCACCTCGACAATATTCGATTTGGGTGGCACTGACTCTCCTGCACAGTTTTAGATCGCATCACAAGAACGCGTCTCGGTGGGGAAAACGCCCCTCATACTTGAGAGTTCTAGGGAAAGTCAAACCACACCTCTTCATTGCCCTACAGTCGAGAGGTCTTCTCAAAATCAAAGTCGTCACAACACTAACCCGTATAACCAAGGGTCCCGCTCCGGTAATCACAGAGGAAAGCCACAGGCTAGCCTAGTAGAAAGGACTGAGCCTGGAATGCCAACAGGTGTCCCACTGCCCAGCCCTGCTGGAGGGTAATTAATAACCAGATATCGGGTGACCCACTGCCCAGCCCTGCTGGAGGGTAAACCCTAATACATCATCAGGCGACCCACTTCCCAGCCCCGCTGGAGGGTAAACCATCATAAGATGCTGGGTGACCCACTGCCCAGCCCTACTGGAGGGTAAACCATAATACATCATCCGGCGACCCAATGCCCGGCCCGGCTGGAGGGTAGACCTGGAATAAGTCGACAGGCGACCCACTTCCCAGCCTTGCTGGAGGGTAGATCTGGAACTAGATGACAGGCGACCCACTGCCCAGCCCTGCTGGAGGGTATACCCTAAGAGGTCGTCCGGTGACCCACTGCAAATTCTCTGCTGGAGGGTAGACCCTAAGTGCGTCGAGCGACCCATTGCCCAGTCTCTGCAGGAGGGTAGACCCTAAGAGCGTCGGGTGACCCACTGCCCAGTCTCTGCTGGAGGGTAGACCCTAAGAGCATCATGTGACCCACTACCCAGTCTCTGCTGGAGGGTAGACCCTAAGAGCGTCGGGTGACCCACTGCCCAGTCTCTGCTGGAGGGTAGACCCTAAGAGCGTCGGGTGACCCACTGCCCAGTCTATGCTGGAGGGTACACCCTAGAAGTCAGCGAGCAACCCACTGCCCAGCCCTGCTGGAGGGTAAACCCGAAGAAGTCGATGAGTAACCCACTTCCCAGCCCTACTGGAGGGTAAAACTCATAACTACTCTGGCCATATCTACTGGAGGGTACAACACTGGCCAACTGAACATGGAGTGGGTATCACGCAACCACCCAACTCCAGAACAACTCTCCCAAAAGAGGTTCAGCGCCTGTTCCATCACGGGGTGCCACTAGCACCTCTATTGGCCGATCCATCGAGAACGAAACCAGGGGGAGACCACTCAACCCTGCTGGTCAATAAACGAGCACAGATCCAGGGGAAAAACTCCACCCTGCTGGTCAAACAAACACACAGAGGGACCCTCTACGTCGCGAGAGGTTAAAGTACGCAAAGCAGAACACGGCACGCACATGGGTCCCACATGACTTGTGGCCCCACATCAACCCCAACTGAGCGCACAAAAGTTCTAAGGTACAAACCACACGTACCTCCAAGCGCTCTCGTATACTCCCAGAGTATACCTCGTTCTAGCCCAAAGGCTATCGTGCACACGACACCCAGCATCAACACGAAGGCGTGACGTAACACCTTCACCTCAAAGGCCCAGGCACGGCCAACCACATCTCGTGAATCATTTATATCACTCTCCCAAGAGTGCGCGATCATAAGCCTAGGGTCCGCTACAAACTCAGTAGAAGAACCGCCCCTGGGGCACCTTCACATTTCCACAAGATCGCGCAAGAAGCTCCGCCCAACCAAACGGATCACACCATTGTAATCCTTGCGGAAAAACACGCGATATCGACTACTTACTCACCACCAACGGATATCCAACTAAAAAGTCACCAACACCGTCTCACGCCTGAACGGCGTCCCGTGATCTCGAGCCTCGGCTCCGAAAACAGTCGGGTGCATCGCACCATTGCGATCCCCTTGGGAAAACACGTCCAAAGCACTACTCACTTAAGTGCAACGGATATCTAGAGAAAAAGATACGTTCTGGCTCCCCGCACACGAGCGGTACCATGCAGGACCCGCACCCCGGTCCCGAAGCGCTGCCAACGGATCGCACTGTTGCGATCCTCTCGCAAAAGCACACAAGGTGGACTACTCACTTGTCCAAAACAGTCGCCCGGTGATAGAGATTGAAAATCACCGTCGACGCCCAAATGACCCTCATGGGCCCCGCACCCTCGTGCCGAAATAGAGCGGGAGGATTGCACCATTGCAATCCTCTCGGAAAAACATCCAAAAACGACTGCTCGCACGCCCCGAACGGACGTCCGATCAAAAAGTCGTAAAACGCTGCACACAGCTCGAAAGACGGGTCGTGGGTCCCGTTCCTCAACTTCGGCTTCAATGCCCAAAACCACCCTGGAAAGCTCCGCCTCGGTTCCAGGGTCCCAACACCTCTGACGGCGCTTAAAACGGACGTCAGACGCGTCTGCGTCGTCCAAAACAAGTTCCCCCGGAAAAATGACAATTCACTTAAAGACGCGTCGCAACTCCGAGGCCCCTCGTTTCTGGAATTAAAAATTCCCGAAACCATTTCAAAAAACCCGCCTCGTCGATACGATTCCACTTCCGCAGACGACATACAAATCGGACACCCGTAGCGGTAAATACAGGCGTCCGAAACCAGGGGGCGAATCCCTTGGGCTGGACCGGCTTGACCGGTCCACGCCGGCCGGTCTGGCTCGTAGCGCCGGCCCGTGCGGCTACTCAGACTGGCCGCGAGGGCCGGTCGGTCCGCCGTGAGAAGACCCACACGTCGCAGGTCTTTGTTCCCCGCGGGGTCGCGTGCCGTGACCCCTGTCCGCTCCTCCGTGCCGCAGGGTGCACCCACTGTCGCCGCCTGGAGCCGGAGCCCGCCGCCAGCCGCCTGAAGCCCGGAGCTCGCCGCCGCCAGCTGCCTGAAACCCGGAGCTCGCCGCCGCCTGCCTCCTGAATCCCGGACCACCTCCGGGATGCTGCGCCACCGCACTGGTTCACCGGACCGCCGTGATACCTCGCTGGAACGCCCCAAAAACCACCGGAAAACAGCCTTAAACCCGCAATCTTCGGCGAATGATTGCGGGGTCCCCGGAACTCGGATTTACAAACCGAAACAAGCTATGGGAAGAGAAACACCTCTACTACGCATTCATGTGGTCCGTTTGAAAATCAAACAACAATTAGACAAAAAAATTTGGATTCAATGGAGGTTCGGGAGTAAAAACGCAATAAAAAGAAAACCTCCTACTATGCTGGGCTTCGCCCGAAGCTTTACGGATGATCCACCGCTGCGTCATCACCTTGACTGAGTGGAGGAGGGGAGGGAGCTTGAGGGATGCCTTGAGGGAGGCTTTTCCAGGGGATAACAAGGGAGGAAGGGGATGGAGAGGGGTTTAAATAAAAAAAAAGAATTTTAATTAATTTAAACCCATAATTTTCCCCACATTCAAAACCTTTGGCGAGGTCAAAATTAAACCTCCCCTAGGGTAAACACCACCTCTCGAGCGGAATGGGGGTCTCAGAATTTGATTCTGAGCCTCTGTTTGAAAGTTATAAAATTTAACGTCTGAAGCTGCTAAATTACGAAAACGCCCCTGGCGGCATTTTTCACAGACGGGCCGCGCCCACGAAAGTTATACCCTTCCTAGGGTAAACGGCACGCTCCGAACTCAACGGTGCCCTCTGTTTCCTAATCCAAGACATTGTTTAAGAGATACTCGAGTTTCAACACTAAACGAATTAATTAGTTAATTAATTAATCTGTTTAACGTTCCAGAAGCGGGCGAGGGGTCCAAACGTCCCGCGCCGACAAGTTTTATGTCGTTCCTAGGGTTAACACCCCATTTCGGACACATATGTACACTCGGATCTCTGATCTGAATCACTGTTTAGGAGTTATCCCATTTATTTGGCGTTTCTAGTGTGAACGCACTGAAAATTTAATTTCGGCCACTCCAGGGCTCAGAATCGCACGCCGTCTGAAGGCGCTGCTCTGGAATATCATCAAGAATATTACAAAGTCTTTCACAGCAAAAATCGGGTTCTTACATCAGTCCCTCCTTCAAGATTTTCATCCTCTAAAAGCAAAACTACGGAGCAACATAGGGTACTAAGCCCACACCTGGCTTTCCGATACCCAGGAGAACCCACGCACAGCTCTGCATCACCGCACACAGACCAAAGGATTGATCTGTTCACGCTAGCTCGGGCCTTGCCGACGTCGTGCACCCACTCCAGACTTTGGGGTTAGGGCAAGGCGGTAGTGTACCTCGCCATCCCTTTGCACGATCTCAAATGGCCTGAAGGCCCTCGGGGGTAGCTCACCTCCCCGAATGAAACTCAACGTCGCACACCGCGACTGGAATCACCACCCACACCTAAAACAAGGCCCGGTGATTCCCTCCTTCAGAATATCCATATGGTGAAACACCCAAGGATATCTGGTCATGCAAGGTTCCACAGTCGATGCTCTCTTACATGCTCAAAAGGCGAAGGAGTCAACACCATCGACTAAAGTAAAAGGTCTCACGCCCTTTTCCTTACCAACATAGGGTTACACCCGACGCCCTGCGTCACCCTGGTAACACCTCAAACAAGGAGCAGGGAGAAAATCCTTTCACATGCAGATCCTAACAATTCCACTGCAAAAAAAGTAGAAGAGTCGCAAGGGGTACCTCTCAGCATCTCATGCTCTGCAGGCTCATAGACATCCAAAGCTCGCGGCTGTCCGTGGTCCCAACCGTCAGCTCCCGGAGCCTGACGTGGACTGCCTAGTGGTGATGAGAAGACCTTGTAAACCCGTCCCCCACTACCAGATCCTCCTGCTCCTCTGCTAGCACCACCTCTTTGCGTACTACTCTGATCACAGTGCGGCCCCTGTCATGGTGGGGCACCTGCTGCCTGCTTGAAGCTCTCTGCATGCCTGGTCGGACAGTCCCATGCCAGGTGACCTCGCCCATCACCTGCATAACACCGCCGCTCCCTGAGCTATCTCGGTGCCCTCCGGTGCCATTGTGATGTACGAACACGGCCCGGATCCTACTCACAGAAGGGAACCCTCGGCTGAGGCCTTGCACCTTTCCGCCACAGTGGTATACGACCACGTCTCCGAAACCGACAGTGGAAAGGCCACCTGCGTCGAGGTCATGATTGCCGACGCCCACTAACTGCGGCAGATGTCTCGATTCTGACGTGCCTGCCACCACCACCAACTCCTAAACGTGACAGAAATCCCTCTGTCACCAGCGCCTGCTCTAGCACCCCGACATATGTGGAAATTCCCAAGGGCACTATGACAACACGAATCTCTCGGTGGAGACCCTGCTCAAACTTCCACGCTCGGGGGTTGTTATCATAGACCAAGTCCGGGTAAAAGCGTGCACGGTCTATGAAACTAGCCGCGTACTCAGCCACCGTCATCCCTCCCTGCTGAAACTTCAGTAGCTTATGAATCCGAATGGAGCGCAAGCAGGAGGGGAAAACTCCTCACGAAACAACAACCGAAAGTCGCCCCACGAAAGCGATGACTCGTCAAGAAGCTGAGTCACCAGACTCCACCAATGCCAAGATTCTCCACAAAAGGGGTGGCTTCCAGAGCCACTCTCTGATCTGTCGGCGTCTGCACAAGCCTGAAAAGGAGATCCACTAACTCGAGCCAAACCTCTGCTGCCTGAGGGTCTGGCTCACCACTGAACCTCAGCAGTCTCTGCCGCTAGAACTCACAGAGCGCGCTCAACCTATGCTCAATCCCCGTCTGCTCTGCTAAAGTTGTGTACTGCTCAACAGGTGGGGGTGCAGCTACCGGCCCACCCGGAGAAAGGGGCTCGCATGATGGGTTCTGGACTGTGGCCTCGTAGCTCACAGGGTCGTCGTCACGAACCAAAGCTGGTATCCTGGCTGGCTGTCTTCGTGAAGACATCCTGAATATTATCAAGGAGTGTCACGGTCAGATGAGCATAATGTATATACCAACAACAACGATGGGGAGCTGACTCATGAAAGACATTCAAAGACTCAATCTTATGTGATGCACAAACAAGTTTTCCCTACAACAAGTGTCTCAGCATGCCGAGTCGACAAGCGGGTTATCAAGGTCCTAGTGAATGGATACGTCGGTCGTCGCACCATCACTGGACTCCCTGGTCTGAGAGCCACTATCGAGACACATTAACATTGTTGCCCTAAATCCCAACCAGTTTCTTTTATTTTAGGGACATCCGAACAGCATACCAAGGAACGAACCACCTCTGATACCACTTTGTCACGACCCGACCCTACCCAGGCTCGATCCACAACTACCCCAAGCCCGCCTCCATAGACCAGGGGCTGGCGACCAGCGCCGAAGGTACAACAACTCGGGGAGGCCTTTGCCTAAGCACCTATACACACACACACACACACACGAAACACACTCAATGAAAAAGTGAAGAGTAAAAAGAAAAGTAATGGGAAACTGTTATAAATAAACCACAAGAGTGCATCGACCTCTAAACAGTACAGGGTACAAGCTGAAAAGAAAAGGGGAAAAACACACGCCCAACCAAAAAGTGCCACAACCCGGCAATATTTAAAAAAAGAAATAGCTGACGGGTCTCCCACCTGGAACCCGACAACGACCACCGCACGTGGTCCAAGCTCCCAAGCCCCTACGCTCCACTGAAGCCACGCTCTACCTGTCCTTCGTCTGCAAGGGCACACCAAGTGCGGGAAAAGACCAAGTAGGGGTGAGTATAAAAATACTCAATAGGATACCCCGAAGGCTCGAGGGAGAAACAAAGGAGGTATCGAAGGGTGAGAAGTAAAGCGAATAGGAAAAGTAGAGGAGTACAACTAAAAGTGAAGTAAAGAGTCCAGCTCAACCCAACAAGCGAAAGGTAGAAGACTCGTCCAAACACAAGGATCTAGAAACGGGGAGAAGATGAACTTCTCGTCGAGTCTTCGCTACCTATTACAGGAGAGTAGACTCATCCAACCACGAGAAGCTAGACACAGAAAGCACGTGGCATAACCAGCGCGTCTTTTCCTCTCCTGGAAGGAGAGTAACCAAACCCAAGAAGTGGGTACTAGAACTAGGTATATACATATCCTTATGCTCAATCAAGAAGCTCGAACAACGTCGAAAGGGGATCTCTGTCCCGTAGCTCAGCCCAACAAAAGAGTAGACAACAGTCCTAGAAGTAAACTCCATCGATGCCCAGCATCTTGCACGTCTGACCCGAACCCCAAGCCAATGGGATCAATCACCGCACCTCGACACTATCCGCTTTGGGCGGCACTGACTCGCCCACACAGTTTTGGATCATGTCACAAGAACACGTCTTGGTGGGGAAAACACCCCTCATACCTGAGAGTTCTAGGGAAAGTCAAACCACACCTCGTCACTACCCTACAGTCGAGAGGTCTTCTCAAAGTCAAAGTCGTCACAACACTGACCCGTATAACCAAGGGTCCCACTCCGGTAATCACGAAGGAAATCCACAAGCTAGCCTAGTAGAAAGGACTGAGCCCGAAATGTTAACAGGTGTCCCACTACCCAGCCCTGTTGGAGGGTAAACCCCAATACATCATTAGGAGACCCACTGCCCAGCCCCGCTGGAGGGTAAACCGTAATAAGATGCTGGGTGACCCACTGCCCAGCCCTGCTGGAGGGTAAACCATAATACATCATCTGACGACCCACTACCCAGCCCTGCTGGAGGGTAGACCTGAAATAAGTCGATAGGCGACCCACTGCCCGGCCTTACTGGAGGGTAGACCTGGAACTAGATGACAGGCGACCCACTGCCCAGCCCTGCTGGAGGGTAGACCCTAAGAGGTCGTCGGGTGACCCACTGCCCAGTCTCTGCTGGAGGGTAGACCCTAAGTGTGTCGGGTGACCCACTGCCCAGTCTCTGCTGGAGGGTAGACCCTAAGAGCGTCGGGTGACCCACTGCCCAGTCTCTGCTGGAGGGTAGACCCTAAGAGCATCGGGTGACCCACTGCCCAGTCTCTGCTGGAGGGTAGACCCTAAGAGCGTTGGGTGACCCACTGCCCAGTCTCTGCTAGAGGGTAAACCCTAGAAGTCAGTGAGAAACCCACTGCCCAGCCCTGCTGGAGGGTAAACCCGAAGAAGTCGATGAGTAACCCACTGCCCAGCCCTGTTGGAGGGTAAAACTCAGAACTGCTCTGGCCATCTCTACTGGAGGGTACAACACTGGCCAACCGAACACGGAGTGAGTATTGCGCAACCACCCAACTCCAGAACAACTCTCCCAAAAGAGGTTCAGCACCTGTTCCATCACGGGGTGCCACTAGCACCGCTACTGGCCGATCCATCAAGAACGAAACCAGGGGAGACCACTCAACCCTGCTGGTCAACAAACGAGCACAGAGCTAGGGGAAAAACTCCACCCTGCTGATCAAACAAACACACAGAGGGACCCTCTACGTCGCGAGAGGTCAAAGTACGCAAAGGAGAACACGACACGCACATGGGGCCCACACGACGTGTGGCCCCACGTCAACCCCAACTAAGCGCACAAACATTCTCAGCTACAAACCACACGTACCTCCAAGCACCCCCACATACTCCAAGAGTATACCTCGTTCTATTACAAAGGCTATCGTGCACACGGCACCCAGCGTCAACGCGAAGGCGTGACGTAACAACTCCACCTCAAAGGCCCAGGCACGGCCAACCACATCTCATGAATCATTTATATCACTCTCCCAAGAGTGTGTGATCACACGCCAAGGGTCCGCTACAAACTCAGTAGAAGAACCACCCCTAGGGCACCTTCACATTTCCACAAGATCACGCAAGAAGCTCCACACAACCAAACGGATCGCATCGTTGTAATCCTCGCGGAAAAACATGAGAGATCGACTACTTACTCACCAACAATGGATATCCGACGAAAAAGTCACCAACACCGCCTCACGCCCGAACGTCATCCCGTGATCCTGAGCCTCGGCTCCGAAAACAGTCGGGCGCATCGCACCATTGCGATCCCCTCGGGAAAACACGTCAAAAGCACTACTCACTTGAGTGAAACATATATCTGGAGAAAAAGATATGTTCCGGCTCCCCGCGCACGAGCAGTACCACGCAGGACCCGCACCCCGGTCCCGAAGCGCTGCCAACGGATCGCACTATTACGATCCTCTCGCAAAAGCACATAAGGTGGACTACTCACTTGTCCAAAACGGTCGCCCGATGGTAGAGATTGAAAATCACCGTCGACGGCCAAACGACCCTCATGGGCCCCGCACCCACGTGCCGAAATAGAGCGGGCGGATTGAACCATTGCTATCCTCTCGGAAAAACATCCAAAAATGACTGCTCGCATGCCCCAAACGGATGTCCGATGAAAAAGTCGTAAAACGCTACACACAGCTCGAAAGACGGGTCCTGGGGCCCGCGCCTCAACTTTGGCTGCAACGCCCGAAACCACCCTGGAAAGCTCTGCCTCGGTGCCAGGGTCCCAACTCCACTAACGGTGCTTAAAACGGACGTCAGACGCGTCCACGCCGTCCAAAACAAGTTCCCCTGGAAAAACGACAACTCACTTAAAGACGTGTCGCGCCTCCGAGACCCCTCGTTTTGGGAATTAAAAATTCCCAAAACCGTCTCAAAAATCCCGCCTCGTCGATACGGTTCCACCGCCACAAACGGAATACAAATCGGACACCCGTAGCGGTAAATACGGGCGTCCGAAACAAGGGGGTGAATCCCTTGGCCTGGACCGGTCCACGCCGGCCGGTCCGGCTCGCAGCGCCGGCCCGCGACTTAGCCGCGCGGGCCGGCCGTGGACTAGTGGTCCATGCTCAGACCGGCCGCGAGGGCCGGTCAGTCCGCCGTGCGACGACCCGCACTTCGCGGGTCTTTGTTCCCCGCGGGGTCGCGTGCCGCAACCCCTGTCCGCTCCTCCGTGCCGCGGGCTGCACCCACCATCACCGCCTCGAGCCGGAGCCCGCCGCCAGCCGCCTGAATCCCAGTGCTCGCTGCCACCAGCCGCCTGAAGCCCGGGGCTCGCCGCCACCATCCTCCTAAAGCCTGGACCACCGCTGGGATGCTGCTCCGCCGCGCTGGTTCACCGGCCCGCCGTGATACCTCGCCGGAATGCCCCAAAACCACCGGAAAACAGCCTTAAACACGCAATCTTCGGCGAATGATTGCGGGGTCCCCGGATCTCGGATTTACAAAAAGAAACAAGTGATGGGAATAGAAAAACCTCTACTATGCATTCATGTGATCCATTCAAAAATAAAACAACAATTCGATGCTAAAATTTGGATTCAAAGGAGGTTCGGGAGTAAAAATGCAACAAAAGAAAACCTCCTACTACACTGGGCTTCGCCCGAAGCTTTACGGACGATCCGCCGCCGCGCCATCGCCTTTCCGGAGTGGAGGAGGGGAGGGAGATGGAGGGATGACTTGAGGGAGGCTTCGCCAGGGGAGAACAACGGAGGAGGGGGATGAAGAGGAGTTTAAATAAAAAAAGACTTTTAATTAATTTAAACCCATAATTTTCCTCGCATCTGAAACCTTTGGCGAGGTCAAAATTAAACCTCCCCTAGGGTAAACACCACCTCCCGAGCACAACGGTGGTCTCAGAATTTTATTCTGAGATTCCATTTGAATGTTATAAAATTTAACGTCTGAAGCCGCTAAATTACGAAAACGCCCCTGGCAGCATTTTTCACAGACGGGTCGCGCCAGCGAATGTTATACCCCACCTAGGGTAAACAGCACGCTCCGAACTCAACGGTTCCCTCGGTTTCCGAATCCAAGCCACCATTTAAGAGATACTCGAGTTTCAACACTAAATGAATTAATTAATTAATTAATTAATCCGTTTAACGTTCCAGAAGCGGGCGAGGGGTCCAAACGTCCCGCGCCGACAAGTTTTATGTCGTTCGTATGGTAAAAACCCCATTCCGGACCCATCTATACACTCAGATCTCTGATATGAATCACCATTTAGGAGTTATACCGTTTATTTGGCGTTTCAGTGTGAACGCACTGAAAATTTAATTTCGGCCACTCCAGGGCTCAGAATCACACGCCGTCTGAAGTCGCTGCTCTGGAATATCATCAAGAATATTTCAAAGTCCTTCACAGCGAAAACCGGGTTCTTACATTTGATATTCAGAATTCAAAAATGATGGCTATTTTACAAATTTCAAAACATATTAGTTTCATTAATTAATTTAATAATTAATTCCCGCTGTCAAAAAAAATAGCGTGTTTTTAAGAAACAATATCTATTAAAAGATTATCACTAGTTTAAGTCCAATTTCAATGTGAAATTAATTCCAATGACCACCATTGGATTAAATGGTAAAAATATATTCTAAATAAACTTTAATCTCAAATAAAAATATAATCTATCCATATAAATAAATCAGATTAAAAGGTGGTTTTGAATTAAAATGCAACATTTTCACTAAAAATGGTCTTTATCGGAAAAATAACAAAAATTTACAGAAAGTAAATTTTGAGGTGCAGATTCTAAAGAAGGATTTTATTTTCTCAAATAAAACATATCAAATTGTCAAAAGTATATTTATAAAGGGTTCTCCATCAAAAGGCGGTTAATCGACCTTTTAAAGAATATTAGAAGATTTATGCTTAAAATTGGATTCATTTTCATTTTAAGCCTCTAACATTTATTTGATAAAAGTAAAAATATTTGACAAACATATATAATCATTTTGTAGTAAGTTCCATTCATTCCCGCCATTACAACGGCTAGGCATTAACTACCAATTAAAATAATATTATTTTATTATTAGAGTGCAACGTAAAATTTCAAAGAAACTCGTTGTTGCGTATTGGGTACGCCATCGAGCATAGCGTTTCCTTTATAGTAATATTAATATTTTATACACAAATATGGATAAATATGAAAATTTCATATTCTTTATTTACCTGGGGTGTTACATGAAAAGATGACTGAATAAAATGTTTTTGATTAAAAATGATAAAAAAATGTGATATATGGTTAAATCCTATAAAAAACTTGGATTAACATCCAATCATGATAAAATGACCACCGTCTAATTTTTTACATATGAAAATAGGCCACACATCAATCTAAATTGTGGTTTCCATGAAATGACCAAAATTTTCATTTAATTAATTTGAATGTCAAAAATATTTTTCAAAAAATTTTAACCATGGAAAGTCCTTGGATTTTCATGATATAATAATAAATTTATCATTTATTGTTTTTACATGTAAAAATAGGCCACAATTATATTTATGTGGTCATAATTATCGTAAAAACAATTTTATTAGATTTAAAATATTTTAAAGACATGAGTCAATGGGTAAAAACACTGAAAATGGTATCATATTATCATGAAATCATAAGAAAATTACTATAATATAATTTCAAATATATATTAATATATCACAATTCATTCAGACTCGAAATTTAATTTATAATTTTTTTGATTATATTGCATATCAATTTAACCCACATTTTTCTTGTAATGACTTGAATTTTTTTAGTGATTTTAAATTCAAAACATGAATTAAATGGATAAACCCAAGAAAATAGACTTATATTTTTATGAAATCATATGAAATATGTCTTTTATAAATTAATTACATGTTTGAATACACCTCATACCAATAAAATGTTTGGTACATTCAGAATGACCAAAAAGGTGTTTTATAAGAATTAAATGTCATTAAAAGGATCCATCAAATGGTCAGTACCTAGAAAATGACATTAAATTATTATGAAATCCAAATAAATATTTGATTAATTTGTGACATTGATCACACATCAATTTATCTTTTTGTGTGGTTGTAGTGATAGAAAAAGAAGTATTATTTGATTTGAAATCGTCAAAAACATGCATCCATTGATTAAAACCATGAAAATGACTATGAAATGTTGTGTAAATTTAGTAAAAATTCATATGTTTAATTTTTTTAAAGTAGGAATAGATCACACATTAGTATGAAATATCATATTCAATGAATTTACATAAACTATATTTTTATTGATTTAACAATTAAAAAACATACGTCAAATTATTAAAACCATGAAAACATCCTCATATTGTAATGAAATCATAGGAAAATCATCATCTATTATTATTTAACATGTATAAATGAAAGGCATTGAAATCAGATGTTAGGTGAATGTAGTGTGGTTAGAATGACTATAAAAGATGTTTTGATAATTTTAATAGTCAATAAACACATGCATTAAATGGTAAAAACAATGAAAATGACCTATGATGATCATTTAATCTTCGAAAAATAGTCATAATTAAATATGTAACACATATAAATAGCTTACATTTCAATTTGACTTGATGTTTTCTAGAAATGAATAGAAGTGTATTTTTATTGATTTTAGTCAAAAAATAGCACAAAATAGTCAATGATATTTAAAAAATATTCAAATTTTATGAAATCAAAAGAAATTGTTTGATGGTAAATTTATGAAATTTTAGGATGTACCTCACATCAATATGAAATTATATGTGGTCAGACTGACCATAAAAGTAGTTTTGATAGATTTAAAAGTTTTTTAAATCATTCTTCAATATGTCAAAACATAGAAAATGGCCTCTAGATTTCATGAAATCATAGGTTAGTGGCACACATTTAATTTTTGGCATGTTGGGAGTTATCTCAAATCAATCCTATATTCATATTTATTGAAATGATTAAAAGTGAATTTTTATGGTTTCTTATGTCAAAAAACATATAAGAAATTTTCAAAACCTACTAGATGATAGTTGATTATCATAAAATCATATGAAAACAATTATCAAATAATATGGGGCATGATATTCCTTAAAAAATTTCATCAAATTATCCAGACCTAGAATATGAACTTTTATTGTTACGAATCTATTGAAA
Source organism: Viscum album (assembly GCA_963277665.1). Lineage (NCBI taxonomy): Eukaryota > Viridiplantae > Streptophyta > Magnoliopsida > Santalales > Viscaceae > Viscum > Viscum album. The sequence continues at coordinate 592,921,206 of OY728167.1, forward strand.
AACAACTACCATTTAATTTGTATCATGTTCGAATATAATGTACATCATTCTATCATATTGTGTGGATAAAATAATCAAAAACGATTTTTAGATTAAAAACTGATAAAAATATTCTATATTGTCAAAATGACATTGAATTATCATAAAATTATGGGACAAAACCCATTATTTAATTTTTATCATTTAGAGATGAACACCATATAAATCTGACATATAGTTTTCTTGAAACATCCAAAAGTGTATTTAATAGATTTAATTTAAAAAATAGGTGTTTAATGGAAAAATCTAAATAAATGACCTAAAAAAATCATGAAATCATAGAGCACATATCATTAATTATCAAAAAATCACTTGAAAATGAATTTCATATACTTTTTGAAATGTATGAATTGTTCTCATATCTTCCAGACATTCATTTTTATTCAAGTAACCAAAAATTATTTTTATTGATTTAAAAGTCAAATTACAATGGTCAATAGTTCCAAACCTTGAAACCAAAATCAAAATTTCAGGGAATCACATGACAATGAAATTCAACTAATTTTTGACACGCATGAACTCACTGAAAATCAATCAGATAAATTATAGCATACTATAACAGGAATCCCATCAATATGATATGTTATGCAGTCACAATAATAAAAAAATAATTTTAATAAATATAAATAATTATAAAAATACTTTAATTGGATAAAATAGAATGTGATGAAGAATTAAATATTCAAATTAATGTAGAATACAAAATCCAAAAGTCCAAAGGAGAATCCCAAAAGCGTTTTGAACATTGGATAACAAATATATTTTTGGATATAAAAATAATAATAAAACAATGGAAAAAAAGCAATAAAATATAAGTATATGAACAATGTAAAGTTTAATAGATTACGTATAAAATTTCAACATGTGATATGAAGAACCAGATATGGATGTTAATCAAGAAAAGAGAATATAGAAGGCATAGGAAAAGTCACAAGTAGGGGTAAATATAAAATCTAGAAGAATCAAAAGTAAACGAAAAAAAAATCTAGGAGAAATCATATAAGAGGAAAAAGATTATTCCAATATAAATAAAAGTAAATTTAAAAGACAAAATTGAAAAAAAATTAAATGAAAGGAGACGTAAAACCCATGTAAATAAGTCAAAATCAAAAATCTAGAAGTAGAAGTTAAAGGGATAATTTAATAATAAAAATAAAAATACAAAATTAATTCAAAATAAATATAAGAGAAGAAAAGATAGAATAAAAAACAAATATCATAATAAAAAATCCTAATTCATGATGTTAGACTCTTGAAATAGATGTTGTAGTTGAATCTAAAGTGGGAAATAATCCAATAGTTATTGTTGAATCTGAAGTAGAAGTTGAAGTAAGAAACAATGGTCATAAAGAAAGAAAAATCTGTTGTTGGTTATAGTGGATACAGATGAAAAAATAAAAGTTGAATCCAAAATAAAAAACATAATACATATACATGTGATTATTAAAAAAGGCCTTTGAAAAACAAAAAGATCTAAAAATAGGATTCATAAGGAGTACCTATGAATTGAAAAAAAAATTAAAAATCCATTAGAAAAATTGAATGATCTCATATTATCATTAAATCATTTAATAATGATTGTTGAATAATATTTAATAGGTATGAACATCCATCCCATCAATTTTATATTTGATGTTCTTATAATTTTAGGTCATTTTTTATGTCTTGACTCATTTATTGATATTTTTAAATATATTTAATTCCTATAAAACCATATTTTTAGTCATTTTGACCAATATGAAAGTTAGACTATTGTGAGTTCTATTAATAATTGTCAAAAATATATCATGGATAAATTTCATATTATTTCATGAAAATTAAATATCATTTCCTATATATTATCCTCGTGACACAAATTGTTTTTGGTTCTAAATAAATAAAAATGTATATTTATTCATTTCCAAAAAAGAACTTTTCGGATTGATATCGGGTATATTACAACAAGTAAAAAATTAGTGAAATGTAATTTTCCTATTCTTTAAATACAATCTATGGACTTTTTTGGGTTTTTAACCATTGATGTATGTTTTTTGACATTGAACTAAATAAATACTCACTTTTTATCATTTTGAACAAATAATAATTCTGATTAATATGTGGTATATTCATACATTTTAAAACATAAATGATAGCATTTTTCCTTTGATTTAACTAAAATATGAGGTTGCTTCATATTTTATGACCCCAAATGTGAGTTTTTAAATTCATAAATCTAATAAAACATTATGATTGATCATTATTATCACAACACACACTGGATTGATATGAAGTCTATCCATACATGTCAGAAAGATTCATAGGAATCTTAACTCATTTGACCAGTTTTGACACATTTAATAAGAATGTGAGGTTCAAACCAAAAATTATATGATACTGATGAATTAAAATTTTCAATTGAATTGTGTTTTATTCATACATATCATAAATTACTTTAATATCATTTTCTTATGTTTTCACGTCAATCCATGCCCATCTAGTCAGTTTTGACCCCCCATTTTCAAGGTTTTTTTCATTTAAAAAAAAATTAATGTCATTATAATTAACTGTGAAAATATAAATATCAAAAAATTACATTGGGTTTATAAAAAAGAATTATAGTTTGAGTTAAACATATCATAAAATCAATAAGTGTGTTTTGCATCCAAAAAAATTGAGCGTAATAACTTCCCGTTTCTACAATCAGCTTTAGAAGTTGAATTTTTTATATAATAATGATTCATGATTGAAAAATAATTTAAACCTATGTGTGGGAAGTAAAATTGTTAGGAAATAATTTTCCTTTACATTATATATCTCATTAAATCTACATTATATTAACGTTTATAAATAAACTTGGTACCAGAATAGTAGAAAATTCAAATTCAAAAGATTGGATTCTATACGGTCTGAATTTTATATTTCTTATCATGGATAATTGGATTACACCCCTTAAACTAATCATACATCTAACATGGTTATTTACATAACGCTTCTAGGTGGACCAACATATATAGATAACTGATTATGGATTCATCTACATGGGTCCTATCACGTTTTTCATTTTCATTATCCCACCACATAATAGGAATAGTTTTGTTTCCCCGATAAATTGGCCTCTAGGTTATTGGAAATTCATCTTAGAATATATTTCAACTAAAAAAACATAATGTAAAGGTGAATTTTTATTCATATAAATAGGGATATGGAAATCATTATTATAAAACATAATTGGAATCATCCTATAATGGAGGTGGTTGTTCTCTCGCCATCAAGAGCGTAACAAAGAATCTATCACGTGAGAGGGTGTAGTATAAATCATCATGAATCTATTACCCTTTAAAATTATTAAATTAAATTTTAATTAAGTTGAATTATATTAAATTTAAATTGAAAAAATTGTAAATATTATTTTGAATTCATATCAAATAATAAAAGGCATGAGAAAATAATAATTATGAGTTTTGGTAATCATATATCACATGGTTTGTATTCTCTCAATATAGTTATCTAGAAACCACCTCCACATGAAAGGGTAACCTATGTGTCTCGAATTAAAAATTTCAAAATATTTCCATAAAAAACATTTATATTGTGAAATACCATACATATTGTTATCAAATATGATATCACTTTTGTAATATATATTCATTTTTCATCACACATTTATTATTAATTAAAATATTAACAATTAAAATAAATTAATATTATTAATTTAAATAACCATTATTTAAATAAAGAACACAATCACCTAAAACCACTCTTATATTAGGGTTTAAAATTATATTTCATAACAGTAATACTAATGAGAAGAAAATGTTGAAGAAAAAAATAAAAATAAAAAATAAAATCAATACAAAATAGAAAGAATTAATATAGAAAATGGAAATAGAGGTTGTATTAATTTCAAATTTATTAGATGATAAAAATTATGATGGGTAGAAGGAAATTTTTTTAATAAATTAATAATATTTTGAGATAAAAATTTAAAAAACATATGCTTATGAAAAAGTATAAGATTTACTAGATGAAAATGTAGTTTCGGAAGCTATAATGGGATCAAGAGTAGAATTTGAATGAAAAATTTGAATGAAGGAGTGGAAGTGTAAGGGGAAGTAAAATTATCCATTAAAACATTAAAAAAGATGAAGTAAGAATATATGAAATAAAATGAAAGAATATATATATGTAGAATCATAATATGAAGCAGATAAAAAAGTAGTTTCTACATTTTTATTAGGTGTATGTAAAAATTTAGTATGAAATTATTGAATGAATGAGTAGATGCTGAAGCGGAAGTCAAAGTAGATAGATAAATATTATAAAATTTTGAAATAAGGACAAGAAAAAATAAAATCCAAAGGCATACTTAAAAGATAAGGTTGAAGAAAAAACAATAACATTATATGAAGCTGAATAAAAATTGAATCAAAAAATGTATATATGATAAATTAAATGTCAAAGAAGCAACCATAGATAAAGAAAATACTTGAAACTAAAAAATATTATCGGATGTTAAAATTTTTATAATTTTAAGTCATATGATGAAGTATATTCCATTATGTATAAACAATAAGTAGTTTTTGTAAGGATGTATAGAGATTTAAAATAAAATATAAAACAATAAACAATAAAACAAATAAAAAAAATATTTTAATGTAGAATATAATTACACAATTTTATGTATTCATAAATTCATAATTCATGATACATGATCAAAAGTAAAAGAAAAATATAATGTGGAAGAAATAATGAAGGCAGAAGAAGGATTTTATGTAAAATTAAATGAATAATTTGAATAAATATTCAAATAAAAAACCCATAATAAAAAAAATTATAAGGAGAGTGAATAAATATAAAAAAAATTAATGTAGTACAAAATCCTTAAATAGAAGGAGATGAAAAATCCAAAATCCAGAATATAGGAAGGAGAAGATCAAAATTAGCATGAAAGTAGAAGAAAGAATTTATTATTTGGAAATTAGAATTAAAACTGAATACTTAAGAAAATGGAATAAAATGAAAGTTTAAGAATATGGAAATGTTTAAGGCATTAGGTAGAAGAATTTTAAAGTAAAAAAATAATAACTGAAGTTAAAAGTTAGTATATAAGACAAAATATGTAATATAAAATATTAAAAATCAGTAGTAGTAAATGAAAAATCTATAAGACTCAAAATTAAAATAAAAAACAAAAATAAGAAGAAAAAATAGAAGAAGAAACAAAAAATAATCGATTACGAAAATAAAAAAAATAAAAAAAACAAATCAAGATGTAAAAGAAAAGGGTAGAAGTCAAAATACAAAATTGAGAAGAATAAGAAGAATAATAAATAACTAAAAATAAAAATTAGATGATAAAATTAAGGAAAAAAATAGTACAACATCTAATATAGAAGCATCAACTCAAAAAAAAATTAAATAAAAGGAAAGGTAGAAGTGAAAGCAAGACCATTGAAAAGAGGAAAAATCCTTTATAATACTTCATGTGGAATAGAAATATAAGTTATTGAAGAATGAAAATATTTAATTAAAAAATATAAGTAATAATATAAAAAAATTATAAACATATGAAAAATCAAAAAAATTAAATTCAAAAATTGAAACTCTTGAAGCGCAAGGTCAGAGTCTAGAAATGGATGTATATAGATAAGTAAAAAAATAAATTGTTGAAAAAAATAAGTTGAATAAAAAATTAGAATAATATAATGTAAATGTATGAATAAATGTAAAAAATGAAAATTAAAAAAAAGAAATATGAAAAGATTAAAATTTAAGTATCTAAAATTTGTAGTTATATTTGAAGTAGGAAAGAAACAAGAAAATGTAGATGAATTTGAACTGGAAATATAAGATAGATACTAGAGTCATGTAATAAGTGAAATTATATGGAGTTCATGATGTAATTGTAGATGCAGAAGAAAACATAGAATTTATAATGAAAACAAAAAACATAATACAAAATATGTTTAATCTAAATTAGAAGTTGAAGTTAGAAACTATAATAAAAAAAGTGAAAGTTGATGGAGAGGATGAATTAGTTGTAGATATAGATGAAAATTTAGATGTTAAATCCAAATATAGAATCCTAAAAAATAAAAATGATTGTTTGAATAGAAGGAATAATCCAAAGAAAAATGTGCTAAATAAAAGAAAAAAGTAGTACCTATAAATTAAAACTAATGAAAATGGTCAAAACATAATACATAATTTAAAATAATAATGAAATTATTGGAAAGTTATTATTAAATAATTTTTGAAATTGAAGAAGAGACATCCGATTAATCTAACATGCAGTGAGCTCACAATCTTAGGTCATCTATTTAGTCTTCACTCTTTGATTCATGTTTTTTAGACATTAATTTTTAAATAAAACTACTTTTTCAGTCATTTTGACCACACTTCAGGTTGAAATGACATGAGTTCTATTCATACATCTCTAAAATTAATCAATGATAAATTTACCATGGTTTCAATAAAATTCAAGTTAGTTAAATATATATTAACTCAGGGATGCATGTTTTTTGACTTATAAACTGATAAAAACCTTCCTTCGTTCATTTTGGAAAAATTGCTTGTCACATTGACATGTAGTTAGCGTAATCTTATCAACAACTAAATGATGGTAATTTACCTATGAGTTTACTATAATTAGATTTATTTTTAGATTTTTTCATGCCTTGATTCATGCTTCACAACTTTTAAATAAATAAAAAAACACTTGGATATTTTGAAAAAAAACATAGGTTGAATAGACATTCCACATATTCCAACATGTCAACAATAAAACTAAATGCATGTTTTATTTTGATTTAATGTTAATATAAATTAATTTTCAAGTTTATAACCCTCATAACCATGATTTTAAATAATTATATCTATTGAAATTTTATGTTTGGATTTAATACCCACACCATGCATCATATGGACATGATGGTTGTTCGTAATTACATAAATTTTAATGAAAATAGGAACACAATTTACCAATTTTAACACCTTTAATAAGAATTTGAAGTAAAAATAAAAATATTCATCATAACATAAAATTATTTTTTTACATTGATGTGTGGTTAGTTCATACATATCCTTAATCACTCGAATATGTTTTCCAAAATTCTGTCAGCAATCTGAGCTCATTTCATCATTCTATTACTACATTTGTTGAGGAGTTTTTCAATTTATATAAAATATCATTATAATAGAGTAAGATGATGTTTTATAGTCGAAAAAATAACTACATTGTTATCAAGAATAATGATAATTTTACTAAAAATCATTCCAAAAATAGTGATTGTGGGTTTCATCAACAATAATTGGATGTAATAACTTCTAACTTATATAATCAACTTTAGCAGGAGAAACTTTTAAAGAATTAATTTTATTTCTGTAAAAATATGTTATAGCATAAACATAGAAGTTAAGTGTACTAGAAGTAATTTTCAATCCATTATAATACCTAATAAATCTATATCTGAATGAAGTATAAGAAGAAACATAAATCTAGATGAATACAAAATTCCATGTTATAATATAGTATTCATCACAGACTAAATTTTACATTCCATAGTAAGGATTAAAGGATTTCACCCCTCATCCCAAGATTCCTATGGCATAGTAGTTAAGATAAATCCCTAATTTGGCCTTTCTAGAAAAAATTAGTGATATTGTCTTCATATATAGTTGTCTAATTAGGATCAACTTTCCCACCAACCCTACCCATAATAGGTAATGTTTTGTTGCCACCATCTTATGATCATAAGGTCACTGGGAACACATATACAAACCCAAACTGCTGACATCTATGATATTATCATTTTAACATAAAAAACATCATTATAACTTAAATAGAATGTTATGTTTATTATTATTCATCAAAACAATGATCTATGAGATATCAATTTGGAAAACTAATTGCAACCGTCCTCCAACTATGGTGGTGGGTGTCCTGCCATTATCAACATAAATATGAATCTATCATTTTATCATAGTCGAGAGGGGGTAGTATAAAAATTTATAAATCAATCATCCCTTATAATTATTTAATAAAATTTATATTATGATGAATTAAACTAAAAATTAAAATAAAAACATAATTAAACCTTATTATGATCCCAAATAAAATATTAAAATTACTGAGAAAAATAAAAAATAATATACTTAGTAATAATATCACAGAAGACTCATCATTACTTGATATAGTGCTCTGGGAACCACCTCCCCATTCAAGGGCCTTATAATTTTATGAAACTAACTAATTCTAAATTTATTTCTATAAAAAAAATACATTTCTCTAAGAAATACAATATAGAAGCTTTTTAAATGTGATAACTCATTTCCCAATATTTTAAATATTTTTTCAATTTTCATTTTTCATTATAATATTAATAATAAAAACAAATTAATTTAATTATTCTAAATATTTTTTTAAATAAAAACACACAATTTCCTAAAACCACTATTCTATCTATGATATTATTTATATATCAGTACATTAGTGAAAATATATAGAAAATATTGAAGAAAAAATAGAAAAAAATAAATCAATTAAAAACACCGTGAACCAAAAAAGAAATTTAAAAAGAGATGGAGTTAGTATAACATATAATAGTTGAGTTACATTATAAGGGATCGAAGAAAAAATTATAAGAAAAAATGTTACATTGGAATAAAATTGAAAAGGAAAATATAAATGCAGAAGCACTAGATAAACTAAATTCAAATATAGTTTCCAAAGATATAGTGGGATCAAGAGTAGAAGCTTTAAGAAAAGATTTAATGAAGAAGAGAAAGTAAAAGTATAAGTATACAAAGAAGCGTTATAAAATAATTAATCATGAACATAAAAAATGAGAGATGTAAGAATATTAAAAAATATAGGTAGAAGAAAAAAAATTAACAATGGAAAAAGTTGAAGTAAACGTGAGACTCAAAAATTTAGATATTGTAAATCAAAAATCATATCACCAAAACGTGATGAAGCAAAATTGTGAAGTATGAAAATGTTGATCGAATGTGAATGTGGGGGAAAATTGGTATAAAAATATGAAGAATAATTGAAAATCTATAAATAATGAGGTGAGAGAAATAAGTATATATATTGAAAGGAATAAAAAAATCAAAACAAATAATCAAAATATAGAATATATATGAAAATTTTAGATTTATAAATGCATAACTCATAATAAATTATAAAAATTAGAATAATAATACAAACTAGAAACCAAAACAAAAGTAGAATAAGTAAAATCAAAGAAAAAAATAAATAAGATTGAAGTGAAAATATTGAAATTGACGTAGATATACAAGTAATAGAATAAATAGTTGAAAAAAAAATGGAATAAAAAACCAAATAAGACTCATAAATAAAATCATAAATAAATGTAATATTTAAAAAAGAAAAAGAAAAAAAATCAAAAAATCAAAAAATCAAAATAAAGAAAATATATGAAGCAAAATTTAAAAGATTAATTAGAAGTACAACCGAAGTAAAAATTAGTAGTTGAGTCATAAATCGAAGTAGAAATTATAATATAGAGTCATAAATGCAGTGAAAGTAGATTTTGTGGTAGAATAAATAGTAAAGGAAGAATAAAATATAAATTTTATCCAAAATAAGAAACATAAGACATAAGGAATAAGATTATGAAAAATAGTTAAATGTGGAATTCATAATTATACCCTGGAAATAAAAGAAAATGGAAAAGAAAAAAAATTATCTCTAATTATCATGAAATTATTGTAAAAAAATTGCTGAATAATTTATAATATATAGGAACACATTGTCCATTAACCTCAAATGCATTACACTCAAAATCTAAGGACCTTTTTTAGATCTTGACGCTTCAAATCAAGTTATTAATTTATTTTAAGTCCACGAAAAAAATGTTAACCTTCCAATGAAACTGTATGTTTGATTTATATGATATTTATTTAAACATGTTAAAAATTAATCTACAACCAATTCCATGTTATTTAATTTAAAACCTATGAAATTTTATTTGTATTAAACCTGTAACATATGTTTTTGACTTTTAAATAAATAAAAACATGCTTTTATTCATTTAGATAAACTTCTATCAGGTTTGATTTGGGATCTATTTCAACACGTAGAAAACTTAATTACGGTAATTTTCCTAGTATTTGACTATATTATATATTCTTTTTCTAAATTTTATGTTTTTACCAATGTTTTTACTTTTAAATTAATGAAAAGCACACTTTTGGTCATTTTAAAAAAACCACAAATCGGATTGATGTGAATTCTATACCTATATGTAAAAAATTAAACAACTGTAAGATTTGCTTGATTTAAAGAAAATATGCCATTATTTTCATGGTTTTGACCCTCAAACAAATTATTTTATGGTAATTTGAATCTAATGAAACTGTATGTCTGATCATTATGAACACACCACATGATGGATTGACATAGAATCTATTTTTATAAGTCATAAATATTAAGGTAAATCCAAATTTTTTTGCTCAATTTTGACCCCCATTAATAATAATGTGAAAGTGTAAAAGAAATTTTTATAATACAAATTAATTTTGATGTCACATTGAAACTTAGTTCACTAGTAGATATCAAAAATGACTCGAATATCATTTTCCTTTTTTATTGGGGAAATCATACCTTATTTACATGGTTGTTTAGTGCCATTTTTTAGAATATTTTTAAATTAATAAAAACAAAATCAGAAAATCAGATGATGCAAATTTATTATTGATGAAATTTCACCAATGTTATCATAAATAATCAAATTTTAGTGAAAATAAGTGAAAAACTAATGTGTGTGTGTGTGTGAAAAGTTTACAAAAAATTGCATAATAGCATACATCTACTACAATAAGTATTTTTAGTGGAAAGTTTTGTAGAATAATTCTTCTTTATTGACCATGAAACTAATGTTTCACCTAGGATGGGACATGTTATGGAATTAATTTTCCAATCCATTCTATATACTATGAAATTCGTATCAATATAACACTAAAAAATAATCACGTATCAAGACGAATAGAAATGTCTATGTTTGAATATAGGATTTTTCATAGACATAATTTTTCATTGAATAGTGAGGATCAATGGATTTCACCCTCCTCCATGATTCCTCAAACCTGATAGTTGCGATAAAGTCTCTATGTAGGCCAGCTAGTATAGATAACTTAAATAGACTTCACTAATGTGTGTCCTGTTAAGATCAGCAGGCCCACCATCCCTCCCCATAATAAGAATAATTGGATTTCCCTAATAACATGAACACGATTTCACACATAACTCATGTACAACATCCAAAAACATCCCTTCTGGTAATTATAATTATAACCTTAAAACACACATTAAGTTAACATAAATAGAATATAAATTGCATTATGATTTATCAAAACAAGGATCTATACCATATCATTTAGGAAACAAATTACAAAAACCATCCAATTGAGGTGGTGGTTATCCCTCCATCATCAACTTAACCATGAATATATCATGTCATAATATCTGATATGGGTTAGTGTAATGCTTCAACAACCCATCAACCTTAAACCTTATTAAATTTATTTTTCATTAAATTGATTTAAATTAAATTTAAATTTAAAAAATAATTAAAAATTATATTATGATTTCAATATTAATAATAAAAATCTAAATGAAAATAGGAAAAAATTTTATTATAAATCACTTCATATAGGATTGAACCTTTCATGCTATAGTTCTCTGGAAATGACCTCTCCTTGCAATTGTCTCCTAAGGATCCATTTTATTTTCAAAATTTCATTCCATAATAAAAAAACTATATGAAATACTAGAATGATGTTTTTCAAATACACTATCTCATTTTCCTAATATTTTCATTTTTCATCAAAAATACAATTGACATTATAATTTTAATAATTAAAATAATGTATTTTCATAAATTTAATTAAGTGTGATTTAATAAAAAAATATATCCCCATAAAATAACTCATCTCTAAAGGTGATCATTTATTTATCACGACAATAGTGATCATAAGAAGAAAAATTATAATAAAAAACTAATATGAAGAAAAATAAATAGAAAAAAAATATATAAAAAAAGAAATAGACATGAAAATTGAGTTAGTAACAAATGAGTAGATGAGAAAAATGATAGTGGGTTAAAGAGAAAAATTTGAAAAAATTAATAAGAGTTACAAAAAAATGAAACAAAATTATAAATTAGAAGAATAATAATGTAAAATAGATGAAAATAAAATTTCCAAATCTATATTAAGAACAATAGAAGAATTAGTGAGCACTATTTGAAGGATTTTGTGGAAGGGGAATGGGAATTCTAAGTAGAAATAGAAACAATAGAAAATTATGAATAAAAAATATAAAAAGAAATGAATGAATATACATATGAAGAAAAATAAAATGACCTTATAGAAAATATAGATTATAAAGATGATTTTTAAGCTTGATCATAAATAGCATGAAATATTTTAAAGATGAAGTAGAATTGGATTGGAAGGGGGTGTTCATGTAGATACAAAATCATTAGAACAACATGATGTTATAACATAAGAAACAAATTATATCCACAAGAATGTTAAAAATTAGTGGCAAAAGAAAAAATAATAACATTAGAAAGATTTTATGTAAATATGAAACTATAAACATATATAATATTAATAAAAATCAAAACCACCAACCAAAGATGAATAAAAAATATTCTATTTGAAAATGATGATCAAATGTGAATGTGTGTAAAAAAGTGGAAGTAAGAGATTAAGGGAAATCAAAAATATTTAATAAATGAGGAGGTTCAAGAAGGAAGTATAGAGGTTAAAAATTGGAGAAAAAATGTAAAAATAAAAGGACAAGGTAAAATAAAATATAAAAAAAGTCGGAATAAATACATAATGTATAATACTTCATCAAAAATAGAATAAAAATTTGAAGTATAAAAAAAACAAAAGTAGAAGAATTATTTGATATAAAATTAGTAGGGTAACTAGAATAAATGGTAAACTCAAGAAACCATAATCCATAAGTATAAAATCAAGAAATATTTGAATAAAAAGTGAAAATGTTGTACCATTTCACACATTTTTATTAGTGTTTTATATATAAGAAGAATAAAATTAGAAAAGAAAAATATGTTAATTTAATGTTAATGAAATTCCACTGTTGTGATAAAAAGAATAATTTTTTTAAACTCATTCTAAAATCAATAATTTTTGACATCATCCATAATAGTTGGGTGTAATATCTTCCAAATGATATAATTTTCTTCAGTATTTGAAGGTTTTAAAAAATCATGTTTCTTATTGAAAAAAGAAACTAAATAATTTCCTATGAAGTGGAACGTTTTGGATGTACTTATACTATCAATTCTACAACCTTTGAAAACTTCATATGGATAAATATTAAGAATATAATTATATTCAACGAAAAATAAATTTAGATGTCAATTGATTGGATTTTTCACAGACATTATTTTACATTTCATAACATGGATCGAAGGATTTCACCCCTCCCCTATGAAAACTATATCATTGTGGTTGAAATTTTTTTCCAGGCATCCCATCTAAAATAGATCACTAAAATATTCTTCTTCTATGTTCTTATACTAGTAATAGAAATACCACCATTCCTTCTAATAATATTAAAAATTATGTTACCCCTAGTACTCAAACCCTAGTGGTTAGTTTACATGAAAACACACATCATGTTAACATAATTACAAAATAAAGTGTATTTTTTCTCATTAGTACAAGGATTTTGAAGATATAAATTTTTAAAATGAATAGAAACCAACCTCTAATGGTTGTGGTGGTTGACTCATTGACATCAACGTAACCATGAATCTATCATGTCATTATAGCTGATAAGGGGGAGTATAATTCTTTGAAAAACCATTTTAATTAATATATATTTGAATAACAAAACAAAAGTCACAACATATGAAAATTTATAAAAAAAGAAAAATAAGAAGAAGTAAAATAAAAAATCTAGAATCCCTAAGTTATATTCTATAAATTTATGTAGATTCATAAGTAAGAGAAAAAATTGTTTGAATAAAATATATTCAATAAAATTAATAATAATAGGGAATAAATCTAAAAATTAAGGGGAAAATAATAAAAATAATAAAAATATTAAAAATCAATAATATAATGTAAGAAAAAAATAGTATTTATATCTAAAGTAGGAATGAAACCAGAATTGGAATGTGAATTTTATGTAGAAGTAGAAGTAAGAAACTAGAGTCATAAAAGTGGTGAATGTCAATGTTAGGGAAGAAGTATCTGTAGATTTAAAATAAAATATAGATTTTAAATACAAAATTAGATTCATATTCCATAAACATGATCATATTAACATATTCCATAATCTGAAAAAAAAAAGGAGAAGTAAAAATGAACTCCATAAGGAGTACCTAGAAAAGAAGAAAATGGTCATGGGTCAAAATATAGAAAGAAATACCGGATTATCATGAAATCATTGAAAATAATTTTCTGTATATGAAATAACATGTAGGATTAGATGGACCATCAATATTACATGCTTTAAGCTCATAATAATAAGTTGTTCATTTGGTCTTGACTTCTTGATGCATGTCTTTAACAACATTTATTGTTCCTTCAGTCATTCTGACCATAATGCATAATCAATTTTTTTAGGTTTATTTATAAATTTCAAAAACTAATCAATTATTTATTTATAATGATTTCATGAAAATTGAATGTAGTTTTATATTTATCAACTCATTGACACTCGTTTTATGACTTTGAAATCATTTGAAATGTGCTTTAGTTCATTTTCGGAAAATTATGTATTGGATTGACATGAGTTCTACTAAAAACTTTCAAAAATTTAATGATAGAAATTTTATACTAGAAAATTATGGATTTTTCAAGGTTTTCATCTTTTGATGCAAGTTTTTTCGTATTTAAATCAATAAAAATGCACTTTTTGTCCTTTTAAGCAAACAACCAGTTAGATTGATGTGAAGTTTCTTCCCACATATCTAAAATTAAATAACATAAATTTTCCATTGATTTAACAATAACCCAAGGTCCTAATCTAGGTTATTACACTCAGAATAATGTAGTTATATACTTTAAAAAAAATAAAATTATATTTTTTTCTAATTATGACCCAACTAAAATCATATTCGAATTTGTTCTATTTGAACATGTTATAAATTTTTATTGATATCTTAACTAATTTTATCATTATTAATATTTTTTTAATAATAACATATAATCCTAACAACACTTCCAGTCATAATAAGAAATTTATGTAATATAATGACACATATTTGAATTATACATATAAAAAATGACATTAATATCATTCCCTAATGTTTTCCCATAAATCTGACCTTATTTTCATGGTTTTTGATGCCCTTTTCCATCATTTTTTAATGTAAGTAGAGTTATTCTAGAATATTGGAACATGTACATTTAGAGTGGAGGAAATGGAAATGGTTTTATCACAATGAATCAATATTTGAGTAAAACTCATTCCAAAATTAATGATTGTATGTTTCATCCACTGAAATTGTTTTTAATAACTTTTAACTGCTATAATAAGCTTCTTTAGTGGAAAATTTTATAGTAATATGATTCTTATTAGACAATGAGATAGTTATTTTCCTGGGAAGTAACAAGTTCTAGATGTACTTTTTCTTTGAATTCTATAAACTATGAAATCAAAATTTGAATAACACTTAAAAATAAACTGAGATCTAGAATAATAAAAAAGTTCAAGTAAGAGGATATGATTCTATACAGGCTTAATTTTACAATTTAGTGCCATGATATATGGATTTCACCCCCCACCACATGATTCTTCAAACTACTAGCTATAATAACACAAAAAACTGCGTCAGTTGAAAAAATCAATGAAATATGTTTCATCTATTTGGATCCTATTAGGAATATTAGGTCCACCAACCCCTATTTAATATGTAGAAATTTTTCCCCCTATGAACATCAACTCATGACCACTAGGAATGAATTTACAGCCCCACTAATAATTTTACTAGATATTTTAATGAAAACGTAAAAATAAACATCATGCAAACTTAACTAAAATAGAAACTATATTCTGATTCATTAGAAAAATGTTTTGAAAGTTATCATATTCAAATATGAACAAAAGCCACCATCCAAAGGTGATGTTTTTTGTCCTTCCATCATCATACTAAACAAGAAGAATCTATCATTTCATCATAGCCAAGAAGGGGTAGTGTAAATATTAAATAATACAACCCTCTTCAACTTTATTAAATTTAATTTTAATTAATATTAATTACCTTAAAATTAAATTAAAAAATTATTATTAATGTTTGTTGGACTCATCATGTTTTAATGATAAAAAATCATTAAAATCATGTAAATCATGTTTAAATATTATAAATCATGATTACTCGTGTTCTATTATGTTTTATTATGATTATGTTTAACCATATTACATTCTCTGAGTATAACATCTTAATACATATGGTAGAAATTCGGCTAAGTATGTGACACCGGTTTTCTACCCAAACAGTCTCACCGTTTAGTTTATAAATAAAAAAATTTCATGAAACCATTTTAATGTAACTGTTACAGGTGTCACCATCTCTCAAAAATTACTTGATACCGTTGCATCCCCAACCATTCCATAATTCTAGAAAAATCAGTAGCACTAGTTCTATGAAACTATAACAAGACACCGTTAAGAATTTTGACAAAGGACCAAACACCATAACCGTGCTACCTATTCTAGAAATTGAAAAGGATCAGACACCGTAACCGTGATACTGGTTCCAAAACTCGAGAAGTACGTCACCACTAACTTTGGCACCGCTTCTCACTCACCGCAACTATGGCGCCTCTTCTGTATCACCACCAACTATGACATTGTTCCTTGACAATTTTTCTATCTTTTTCAACTAAATTTAAAAGTAGATTATAACGGTCATATTTGAGTCATTTAAAGACACCATAATAATTAATGATTTTTTATCGACATGAAGCATGAAAGTATGAGGTATGAGGTGTGGATATCGTACTCAATTTTAACCATAACAAAAATACACAAGATAAAATACAAGGTGGTTCACGAACTGGATGAAGTGATAGATGAATGAGACGTTATAGTGAACATACATGCATGCAAGAACACACAAAATAACACACCAATAACCATAATTTTTCTTCTAGTTATATTATTGTGGATCAAAAAATCGAACATCCTTGCAACAATAACAAAACAAGAGAAGAAGAGCAACTCACTGAACTGGAAACCAGAACCCAGAACTCATGTCACTCTATTTTTGAGTTTTCTTTTAGAAGAGGAACCCAACATAAAATATTTAATATCCTAGAAGTCCATAGCTTCTTATAACGACACTCAGAGAATTTATAATCCATTCTTATTATATTTTTCTATTTTGTGTAATGTATTATTAATCATTCAAGTAGTGTGTATATATTCGTACTAAATACACACATTGTCCCCTACACTGAACTGGAGGATACAAGATATCCTCACACAAATATAATTTTACACCTTTTTCACCCATGTATAACTATGAAAGGGGTTCTGTGTGACCAGGCTATTATATTTCCAACGTAGAACTATGGTTGTAGTCTGGTGACCTAGATAGTCTTGTGTAATATTGTGTAAACCCCGATCCAAGGTGTGTATCAATGATTTATATATGTTTTGGGTATGTGGAATGTGATCACCAATTGGAATGTATTAGGTCTCAACATGAGACTGAACCCATTGTTTTTATTAGTTATGTTTTCAAATTTAGTTTACTCTGTTTTAACTCATATTTCACACAACTATGTTCAACTTTGATAGTTAGTCTTTGATAGAGTTTATAATTGTTTTGATATAGTAAATTGGTTTCCAAAGTTATTTTAGTCTTTTAGGTTGATATAACTAAGACGTAATCAGTCTCTTGAGATATTAATTGAACTATAAAACTATTATAAATTTACTACTTTGATTTATTGGCCTGTTTTGTTTTTAAATTGGGGGTTCTTTAAATATTGTTTTTTTAATTAGGAAGTCAATTAACCCTCCTCTTGAGTGTCCTACTCCGACCAACATTTGGTATGAAATGTTGTTTTTAAACTACTATTTTCAAAGGATTCAATGTTTTTTCAAATCTTTTCAACTGTGATTTAGTCTTGTTTTAAAGACCTCTAAATTTTTGTTAGTTCTGAATTTCTAGCTCTTTAAAATCTAGACATTATTTTTTTGTGGATAATAGACATGAAGGTGTTTCTACCAAAATACCTCTATACTTTGATGGAACAAATTATGCTCAGTGGAAAATGAAAATGAAAATTCACTTAGAAAGTATGGGCTTTGATATTTGGATAGTAATAGAAGATAAATATGAAATACCAGAAACTCCAAGAACTACATCGACTTTAGCTACAAAATATTCTTATAATAATAATTTTAAATCTATAAATAACTTGTTTTTGTGCTATATGGGATTAAGAATTTAATTGAATTTATTCTTGTAAAACTGCCTATGAAATTTGGGATACCTTAGCTATCTCACATGAAGGAACTACTATGGTTAAAGAAATGAGACTTAATACATATAATATTCAGTATGATAAATTTAATATGAATCCTGATGAACTCAATTCTGATATGTATGTTATGTTTAATGAAATAGTACATACAATGAGAACTCTTGGAAAACCAGTGGGTTCCAATGAACAAATCATGAGACTTCTTATTTGTCTACCAGAAAGATAGAGAGGAACCTCAGTATCAATTATAGAATATTATGACATCACTAAGATGCTTGTAAAGGAGATGATAGGTAAATTGATGATGTATGAGGAAGAGTTAAAGGTAAAAAAGAGGAATATGATGAACCAAAGAGATAGTTAGTGGCTTTCAAAACCGTTACTTCCAAAAATAAAGAAAAGGAAAGGATGCAGACTCATTCTGACAGTGCAATTAATGACAATTCACTATTAGATGGTGATGAAGAAATGTATCGATTAACCAGAAGGTTTAAGAAGATTTATAGGATGAATATATTCTTCAGGAATCCAAGCTATAAAGTAATGTATGATCATAATGGAAACTGGAAGAAGAAATGGAAAATAAATGAGAACTCAAATGAAATAGTCAGTTATGAATTTAAGAGAAAAGGACATGTAAACAATGATTGTCACAAGATAATTTATAAAAATAATTATGAGGACAATGATAGAAAGTATAAAAATGAAATGAAAGTTATATGGAGTGCTTCTAAATAAATGTCAAGTGACCCAGAATCTTCACATAATGAAAATGCAGATAAAGCCAATATTTGTTTCATTACAAACACATCAGAGGGAAATCTTGAGTCTCCTGTACAAAATTATAATTATTCTGGAGATAAAAGTGATCCTAAAAATATGACTAATGAGTAAATTTTTGAATATTACCAAATGATTTATGATACATGAAATAAATTAAAAGATAAATATAAATCATTAAGGAAACATCATTCTCTTACTTCTACTCTTAAATTTGATCATACTATAGAAATGGAAAAGAATACTCAATTACCTAAAGAGAACAATGAACATAAATTATCTAGTAATCAATTTCAAAAGGAATTAGAAAAATTTTCCAATGATAAGAATAGTCTAACATTGATGTTTGGTAAATAAGTAGATTCAATATATACTATTGGTATAAGATACCAACCTGTATATAGGAACATAACTAAAACACATTTTGTAACAAAATCTGGAAGATCTACCATTCTACCAAAAACTGAAAAATTCCTAGTTCCATCCAGGGGAAGTCATTCACTGCTTCTAGTATTTTAGGACCAAACAATGTTTACCTTTCAAATACATTAAAAACTATGTATAGGAAACCCATGATGCAGGTACGGGTTCCCAAATCTCTTATTAAAAATGTTACTGGACCCAAACAAATATCAATACCAAAATCATTAGTTGCTTTATTATTTTGTTGGAAAGCTGTTTGAAGATATCCAGTAAAAGTATATGGTACTTGGATTTTGGATGTTCAATACACATGAAAGTATATTACTCATGCCTCAATAATCTAATAAAGATTTATGGTGGACATGTCACTTTTGGTGACAATTCTAAAGGAAAATTAATTGACCTTGGCTATATTGGTAACTCTAACTCAGTTTTGATTTATAAAGTAATTTTTTTGATGGATTAAAATCTAATCAACTTATATTTTTACAATTATGTGATGATGGTTTTCATGTTAAATTTGAAAATGATTCATGAAATTTTTTCTATTCTAAAATTGAATTATTATTTTATACATTTAGAAATGAAAATGTTTAATTGTTAACTTAGATTCCGTATTTTCTCAAAATGTTTCATTCTTAATTGTATTTCACAAAGATTCTTGGGTTTGGTATGGAAGACTATTTCATTGTAACATACACTGTCTTATAAATATTACTAGAAAAGGATTTTTCAAAGATCTACCCAAACTAGAGTTTCCAAATTAAAAAGTCTATAATCCTTGTTAAAAGGGTAAACAACACAAAATCTATTTCAAACCAAATAAAAAAGATTCAACTTCTCAAACTCCCGAGTTCGTTCACATGGACTTTTTTGGACCATCTAGATTTTCAAGCCTTAATGGGAAACACTATTTTTATATTCTTTTAGATTACAATTCTATATATAATTGGACCATTTTCTTATCCCAAAAAGGTGAAGCTTGTTCTCATTTCACCAAGTATGCTATAACAGTGGAAAACCTAAGTGGTATTAAAATTAAAACTCTAACAAGTGACCATGGTCGTGAGTTTGAAAACCAAGTGTTTGAATTTTTTTCTCACAATAGGAAGCCTAATGTTATTTACTTCAATGTTTTGGATGAAAAGTTTATATCCTCAATACTAATGATAATTTGGATAAATTTTGTATCCAAAAGTGATGAAGTAATTTTCCTAGGTTATTCAATATTTATTAAATCCTATAAAGTTTTTAATAAAATAATAAAATGTGTGGAATAATCTGTACATGTGAAATTTGATGAAATAGATCCACATGATCTTAATACCTCACTAGAAAACTATGAGGATTATGTGTAAAATATGGACATAAATGCATAATATGTTGACCATGATGTCAAGAAATTTGTAAAATTTTCTTGTTCTAGAAATTATCTAGAATCTAGTCATGATGAACCTGAACCTGTTGAAGAAGCTGAAATATCAAGCCCTTGGTTTTCTAGACTTATTAGAACCCTTAAGAACCATATTTTAGATGCTATAGTTGTATATTTAGATAAATTAACTCAGAGTAGATCTTATCTAAGAAATCAGGATGGACATCAAGCTTTTTTGTCATATCTTGAGCCTAGAAACATCAATGAGGAAATCAATGATAAATTTTGATTGATGGATATGAAATAATAGATAAATCAGTTCGAAGCAAATATAGACTAGAAACTAGTGGATAGACCTAAAGAAACCTTGAATATAGGAACTAAATGTATGTTTAGGAATAATGTAGATGAAGTTGGTAATATTGTAAGAAATAAATCTAGATTTCTTACACAAGGTTATAGACAAGGTGAAGGGATAGATTATGAGGAAACTTTTTCATGAGTTTCTATACTTGAAGCCATTATAATCTTGCTTGTATATACTGTAAATATTAATTTCAAACTATATCAAATGGATGTTAAGAGTGAATTCATAAATGGGTATAGAGTATAGGATGTTTTTTTGAACAACCCCCCAATTTTACAAACCAGCATCTTCCAAATCATGTTTTTAAATTAACAAAAGATATATATGGTTTAAAACAAGATCCAAGAGCTTGGTATGATAGTCCTAGAAGTTTTATTATTCCTAAAGGCTTTACAAAAGTTATAGCTTATTCTACTCTCTTTACTTAAATAATTTCTAAAGATATTATATTTGTTCTAATCTATGTTGATGATATTATATTTGGATCTTAAAAAAATTCCTTATGTGTTGATTTCTCAAAGATGATGCAAACTTAATTTGGAATAAGTTTAATGGGTAAACAAAAATTCTTTCTTGGATTTCATTTATTTCAAATTAAGGGAGGTATTATTTTGAATCATCATAAATATAATAAATATCTTCTAAAACTTTTTTTTTTGGATAGTACTAAATGTAGTGATACTCAATTAAGTACCACCTATATGTTGGACCTTGATGAAAATGGTAAATATGTTGATCAAACCAATTATAGAGGAATGATTGGGAGTTTATCTTACTTAAACACTAGCAGGCATGATATTATGGTTACTCTTTGTATGTGTACTCATTTTCAAGAAAATAATAAAGAGTCACATCTTCTTTATGTTAATAGAATTTTCAAATAACTCAAATATATTACCACCATAGGAATATTCTATCTTAGAGGAAAATTATTTGACTTAGTTAGCTATTCAGATGTAGATATGGGTGGGTGTAAGTTAGATAGAAAATGAAACTCAAGAACATGTCACCTTTACGACAAGTTACAAGTATCATGGTGTATCCAAAAGAAAAAATAGGTTGCATTATCTACTTAGGAAGCTGAATACATAGTTGATGGTAGTTGTTGTGCTCAAATTTTTTGGATGAAACACACTTTTCTAGATTGTGGATATCAATTTAGAGATTTCCCTATAAATTGTGATAACCCAATGGCTATTAACATCTCTAAGAATACTATTTATCATTCAAGAAGAAATCATATTGATGTGGGACATCACTTTTTGACAGATAATTATAAAAATGGTGATATTACTTTAGAATACCTTTTCACCTAACATCAGCTTGCAGACATTTTCACTAAGCCTTTAAATTCTAAAAGGATGAGTTACAACATACCTGAAGTAGGAATGATCATCCTTGAGTGAATAGTTCACTATCTAACAGTTACTGTCTCATAATTACTATCTCTCAATTACTGTCTCTCATGTTTTATATCTCATGTTTTCTTTCTAACAAGGTATGGTCGCACCATTTAGAGTCACACGGTTATGATGACACCGTGAACTTCTTGTTCTGGTCTCACCATTATGACTCAGAATCATATTTTTTGAAATATTTTTCCCATGTCTTTTTATTGATTATTTTATTTATTTTATACCACGTTTTTGTGTTTTGAGATGTTTTAACTCCCTAAATGATAAAAACCTATTTCTTCACTACTCTCTTCACTCATACTCATTACTCTCGAAGCCAATATCTTTTATATGGAACTCCTAATCTTTCTTGATTATTAATTGAATGCCTAGGATGAAGCATCCATCATCATCGGCTCTTAGAAAGCATTGTTCTTCAAATAAATAGAAAAAGTCTCTAATAACCATTCCCAAGAAACTGTTAAACCCAGGTCTAGTGGATCATACAGTCGTTACAGAGAAAGAAATATATGTGAAGTGGCTCCTGTCAAGTAAGTCACTTGTTCTAAAAGTCTTGTAAGAACAATGATGGTTAGAGAGGTTTACAAAAGAGAAAGGACCTATCTATATGAAGTGGGTTTTTGAATTTTATTATTAAGTTTAGTTCACTTTCAACTCCAAAGATGATTTTGTGTCTAGAAGAAAGGTGAATTGACATAGATGTACCTTTTCATCGATGTTGTGGGATTCCTAATTAGGAATACCACATGGAAGAATTTTTTAAGACTATAAAAGAGGTCCTCCTCCTACAAGTGACATATTTAGTTTATAAGAGGCCTTGGGAGATTTGACTGGAAACAAAAAAGAAATGAAGGCCTATTAATGATAAACTGGATGGAGAGACTCAGTTATTGTTCAATTTTATTCAAAACCTAATATGTCCAAGGAAAGGAGAAATTTAAACTCTCATGTATAAAGATATGTTTTTGATACATCTTCTACTGAATGGTCACATGATAAATCTATGTAAGTAAATTATCAATCACATATGTGAAATGATCAAGAAAAAATCAAATCCAAATTCTCTTTTTTATAAAATTTTTATCTCTGTAATGCTACTAGCCAAAGGTGTGGTTGGTATGAATGAAGGAGTGGTTAAAGATTATTATTTTTGTATATCTGAGGATACATGAAAATTAATGAATATCGGTTGGAATCAATGGAAGAGATCACAGGTTGAAGATAATGATAGACTTCATGAGGATTCGAATACTTTTGAGAATTATTAAGGACCTAAGGATGTATCTGGTCCTATTTTAGAATCTATTGAGATTTTAGAATACTCAAATGAAGGAACAGATTTTGATATAACTGAAGGTGAAAAAGATTCTAATGAGGGTGAAGCAATTATTGAACAATCTCAGGAACCTTTTCAAACAGTTCCCTCTAGAGAATATCCTCTATCTAAAGGTGATAAAGAGAAGGAAAGTGAAGGCGTTGATAAATGTAATGTTTCTGAAGAAGAATAAGAAAATCATGTTGTGGAAGAGCATGTTTCTATTGAAGAATAGACAGAAGAATCTGTAGAAACAGAACTGATTTTTCCTGTTGATGTAAGAATAGAGAAAAATTTTCAATTATCTAGAGATGTAGCTGAATCTAATAGAGAAGAGGGTGTGGAAAATGGTCAAGGGATTAATTCACTAAGTCTTACAAGATATGCATCTGCTAAGGGGTATAAACCCCCAATTTGGAAAGAATTGAAATGAAAAACCATGTGGATTCACGTTCTATAGGTACCAGGTATAGGTTTCCAAGATTTTTTGTATTTGATGAGTCTCAAGAAGCCTCAGTGAAGGGAATAGATATTTTAACCATTTTTCAACTGAAACTAGTCTCTAAAGTTGTATCTTTTAAGAATTCAAAACATGTTTCAGTTCCTCCTCCAGAACCTGTTCAAGAAGATCCTTTTTCTATAAGTTGTAATGATTTGAATGAGTTTGGAGAAATTTTTCTGTCTGGTTTTGAGAAGATCATGATGTCTCAACCTTCTCCTGTATCCAATCTCAGTGAAAGGGATGCTGTATTCCTTCAAGATAAAATCATATGGGATATCCAACACAATATGGATCATGAAATTTAGGATGTCCAAATTGAAAATAGGAAGTTGAGTAGTGAGGTGAAATCTTTAAGATTTTTGGTTGAGGAAATGAGGAAAGACTTTCAATTTTCTCAATCCCCTATTACTCATCTCAGTGAGGCTGATTTTGATAAGATCCCAAAGATGGTTGTATCTCTAATTCAACCCAACTCGATTACTATGTATGAAAGGTGGTCCAGAACAACACCAAAATAGAAAACGAGATGTGTGTTCTTGTCTCTGGAATCAATAATCTGACCACTGTGTATAGAAGATGTTTATAAACTGTTCTAATACAGCTTAATTCTCCCACATTAGTTGTTTATACTCCATCTGCCTCTTCTTAGCCATCTCATCCCTTGGATTGTGAAACAGTTAGATCCATAATTACATAAAGGCTTTAGTCTTTAATTGAAGTTTTTGATAAGGAACATCTTGATAAATTTGTTAATAATAGTAACCATGTTCAGGACATGGTAATAGTTCAATAAAAAATTCCCACTGATTCTCAAGAATAAATCTCTAAGAAAGTGGATTACTACTTCAATACGATCTATTACAAGCATGAGTTGACCAACCATTTCAAGTATCTTGTGGAGAATTTAATGATTCATCCAATAACTAATGCTTTCAAAGATCATGTTCCGAAGCTAAAGAACATAACACTTACTATGGAGAAATTAATGGAAAATAATGATGAATTTGAAAAGGCAATGGAGTATGGTTGTGAAATCATTAAGGATTTCATAAACTTGTTGAAACTGTATCTACTTGTTTAGAGCACAACCATTATGGCTCATGCAGCAGCTCCTTTGAGGATTGTTCTATATCCTTCCACATATCCTTCTTTCTCCAGTTCATTATCCCCTGCAACAATGTGTAACACCCCAAGATTTCATAGCACGCTATTTCTTCAAAGTAATGTAATATCATGCACTACACACAACACTAAGTTCAAGCGCATCACGACATACCAAACCGGCCGTTCAAAAGTAGTTATGAATAGTTTTAACTGGATTTTGAATTTTATATAATCCTTATTATTTTAGAATCCATATTATGAGTTTCTTAGACAGAGTATAAGGACAAATTAATTTTTTTAGATAACAGAAGTATTTTTCAAAAAATATAAATTTACCGCCTTTTAATGGTGAACCCTTTTTAAATCCAATATTTGAAATTTTTATATATTCAATTTGACAAAATCAAATTATTCTTTAGAATCAATACATAAATATTTGCTTTGGGTAAAATTTTGGTATTTTTCGGATAAAATTCATTTTTTGATGAATAGTGAAAAATACTGTATTTTAATTCAAAAATCCCTTTTAATATAATTTAATTATATGGTTAGATTATCTTTTTAAATGGTTTAAAAGTTTAATTATATTATATTTTTACCTTTTAAACCAATTCTGTTCATTGGATGAAATTATACTTTTAAATTGGGCATAAACAAGTGTCAATCTTGTGACAGATATTGTTTCTTAAAAACCCGCTATTTGTTTTGACAACGGAAATTAATTTTAAATTAATTAATGAAACTTTTATGTTTTAAATTTTGTAAAATAGACATAATTTTTTAATTTATAATATCAAATATATCTTAGACTGAATTTTTGGTATTTTTCTGAAAAACATCAATTTTTGATGAATAGTGAAACCACTAAGTAGTAGTTAAAAAACTGACTTTTTCATTAAAATGAAATTTTACCACTTCTGTGAATTGAATTTAAAAAATATGACATACATGGTTGTTATTATTAAGTCAAATGTGGTTCAATAAGATGAAAATAATTTTTGGTGAATAGTAACTTTTGACTTTTATTTACTGCGGTTAAAGGTAAATAAGGTAGTTTAAGGTTAATAGAATATTATAATAATTCAAAATTACCTTATCACTTGTACTAACCTTATTGGATGAGTCATGTCCGACCATGGTCATATTTGGGTCGATTTGGGGACCCCATGGAGCCAATTAAGAGGGATAATGACACTTTATTTTAATTAATTTAAAGTAAAGTCAAAAATGAAATAAACCAATATCTTTGAGAAAATTAATTTTTAAATTGGGTTATATATGCTATATTTTAATAGGAAAGATAAATATATTTACCACATCGTGGTATATTTTTTATAATTTTTATACATCATATAAATTAATTGATTTATGACACAATAATGATGTAGTAATTACCTTAATAATGAAATATTAAAATAATTGATATTATAAATACCAAAATAAATATAATTTGAGATTTTTAATGAATTCCAAAAAAAAATAGGTTAATATAACATGTTAGGGTTGATTAAATGAATTGGGTTCGACGTAATAATGACGTTATGATTTTATCAAAAACAAAATACCAAATAGTGTCAAAATTGACATAAAAGAGTTTTCAAAACAAATATTATACTATTAATTGATATTATATTCCTAAAAATCTAAGGTTCAGAAAAAAGACTTATATAATTATAGGTGTATCATTAATTAAACGCTTGGGGTTCGCTTGGATGTATATAGTAAGTTTATTAACCATATAATATAAAAATACAAAGAGAAAGGGCAAAAGTCAAACTAATTACTAAGAGTTAAAACTAAAAGATAAGGTTAATATAGTGACCCAAACCTATCTAAAACCTACTGGTTGGGTGGTTTTCGACCCATCCCTACATTATCCTCTAAATAAATCAGTTTTTAACCATTATAAACCGAAAATTATTTTATTATAAAATAATATTTCACTATTTTCCTAAGGTGCCCCTCACCCCTCTTATAAAAGGGCACTCCTCCTTCTCTCAATTTCACACCTTCAAATCCATTTGTCTTGGCCAAAACCTACCCAAATATCCTCTAAACTATCCTCCCTTCAACCTAGAGGCCTTAGTTTGTTCAGAAATCCATCCTATGGAACCCTTTTGATCAAATCAAAAGGAAGAACCCGAAGAAGAGGTAATGTTTTCATCACCCTCTTTCAAGTTCCTTTCTTCTTCCACTTCTTCTTTATTTGTTATTTCCATTCTAAAGTAAAAAATACAGTATCTTCTATATAATGTTATGTTATTATAAATATGGTATAACCATATTCAGTATTCTATCCATCCATTGAATGACATGTCACCATACATGTGTACGTACGGATTACCTTCTCCACGTCGGGGTGTAATTGTTATTCAATACATTATTATTTGGATGGGTATAATAATGTTGTGTAATTGATTTAAATAATAAATATGACATTAAAATTATTATTTATATATGATATAACATCCAATTATATATTTTTTTAATATCAAAAGAATGATATTGTCGCTCGTGCGTACGTACGGACTACCGTCTCCACGAACGCGATGAGATTTATTCCCCATCGTATCCATGCAAGAATAATTTTCATTTATTGATTAAAAATAATGTTTAAGGACTTGATATCATTCTGTATATTAATATGATACAAACTATCCATAACAAACACAACTTACATAACAAATCATATAAAGGAAAACGAATCAGTTAACACCCGAAAAAACAATAATACTAAGATATTATTTATAAATCAATGTTAAAATATCATATATCATATCATATTAACGTATATGATTCTTGTATAATTTAATAAAAATTATTTCATCATTATAAAGGAGGTTAACCTACCCTCGAACAAGGAAAATTACAAGGTAAGGGTTAATTTCACAATCTCTTTATTATTCGATATTGTTTTTACGTAAGTATCTACTGGGACATATTTATTATCAACGTCAATGTTTCATAAAATTTTTTTCAAAAGGGATATTTTAAGGTTTTATGGCAGGGTCTATTTAACTAGATCATCATTTTAAATGTTTTAAATATTTATCTTTCTAAACCCCCTTTAATCAATGTCTATGTTTTCAAAATGATTTTAAGGATTTATTTACATAGACATGAATGTTTTGAAATTATAATTATTTTCAAAAGTTTAAAATTGGTATGAGACACTTTGATTCAAAAATATCTTTTAGATGACTTCATTCCTAAATTTTGATACTTTTAAATGATTTCCTGAAAAAGGGATATTTATATAAAAGAATTTTACTGATCATTTTAATCTATGTCAATATCCTTTGATGGATTTTAATTTTGTTTGAAGTTGATTTATTATGACACAAAACATCCATATTGTATTGAATGTTTTCTGATATGTTTGACCATGGATGTGTTATTTCATAACATTCATGGTTTATGGATAAATTATTGACATTTCGTATGCTAGTTTTAATATTAATGTTTATGTTATATTTAAACCTTTTCATATGACGAATGCATTGGACTTAGTAAGTGACGGGTGGAGCCTGCTATAGCTCCTCGATGCATCGGTAGGTCTCATGAGATAAACTAGTGTCTTAGCCCAAGGCCTTGACAAAATCTTATTTTTAGTCTTGGCACAAGGCCTTGACTATGTGGTTATAATAGTTTGGCATTTTGCATTCCCTTATTATGAAAGTGGTTATTGATATTGCATGTGTTTAATCGATTAGTAGAATATCCATGTGAAAAGGTAAATGGAATTATTTCATTTTATCTCTTCCATATTATGCTGAAGTTCAAGTTTAAAATGATTTTGTTTTAGTTATACATTGTCTTAAATGTTTATGTTTATTTATGAAAGTTTCTGTGATATTGTTATCCTTACTGAGCATCTGAGCTCACAACTTTAAATGTTTAATTTTTCCTAAGATGTGAAGAAGTATTTTATGAATGACCTGCAAGGATAGTATGAGGGGATATGAGTGTGTTCTATGAAGAAAATATGTTGTTGTAGTTTTTCAATTTTTGATGTAATGTAAGACTTATGAATATATCTAGTGTTTCCAAGGCTACTAAACCGATCGATCTTTTGAGACATAATCTCTTGTGATCATGCCAATATTATGTAATAATGCACCGACTCTGGGTAACTGGGGGCAGGGTGTTACACAATGTCTATTTCTCAGGCTCAAATTCATATCAAACCATTTATTGTTGAGAAAAATTTTACTCGGTCATCCACTAGACCAACCCTTTACCCATCTATTATTGAAGGAGTGATGTTACCTTCCCTTACAAATTCATCTAAAACCTACACTTCTTCCACTATTTATTCTTCTCCTGTTATCCCTAATAAGGATGAAGTAAAGGCTGTAGAATCTAAAGTGAAGTGAAGTATAATTTTTGAAAAAGATGTGATGTATTATCTTTTTTGTGATTGTACCTAAACTATGTTTGTATATTCAATGAAGATTGCTCTATATCTCTTTAATTCACTTGTTGGTTTCATTTAGATTTTGTTTTATTAATCTCTTTTTGATAATACTAATGGGGGATAAGATAAGGAATTTATCATAAAGGGAGAGACACACTTTTTATAAATATTATATAATACCTTTATATGATAAGAAATATGTTTATTCCTTTATAAAATTTATGGCTTGTAAATTCCATGATTTTTTATCATAAAAAAGGGGGGGATTATTGGACTCCTCTTGTTTTAATGATAAAAAATCAGGAAAATCATGTTTAAATATTATAAATAATGATTACTCATTATCTGTTATGTTTTATTATGATTATAGTTAACCTTAATCTATTATGTGAGTATTACTTCTTAAGACAGATGGAAGATATTTGACTAAGTATGTGACACCGTTTTTCTTCCCAAAAGTTATCATCGTTTAGTCTAGAAATCGGCACTGTCTATGACACCATTTCCATGACACCATTACCTGTGACACCGTCTATCATAAAGGACTTGACACAATTGCATCTCCAACCATTCCATAATTCTTGCAAAGTCAGTATCACTGGTTTTGTGACCCCGTAACAAGACACCGTTCAGAATTTTGACAAAGGACCAGACACCATAACCGTTCTACCAGTTCTAGAACCTGTGAAGGACATCACTGGTGACTGTGGCACCACTTCTAACTCATTGTGAATATGGAAGTGATTTTATCTCACCAACAAATCCGATAGTGTTCCTTACTTAACAGTTTTTTTGTCTTTTTAAATTAAATTTAAAATTGGATTATAACAGTCATATTTGAGTGATTTAATGACACTGACACAATTAATATTTTTTTGTAGACATGAAACCTGAAAATATGAGGTATTAGGTTTGGAGATCATGCTCCTTTTCGACCATAACGCCAACACCCAAGATAAAATATAAGGTGGCACACCAGCTGGATGGAGTTACGACTGAAAGCAACATTAGAGTAAACATACAGGCATGCAAGAACATACATAAGAACACAAGAAGAACTCCCATTTTTATTCTAGTTGTATTGATATGGATCAAAACATAGAGCATCCTTGTAGAAATTACATAAATAAGATAAGAAGAGAATCTCACTGAACTTGAAACCAGAAAACCGAACTCACGCCACTCTGTTTCTGAGTCTACTTTCAGAAGAGGACTGAGACATAAAATATGTTATATACTAGAAGTCCAGAACTACATATAACAACACTCATAGAATTTATAATCCTTTATTATTATATTATACTCTATTTTGAACTATTTTAGTAATCATTCAAGTGATGTGTATGTCTGTACTAAAAACACACACTGTATCCTCCATTGAACTGAAGGATACAAGATATCCTCACACAAATATCTTCCTACACTATTTTTCACTCATCTATAAATGTGGAAGAGGTCCTGTGTGAATTGGAAGTTATATTTCCCATATAGAACTATGGTTTAGGCCTTGGGACCTAGATAGTCTTTTGTACTATTGTTTAAACCCCGATCCAGGGTGTGGATCAAAGATTTATATATATTTTTTCTTCGTGGCAGGTGATCACCAAGTGGAGTGTATTAGATCTTGTCTTAGGACTAAACCAATTGTTTTAATCCAATGTGTTTTCAAATTTTGTTTACTCTGTTTGAACTCATATTTCATAAAAAGAAGTTTCACTCTGATAGTTTGTCTTAGATATTATTTATAACTGTTTTGATTTAATAAATTGGTTTCAAAAGTTATTTAAGTCATGTAGGTTGATATAACAGAGATGTAATAAATCTCTTGAGAAATTAATTGAACAGTAAAAAAATTATAAATTTATTACTTTGATTAACTAGCCTGTTTTATTTTCAAATTACGGGATGTTTAAATAATGTTTTTGATAGAAATTTTTATAGGAACTCAATTCTCCCCTATTGACAGTCCTTCTCTGACAAACAATGTTATAATATCAAATTAAATATTAAAATGAATGAGAAAAATATAAATTATTAGGTTAATTAATCATATCTCAAATAATTTATCATTTCTCATTATAGGGATCTTGGAACCACATCCCCATTTAATCATCTCCAAAGTGTTCAAAATTAAATATTTCTAAATTTATTTCCATAAAAAACTCATTGCTCTATGAAATTATACACTGTTGATTTTAAAATATGATAATGAATTTGAACATTATTTTCATTTTTCATCGAAAATAAATTGTTCATTATAATGTAAAATTTTAATATAAATAAATTTTATTACTTTAAATAACAAATATTTAAATGAAAAAACACAATATCATAAATCAAATATTCTCTCACGGTGATCATTTTTATATAATAATATTATTCTAGATATGATTCAAATGAAGTCGAAAAAATAAATAAATAATCCTAATAAATCACAGGGCATGAAAATTAAAATGGACATAGAGGTAGAGTTACTAGAAAATTCAAAAGATTATGAAAATAATAAAAGTATAACAGAGAAATGAATAATAAATAAATAATATTTAGAAAAAAAAATATTGAAAAATAAAATAAATGTATAGAATCATAAGATGAACATGATAAAAATTTACTTTATAAAATAAGAGTATGATAAAGAGCTGATATAGTAAGAAAATGTTTGAAATAATTAATGAAAGTGGAATGGAAAATCAATGTAGACAATGAAATATTCTAAAAGGTGAATAAATAACATGATGATATATGAAATACACAAAAATATTCGAGATGGTAAATGAAAAATAAATAATACTAGAATAATCTATAAAAAAAGCGAAACTCAAAACCTAGATATCATAAATGAAATATCAAAGAACCCACTAAATTTAAAGATAAAATGGGAAATCCAGAAGTCATGATCAAAAGTGAAAGTAAGGGAGGGATTTAATGCGGAATATGAAGATGTATCGAAAATCTATAAATAGTAAAATAGTGCTGGAAGACAATAGATATATTGAAAATAGAATAAAAATTAAAAACAACCATAAAACCCCAAATTAGATGTATAATATAAAAGAAAAGTCATAAGTACATATAAATTAGTAAGTCACAATACATGATCAAAATAATAATAAAAAATTTATGTAGAAATAATAACAAAATTATATGAATGATATGAATTAAAAAGAGGAGAACTGCAACCAATAATCAAATCAAAAAACCATTACATAGTAGCAGGATGAGAAGCAATAATTCAATACCATTTAAGAATATTGCACCAAAAGAGAAAACATAAGGTGAATTATAACATAAAATTAAAATTATCTAGGGATAATCTCAAAATAGGATTGGATGTCGAAAAAAATTTATTATTTGGATATAATAATAAAATTAAATAACTTTTGAAAAAGGATGAAAATTGAGGTACAAGGAAAAGTAAATTTTTTAAAAACAATAGGTAGAATATTATTTTTTAAAAAATTAAGAACTAGGGTTATAAGTTAAATTAGAATAGATATGATAGAGGACAGAAGAATATTATGATGTTAGAGTGAATAAAAAATCTAGGATAATCAAATTTATATGAATAAATAAAAACTAGAAGAAAAATTTGAACATGAAACAAAATAATCCGACATAAGAAATAAATAAATGTATAAAATTAATTTGATGAAAAAAAATTTATTTAAATGAAAAGGATAGGGATAAAATAAAAAAGTGAGATATAGAGGTAGTAAGAAGTAAAGAATGGATGATAAAATGTAAAAGTTAAACTTGGGTGAGGGAATCATCAGATGATAAAACATTAAATTGAAGCATAATTAGATGTGAAAGTTGAACTTACAAAAATTTCTAGATGGAAGGATATTAATTCAAATGAAATAGAAATATAAGTATAATGGAATATAAAATACTAAAGAAAAAAAAATAACTCAAACTCAAGTATAAACGTAAAATAAATCGAAATAGGTAAATTAAAAATCAATGATCCAGAAGATCAATGTCAGAATCTATAAATGAAAATAGATGAATATAAATGAAAATAAATAGTTAAAACAAAATATACAGAAAAAAACATAAGAATTGGAAATGAAATCATAAAAAATAAAAATGAAAATAAAATAAAATAATTCAGAGAAAAAAAAGGAAAAGAATCTAAATTTAGTTATTGAATATGAAGTAGGAAAGAAGTCAAGAGTAGTAGTTGAATCTATGATAGAAGTAAATACTATAATATAGATTCATAAAAAATAGAATGTTAATTTTGGGACTTATATGTAGAAGGAAGAATAAAAGATTAATCCAAAAGTAGAGATAGATGACATAAAAGGAATAATATTAGCAGAAGTCGTAACCAGTACCTAGAAATAAAATAAAATAAAAAGTTCAAAACCAATTAGATGATATAGTATTATCATTAAATCATTGAAAATTTATTGTCGAATAATGTTTGACATTTAGGAACAAACTTCCCATCAATTATATGTGTGGAGAGCTAATAATAAGAGGTTATTTATTATGTATTGACTCTTTGACACTTGTTTCTAAAGATTTTTGAGTCTTCTAAAACTATTTTTCAGTCATTCAGACGACACTTCATGGTAGATTGACGTGATGGCTAGACATTCATCTCAAAAATTAATAAATAATAAATTTCCTTTGAATTAATGACAATTCAAGGTTTGTTTTTATATTTTAACCCTTTAACTGACATTTTTTTAATAAGTAAAAATGTTCAATTTTTTATTTCAAGAAAGTCATCTATCAAATGGATGTGGTGATTTTGCAACAACTTAAAAATTAAAACAACATAATTTTACAATTATTTAACATAAATAAAGGTATTTCTTTTGGTTTTAAACGTTTAATTCATGTTTTTTACATTAAATAAATAAAAAATCATTTTTGGTCATTCATAACAAACTACTATTTTTATTAACTTGAAATATATTCAATCACATCAAAAATAAAATTATGGATATTTTAATATTATTTAAAATTAATAATATTCCGTTTTTTTGGTTATGATTCTCATACTTGTGTTTATATGGACTTTTAAATCTAATAAAATCATATGTTTGGTCATTATTACCACACCACACGTCATATTTTCATTAGTGTCTATTCATACATTTTATAGATTTCCACGGCATTTTGAACTCATTTTCATACGTTTGACCACCATTAATAATATTTTGAAGGCCAAATGATAATTTTCATGGCCCCAAGAAATATTCTTGTAAGATTCAAATTTGGTCGGTTTGTATATATCATAAATTAATGGGATATTGATTTCATGTGTTTTCAAACACCAATAGACTCAATTTATCAGGTTTGAACTCTTTTCTGTGGATATTTTAAATGTTAGAAGAATACCATTAAAAAAGAATTAGGTCTATATTTATATTTGAAGAAATGGAATCAGACTTATCAGTATAAATTCGAGTTTGAGTGAAACTCATTCCAAAATAATTTTGTGTGTATTTCAACCACAGCAATCGGGTGTAATAACTCCATACTATTAAAATTTCCTTTAGGTGTTGATTGTTTTAAAAAATTAATAATTTTTTTTGACAATAAAAATAAATCATAGCCTATGAAGAGATATGTTCTGGTAATACGTTTCTTTTCCATTATAAAACCTTTGATATCAATATCTGCACAACTCTGGAGAACAAAAAAGGATATAGAAGAGTTGAAAAGACCATGTTATAAGATAAGATACAATAGAGGCTTATTTTTTACATTGAATTTCTAGAATCAAATTAGTTCACCCATCCCCCCATATGTCTCTAACATGTTAAGTGAGATAACGAAAATTGTGTTCATCTAGTATAGGTCACCGATAATAGATTCATCTATATGGGAACTATATGAATTAGCAGGCACACTTCCCTCCCCGTAAAATAAATAATTTCATTTCCCGCATCACTCAAACCTTTTCTCACTTGGAACTCTTATAAGAACCCCAAAAAATGACCAACATGATATTATCATGATAACGTAAAAACAATATTTAAGTTTACTTAAACTAAAATATACTATTTATTTTGATTCATAAAAACAAGGATCTAAAAGACAACAATTTCGAAATGTAATGGAATCTTTCTTATAATGGTGGTGGTGTTTGTCCCGCCTTCATCATCATATCCAAGAAACAATCATTACATCATAAAATATAGGAGGCATTGTAATACTTCAACAATTCATCCTCATTCAAATTTATTAAATTAAATTTTATCTAAGTTAAATTATATTCAAAATTAAATAAAAACCTAATTTCAAATCAAATAATGATCATAAATAAAATATTAAAATCTATGATAAATATAAAAAACAAGAAGTTCAGTAATAATATGTCATATTATTTAATTTTTTTTTTCTATAGTTCTATGAAATCCATCTCCCCATTAATGGATCTCCAAACAATTCAAAAATAAAATTTTCAAAAATTCATTCCATAAAAAACACATTCATATGTGAAACTCTACACTGATGATTTTTAAATATAAAATCTTATTGGTATGATAATTTCATTTTTCTTTCAACCAAAATTTTTCATTAAGATGTTATTTATTAAAAAAATTGATTTTATTTATTTCAATAACCTATATTTGAATAAAAACCCACCATAAGCAAAAACCAATCTTATCTCAAGGTGATCATTTATATATCATCAAATTATTGATAACAAAAAAATAGAGAAAAAAATTAATAAATATAAAAATAAAATAAAACACAAGCCATGAAAATGTAAATTGATAAAAAGATAGAGTTAATAAATGAATAAGTAGATGTTTCAAATGATAAGAGATAGAATGAAAATATGAATTTGAAATAAATAAGTGTTGGTTAAAAATTGAAAATATTTATACATATTAAGAAGCATAAGAATAACTATTTGAAAATGTAGTTGTAAAAGTGAATGTTACAGAAAGAGAAGATGTTGTAAGAAAATTTTTAATGAAGTGGAAGTTGAATGTGGAGTCAAAGTAGAGAAAAAATCATTAACAGAAGTTAAATTAAGAAAATATGAAAAGAACAAAATATATAATCATATTCTAAAGTATTCATATATGAAAAAAATACTAATAATGGTATAAGAAAATTTGAAACTGAAAACATAGATATTATAAATGAAAAAGAAAATCACAAATAATGGATGATTTAAAAATTTGAAATTTTAAATTGATGACCCAATGTAAATATGTGGGTAAAATTACTAGAACAAGGTGAAGTATAATCCAAAATCAAGAAACTAGAAGATTGTACTAAAAGGCCTTGTAGAGGATGAAAATAGAAAATAAAATATACAAAAAAAAATCAGAATGTATAATATAATATAAAAATTATAAGTATGAATTAATTCATATTTCATAATGCATGATCAAAAGTATAGAATTTATTTAAAATAGAAAAAAATAAAAAGTAGAAAAATAGTTATAGTAAAAGTAAAAAAATGAGAACTAGAAACAATTTTAAAATAAAAAAACCAAAATATAGAACATATGTGGAAGGGTTAGGTCAATATTAATTGTGAATGAAGTTCTAAAAGTTGAAATAGTAGGGGAAGAAGAATCCAAAATCCAAAAGTTAGTTGGGTAAGATAAAAAATATGATTGTAATTTTATGAAAAAAAATGTATTACATTTATATAATAAAAAAATGTTTTATGAAAGAGGAATAAAAAATAATTATACTAATAATGAAATGTTAAAGTCATTAGGTAGAATAATTCTAGATGAAAAAGGAAGAACTAGATAAATAAATTAATCTAGAAGGGTGATTTTTGAATATAGAAGAATAATTATATGTAATATTAAATTAAACAACTAAAAGACTCCAATATAATAGAAAAAATAAAACTAGATTAAAAATAAGAAGAATGAAAATAATAATCCAATATAAAGATAAAAATAAAAGTAGAAATAAAAAATGCTAGAAAAAAAATTAGAAGTATAAGAAAACTAAAACATGCATGAATTGAGAAGAAAAAAGAAAAAATATGTTGAATGAAAATCAAGATTAAAAAATGAATGATAATGAAAAAATCAATGGTTGAATCTAGAAACATCAGAAGAAAAACATTAAACTAAATCACAACAAGAAGTGAAAGTTGAACCAATGTGAAGATGCACAAGCTAAGAGAATAACTCATAAGAAATATAAAAATAATTATGTAACGACCCGAAATTTTGAATAAATCTTGTTTCCTAATTTTGTATGTTATTTTATTTTATACTCAACAAAACTGTTTCATTTGATAACATGAGTATAATTAAAATGAGACCGTTGGATTTTGACTGTTATATGACCGTTGGTCAATATGACCGCTGTAAACTAAACGTTTCAATTATTTTCTCTAAATAGAAGTTATCTTGGTTAATTAATATAGAAAGAAGATTTGATGGCCTCATCCAGTAGTCTCGGGCCAATCGAACACCATCTAACGGAACTTGGGAAGGAGGTAGCACCACTGGGCTTTGCTCTAGACCAAACCCAAGCCGAACTTCATCATGTGAAGCTAGAACTAAATCGCCTTCGTGAGAAGTTCAAACTGATAGAAATTACTACTCGTGCAATATTGGTTGAGCTGCCCCAAGATTCTATCAACCTAGCACACCTTACTCTTAGGTCATATGCTGGTGTTATTAGGGGCTATGTAAGGAGACTGTAACTGCTTTGTGTAATCCTTTGAGATAAATAAAATTTTGTTTTCTTCTTATGGTGAATTTTTTAAATTTTCAAATGTTCGGATAAATGTAGGATGTATATTATTGATGAATTTTAGAAAAATGATATTTTAAAAATGTTTATGTAAACCTTAAATAATTAAAAATGTGTAATGTTTTTCAAAAAATGGTCTTTTACAATTATGTTCAGTACGAAATTTAGAGTGTAATAAGATCAACTTAATTTTTGATGAATAGTAAATTATGAATAGTGATTTTATGCTTAGGATTATTAATGTGACCAAATGGATTAGTAATCTCACTTAAAGAAAGTATTAATATAATCTAGGCACCTTGATTAAGTAATGTGATTCAATAAAATAGGTAAATTGCTTTTTCATAAATTATTAGTCAAGTAATAGTTTTTTTGGGTGAATAGTGCTTTTTTATTAAAAATTAAATTAAAATTATTTAGAAAATTATTTTTATAAAATTGATTTTACTTTTGAACTCAGAGCATTGATATTATGTTAAGGTAATTTTTGGGGATTTATCTGAAAAAATGAATTTTCGGTGAATAATGTATTTATATAAAAATTAAATTAAAAATATTTAAAAAATTATTTTTATAAAATGGAGTTCATTCTTGAAATCAGAGAATCAATATTTGGTTAAGGTGAAATTTTGGGTTTTTTCTGAGAATGTTGAATTTTCAGTGAATAGTGAAAATACAGTTTTTAAGTTACGGGTGTTTAATGACATCATTAAATAATGTATTAAGTATGTAATCAATATGGTCGACTTAGGAATAGTAAGATAAGGTATGAGGTGACCCAAGTGGCCAATACCATGGGGAAGCCCATGGTTTTTCCAATACCACCAATGAGGTGTCCCTTAGCCATTAATGCCTTGTCCTCTCACTTTCCCTATAAATACCCACCCTTTCCTCCTTTAGTTTTCACTCCCAAATATCCCCCAACGAATTTATGGTCTTATTACCTCCCAAGAAGTCTTCCCAAGGTTCCCCCAAGCCCTCAAGGTCCCAACCTTTTAGTTTTAAGAGTAACGTTTTAAGGTAAGGGATCCAACCTCTCTCTTTCTTTTTAAATACTCTCTTTTAAGTCATTTATTTTATGCTCCATGTTCTTATGTTGGAGGAGGTTATTTTATATTCCTCTTACTTCCATTTTCATGTTCATATGATGAGAGATCCCCCCTTTTTCTCATTATTTCGTTTTATGAATGTTTAAGTGGCGATATTAGGCTGCTGAAATTTTTGTAACAGATTCTTTCACCTTTCTCATTTTCAAGTTCTATTTTCTTGTCTTGTCTTTCAAGTTCCTTTTTATTATGATGGGGAATGATCTCTATATCTATCATACTAATCGTTTATGTTCATATAATGAGAGAACTTATTTGATCTCATCAATTCGTTTTAAGAATGTTTAAGTGGCGCCGTTAGGCTGCCGAATGTTTACGGGATTCTTTCACCCTTCTCATTTTCAAGTTCTATTTTCATGTCAAGTATTTCATGTTCCTTTTTATTATGTTGGGGTATGATCTCTATATCTATCATACTGATCTTTTATGTTCATATTATGAGATACCCTATTTGATTTCGTCAATTCATTTTTGAAGTTTTAAGTGAAGTCGTTAGGCTGCCGAATTTTCATAAGAGAAATCTTATTTTTGTCTTCCTTTCAAGTTCTTCGTTTCACATGGTATATATTCAAATTTTCATTACCATGTTCTTAAATCATTTATATTCTGTTCCAGTGATGTTTTATGGATTATTTATGAGTGGGTGACCCATGTCCCCTCTCTTTCCAATGTTTTCTAAAACCCTGTATCATAGCCGTTATGCTGCAGAATTTTCGTCTCAAAATGTCTTTCTCATTTTATCAAATTCATTTATTTTTTAAGGGAATACACAAAGATTTTTCTTCTACAAGGGTATTCACATATATACCAAAATGTTCTATTTTAATTCTATGATTTACATACATGAGACCTTGTTTCCTTTTTCATGGGTTTAAGGTGACATAAAGATCACGTCTTTAAAGTAGTTTTTGAAATGTTATGATTATGAAATGAAACCCATTTCTTTTATTCTATATGAGTTATTTATGAAATTTTTGATGACGATATATGTGGCTCACATGATAATAAAGAAAAATTTAAGGGTGCTCCCTGATAGTGCTCCAATGCATTGGGTAAAGACTTAATCTCTAGAGATGACCATTTTTAACGACGCCTTGGTGAATAACCTTGGTAATTTTTAATGACACCTT
The DNA here is from genome assembly GCA_963277665.1 of Viscum album. NCBI lineage: Eukaryota > Viridiplantae > Streptophyta > Magnoliopsida > Santalales > Viscaceae > Viscum > Viscum album. The sequence continues at coordinate 592,962,374 of OY728167.1, forward strand.
GGGGATGGAACTTGGGGAAATGGAAATTATTGTCTAAGTTAAATATTGTAGCCACATATTCAAGTTATGAAACAAGTTATTTTATTATGATATGCCTCATGATCTCTTTCTCTTGCCTTAAAGTTATTTTTCTTGACTTTTTGATGTATCTCAAGTTCACATGTAAAATGTTTCCCTTATTTCCCTTACTTGGCCTTCTGCTCACCCTTTCCTTTTATGTATGCTCCCAGGTTATGAGATTCTATAATTAACTTAGGATGAACAATTAAGAAGCCCTTTAAGTGTCTAAGAAGAATGTTTTATGTTGTCATGTATTAAGTTTCTGGTTTCCAAGACACTAAACCCTAAAGATCCTCAGTTTTGTATAATGTAATGAAGGTTTATCTGATAAAAAGGCGGGATGTTATAGTGGGTATCAAAGGATGGTTTATTTATTTTTGGAAATTAGGATATGAAAACATTAGGAAGAACCCTATAGAAAAGTTTAAATATAGGAAGTCTTCCTGGTATTTTGGTGAGTATTGAGTAAGGGGTTGCCGAGCAAATACATCCCTGTCTGGATACGAGCAGGTAGAGGTGGCTCTAGCACAGATGTACATAGGGGTAATACCCAAAAACACCGCTTTGAGCTAGACTCAAACGGGAACTGGTACATGACAACGGGCCTTGCTACACTCTTGGTTACGACACTCCCGGGGGATATGCTTTGGTAAATTCATAAGATTAGTATGAACCATTATTAAAAGAACAAAGATAAAATAAAATAAAGATTCACATAAGAATATATGATCATGGATAACCTAGATTGGAACCTAGGGGATCAAAATTTCAGGTATGCTTTCCTTCTACAAGTTTATCATTCTATGCTTAAAGTTTCCTTTTAATGATTATTGGATAATTATTTAAGCCCCCTAATTATACTTTATTTTCTTAGTTAATGGCCGGAAATGGAAGAACATGTCCCCACAACCAATGTGATAGGAAATGTGACAATTTCCCTATTAATGTGACATAGATGATGAGAGATCAAGTTGAACATATTGTGATTATGTCAAACCAACTATCAAAAATCACAATTAATATTTAGTACCTAGTTGAATGGCCAAATTCATCAAGAAAGAAGAAGATAAAGTCTCAAAAAGGTTCATATGATAATGTTGATAAGGGAAAGAAGACCTAATTTCCTTTGTGCAAAAAGTGTGTAAAGAGGCACCAGGGAGAATGTCACAATGAAACCGGGAGATGTTTTATGTGTGGGGTGATAGAGAATAAAGTATCCAATTGCTTTAAAAAATGGATAATGTTATGAATCGAGATAAGGTTCGATCTAATGTACCATATACTTTTCAATGTCATAAATGTGGAGAAGTTGGACATTATTAAAAGAAATACTCTCTTAAAAGGAATGAGAAGCATGATGAGCATCAAAAATCTTCAAGGACAAAGGAACAATGCAAGTCCTATGCTGAGATGGATCATGATGACTAAAGTACATGTAACATCATCGCAGTAATTGTCTAAGTCATTTTGTATTTTAGTTAATTCCCTATGAGCATACCATTATTTTTTTCTAAGAACATCGAGTCACTACCTATGATGGTTTTATATCATTAAAGAAAACATCTATTGTTATGTACCACATGTTGATGTAGTGAAGTTGTTCTTCTTAAAAAAACTGATTAGGGGATTAAAAGATGATTATTATTTTGGAAGACGTTCACTATTTTGGGATCCCTATATGATCGAGGTAAATAGATTACTACAATATTTTCTTTGAGGAGTAAAGGTTAACTTATATTTTGAAGAATCGATGAATTTAAGGAGAACTTATGGTAATTTATGTTACTTATGGAAATGATTAACCTATCTTGGGGAAAATGTGATTAGGTTAGTTACTATTGTTATAAGATGATAAGAGTGGTTGATGGTGTTTGGAGATTAACGATAAAGTCTATCTTGGAAGACTATGTTATGAGATCGTTCTTATAATTGGGTTTCAATCTTAGTTTGGTTTATTTTGAGGAATTTTAAGGACATTTATTTATGGAATGGTATATGATGAACTTTGGGTAGTACTGTGGAATTTTAAAGATTTAAAGAAGTTTCCCTTCCTATGGGATTCTTTCTTTTTCAAGAGTTGTTTTATCTTACCCCTTCTATTTTTGGGATAATGTTTAAAGATAAAAGAAATATATAGTTAATCTTTTGTGGATTATGTGATTCTCTAGAAGATGATTCTTGTGCTTTGATGAGACCAAGTAGTTTTGAATGCTCATCGTTTGGAGAAAAGATTAGTTTTGGTGGAAACTTATTAAAGGATGAAACTCTACTTGAAGGTAGGTATATTTCCTTATGTTTTTATTCTATGTAGTAAATGAATTCATCAAAATTATGAAAAGAAACATAAAACAAAAAAGTCTTTGGTTTACGTTTCCTTCTGGGTAATCATAGACCGTTTACACACATCATAAGTTTGTGATTTTGTAACGGTTAACTTTCTCTTAATCATGCTTTCTATCACTCTCCCTCAGAACTTGACCCTTTGTTTTCTCTTCCATGTCCATGGTTTCCTACATGGAATACTAGTATGGGTTAACTTAGGTGACCTTTGTAATTCCCATTCTTTCTTTTAGAGTAATAGTTTTACTGACTTCTGTTCCGATGTGGGACTTTCAGTGAAATTTCCAAGCCCAATTTCAAAAAAAATGGGAGGACGCAATTTCATAAGGGTGGAAGAATGTAACGACCCAAAATTTTGAATAAATTGTGTTTCCTAATTTTTTGTGTTATTTTATTTTATACTCAACAAAACTGTTTTATTTGATAAAATGAGACCGTTGGGTTTTGACTATTATATGACTGTTGGTCAATATGACCGCTGTAAACTAAACGTTTCGATTATTTTCTCTAAATAAAAGTTATCCTGGTTAATTAATATAGATAGAAGATTTGATGGCCTCATCCAGTAGTCTCAGGCCAATCGAATCCCATCTAACGGAACTTGTGAAGGAGGTAGCACCACTAGGCTTTGCTCTGGACCAAACCCAAGATGAACTTCATCATGTGAAGCTGGAATGGAATCGCCTTCGCGAGAAGTTCAAACTGATAGAAACAACTACTCGTGCAATGTTGGCCGAACCGCCCTAAGATTCTATCACCCTAGAACACCTTACTCTTAGGTCATATGCTAGTTTTATAAGGGGCTATGTAAGGAGACCGTAACTGCTTTGTGTAATCCTTTGAGATAAATAAATTTTTTTTTCTTCTTATGGTGAATTTTGTAAATTCTCAAATGTTCGGATAAATGTAGGATATATATTATTGATGAATTTTAGAAAAAGTATATTTTAAAAATCATTATGTAAACCTTAAATAATTAAAAATGTGTAATGAATTTCAAATAATGGTCTTCTACAATTATGTTCAGTACGAAATTTAGAGTCTAATAAGATCAATTTAATTTTTGATGAATAGTAAATTATAAATAGTGATTTTATGCTTAGGTTTAGTAATGTGACCAAATGGATTAGTAATCTCACTTAAAGGAAGTATTAATATAATCTAGGCACCTTGATTAAGTAATGTGATTCAATAAAATAGAAAAATAACTGTTTAAAAATTATTAGTCAAGTATTAGTTTTTTCGGGTGAACAATGTTTTTTAATTAAAAATAAAATTAAAAATATTTAGAAAATTATTTTTATAAAATGGATTTCATTTTTGAACTCAGAGCATCAATATTATGTTAATGTAATTTTTGGGGATTTATCTGAAAAAATGAATTTTCGGTGAATGATGTATTTTTTTAAAAATTAAATTAAAAATATTTAGAAAAATATTTTTATAAAATGGAGTTCATTTTTGACATCAGAGAATTGATATTTGGTTAAGGTGAAATTTTGGGTTTTTTATAAGGAAGTTGAATTTTCAGTGAATAGTGAAAATACAGTTTTTAAGTTACAGGTGTTTAATGACATCATTAAATGATGTATTATGTATGTAATAAATATGGTCGACTTATGAATAGTAAGATAAGGTATTAAGTGTCCCATGTGGCCAATACCATGGGAAAATACCATGGGAAGCCCATGGTTTTTCCAATACCACCAATGAGGTGTCCCTTGGCCATTAATGCCTTGTCCCCTAACTTTCCCTATAAATACTCACCCTTTCCTCCTTTAGTTTTCACTTCAAACTCTCCCCCAACGAAGATCTGGCCTCATTACCTCCCAAGGAGTCCTCCCATGGTGCCCCCATTCCCTCAAGGTCCCAACCTTTGAGTCTCAAGAGTTACATTTTAAGGTAAGGGGTCCAACCTCTCTCTTTCTTTTCAAATACTCTCCTTTAAGTCATTTCTTGTATGCTCCATGTTCTTATGTTGGAGGATGTTATTTTATATTCCTCTTAATTCCCTTTTAACTTTCATATGATGAGAGATCCCCTCTTACTCTCATTATTTCGTTTTATGAATTTTTAAGTGGCGCCGTTAGGTTGCCGAAATTTTTGTAACGGATTCTTTCAGCCATCTCATTTTCAAGTTCTATATTCTTGTCAAGTCATTCAAGTTCCTTTTTATTATGATGTGGTATGATATATATATCTATCATACTTATCATTCATGTTCATATGATGAGAGACCCTATTTGATCTCATCAATTTGTTTTAAGAATGTTTAAGTGGCGCCGTTAGGCTGCCGAATTTTTACGGGATTCTTTCACCCTTCTCATTTTCACGTTCTATTTTCATGTCAAGTCTTTCAAGTTCCTTTTTATTATATTGTGGTATGATCTCTATATCTATCATACTGATCTTTTATGTTCATATGATGAGATACCCTATTTGATCTCGTCAATTCATTTTTGAAGTGGTAAGTGATGCCATTAGGCTGCCGAATTTTCATAACAGAAATCTTATTTTTGTCTTCCTTTCATGTTCTTCGTTTCACATAGTATATCTTTCCAATTTCATTACCATTTTCTTAAATATTTTATATTTTGTTCCCCTACTTTTTTATGGATCATTTATGAGTGGGTGACCCATGTCCCCTCTCTTTTCAATGTTTTCTAATACCCTGTATCATAGTCGTTATGCTGTAGAATTTTCCTCTCAAAATGTCTTTCTCTTTTGCTCAAATTCTTTTATTTTATTAAGGGAATACTCAAAGATTTTTCTTCTACAGGGTTATTCACATATATATCAAAATGTTCTATTTTAATTCTGGGATTTACATACATGATACCCTCTTTCCTTTTTCGTGGGTTTAAGGTGACATAAAGATCACGTCTTTAAAGTAGTTTTTAAAATGTTATGATTATGAAATGAAATCCATTTATTTTATGCTATATGGGTTATTTATGAAATGTTTGATGATGATATATGTGTATCACATGATAATAAAGAAAAATTTAAGGGTGTTCCCTGATAGCGCTCTAATGCATTGGGTAAAGACTTAATCTCTTGAGATGACCATTTTTAATGACGCCTTGGTGAATAACCTTGGTAATTTTTAATGACATATTGGGGATGGACCTTTGTGAAATAGAAATGATTGTAAAATTTAAATGTTGTAGACACATCTTCAAGTTATGAAACACGTTATTTTATTATGATATGCCTCATGATCTCTTTCTCATTCCTTAAAGTTATTTTTCATTACTTTGTGATGTATCTCAAGTTCACATGTAAAATGTTTCCCTTGTTTCACTTACTGGGCCTTCTGCTCACCCTTTCCTTTTATGTATGCTCCTAGGTTATGAGATTTTGTAATGAACTTAGGATGAACAATGAAGAATCCTTTCAAGTGTTTAAGAAGAATGTTTTTTTTGTCATGTATTAAGTTTCTGTTTTCCAAGACACTAAACCTAAAAGATCCTCAATTTTGTATAATGTAATGAAAGTTTATGTGATAAAGAGGCGGGATGCTATAAATTAGTAGGAGAAATAAATGTTACACGAAAAAAAATGAAATAAAATCCTAAACTCCTGAATAAAAAAAAGAAATAGAAATAAAAAAACAAATATAGAATCTCAATATCAGAATATTGAAAATTAATTAATACAAGTAATAGTTGAAAAAAAATTATGTTCAATAAAAACACATTAAAATATTTAGAAATAAAATAAAAAAATGAATTTTAAATAAAAAATAAAATTAAAACCTAATGGAAAAATCCAAATGAATAAAATTCAACAATACAAAAGTAGTAGTTGAAGATAAAGTAATAAGGAATCAAGATGTAGTAGATGAATTTTAGGTAGAGGTAGAATCAAAAATCAAGAATTGTAAAAGAATTTAATGTCTGTGTTGGAGAAGAAATAATGATATATTTATAATTAATTATATATATTGAATCCAAAATTATAATAATAGTCTATAAAACTAGTCATATTATAAGAATTCATAAGATGAAATAAAATTTGTAAAAGTAGATGTCATAAGTATTACTATTAAATAAGTGAAAATTAAAAAGTGTGAAAACCCAAAAAACTATCATGTATTATCATGGAATCATTATATAGTTATTTATAGATAATTTTTAACATTTAGTAATAGATGGCCGATCAATCTGATGTGCGGTGAGCTCAAAATTTAACATTATTTATTAGATCTTAATGCTTTTATACATGATTTTAAAGATTTTTAAGTATAATATAAATGTATTATCAGTAATTCATATCACACTACATGTTTATTTGACAAGATTTGTATCCATTAATGTCAAAAACAAATCAATTATCAATCTCATGTGATTTCATGACAATTCTAGGTTGTTTTCTATATTTTAACCCATTAACATATATTTTCTTAATATAAAATCCATAAAATTCCAATTTTTATTATTTTTGTAAAATGAATTTTTAGAATTACATGGGGACTATCATAACAAGTGAAAAATTAAACCAAGGTCTTTTACAATGATTTAACTACAACATATGATCTTTTTCTAAGTTCTGATCCTTTGATGTGTGTTTTTTTACATTTAAATTAGTAAAAAAATAATTTTTTCCATTTCTAAAAAATAATAATCCAAATTTATGTGTGATCTATTAATATATTAAAACAAATAAATGGAATATGTTTTAGTTTTATTTAACAAGAATCCAAGGTTGTTTTCTAGGGTACAAACCAAAGATGCATGCTTTGTAAGACGTAAATCTAATAAAACTATATGTTTGGTCATTATGAACACACTACAATTAATATTGACATAAATTTTATTCATACATGTTACAAATTAATGGATGATAATATTCCTATGATTTTAGAATATTCTATGTTCATTTTTTAGGTCTTTCGTTTTTAACTCATATTTTTGACCATAAAATAAAAAAATAGTATTTTTCATTCGAAGAAAACCAAAAAGTCTAATTTACATGTGGTCTACTACAACATTTATTTAAATAAATTTTTATCATGTAACTTTTATTTTAAAATATTTAGTGTCCATTTCCTAGGTATTTACCCTTTTATAACCTTTTTAAAACACCTTTAAATACAATCAAACTATTTTTCATTCATTCCAACAAAATTACGTGTCATATTGACATTATATATATTCATAAATATAAAAAAATAATCTTTGATCATTGACCTAAGATTTCAGGACTATCTAAGGTCATTTTCTAGTTTTTATTCTTTTAATAGAATTTTTATACATTTAAAGTAATAAAAAAATACTTTTAGTAATTATATGTAAACTACATGTAAATTTTATTTTTCTTATATTCCTATATATAAAAAATTAAATAACACACATTAATCTATTATTCAATGAAAATATGATATATTTCTCTAGGTTTTAGCACCATGATGATTTTTTTAAAGTCTTTTCAATCTAATACAACATCATTTTAGTCAATTGATGCACATGTGGAATTTTACTTAACAAATATTCATTTATAAAATATTTCAACAACATTCACATCACTCTACTTATATAATTCATAAAACTAATAATCAATTAAAATGCTTAAAACTTTATTGATACATATAAATTTGAATATTTTTTTCATACATGGATTTTTTAATTTTTCATGTCATATATTATAAAGGTTCATATGCTAGACATAATATTCATTTTCACATTTTTTATATATATTATGATTTATAAAATCATATTTTTAATGTCAAAATCAATGAAGCAAGTTTAATTTTTTATTACGAATTTTGTCGTTAATGATTGCTTCATATTAGTAGTTTTCATATCTTTATTTGGAATTTTAATTATTATAAAAATTACTAAAATGGGAAAGATAAGGATTTGAATTTATAAAAAAATTAATATGGATGAAATTTATCAACTTTAGTTTTATTATAAATTATAATATTTGATTTAACTTTTTATAGGATGGGAAATTGAATTTTATTTATGAAACCTTGCTCTATAATAATCCCAAAACCAAAAACATGATGAATTTATTACCCATATAATTTTAAAAAATAAAGTGATTTATTTGATGATTCTGGATAAAAATAAATCCATGATAGTGTGTCAGGGTACATAAAACTTATTCCTGGAGAAATAAACAAGATCAGGTTGTACATTGGAAGTTTTGTAATTGTAATGTATTTGTTACTATAAGAGGAATTATATGTGAAGTTTCATTCATGGGAAATGTATTTTATGTAATTTGGAAAGGTTTTTGGAGGAAGTATCATTGGCTCATGGATTTATAATCAGAAAGGTTATGTAATTTCTTTTATTTTATATATTTCCATGTTTCAAGCTGTCTTTATGTTCTACTCATATTTTTTTATAATTGTATAATGAAATATGACACAAAATATTTGACTTCTGAAATTTTAGTGGTTGAATTAAGATTTATAAGTGTTGAAGTAAAGTATATTGAATACTCTATATGACACTTAAAATAGATCCACATGTATCATCACTAGGGCCATTTTTTTGGACCGACTCCTACAGTCACAAGAATGTATAGAGATGAAGATTATTGATTTGATTCATCTAGTGGGGAAGAAACATGATCACAAAAATTTAATTGATGATATGAATTCATAATTAATTACTATGATGTTTCATGTGTGTGTGGTTACTTTTCATAAAACCAAGTCGGGTTTTAAGATGAAAGAAAATGTTGTGCCAAAATATTCTTCAATACGATGTTATAAGAATAAGGAAGATTTCATGGGACTCATAGAGATAAACTTGGAAGTTTTTGATGATGCAGGAGGTGAAATGATATCCATTAACCTAAGGAGAAAAATAGTAAGTGAGGTAATTAATCCAATGTACCACTTGATTATAAAAAATCATAGAAGAAGAAGTTATAAAGATGAACATGATAACATTTTCCATTAATGTAGAGATTCCTTAATTTATATGTGAACATCTTTTTTCATTTATCACATGCGAAGAGTGCTATTTCACAATCCACAAACCATGGTAGAAATTTTTTGTTCCAATACATCAATATACCATAATGGGAATACTACAAAAATGGATTTTTCTTTGTTGTCACAATGGAAAAATATATTGTGGGATGAATTAAATATTGAAATATATAGATTGAATGGAACTACAGAAGAAAGATAAAAATTGAAATAGTTGAATGGAATTAGGAATACTTGTTCTATGGTAGACTATATCAATTAATTTTAAAAAGATACCTTGTTTATGCTTGGTTTATCAAAATCAGGGTATATAAGAATTATGTGAACTTTTAAACTGAAAGTAGAATTAATTATGGACATACATGGGAATTGTAAGAAATCTAGACTTATTTCATTGCCATGAATTACTGAGAGTGGGAATGTTATGAAGGTTGTGATACACAAAAAATATGTGTAGAGGAAATGGAAAGGTTCAAATTTAAGTCATTTGGAAAATATAGGTTGGATAAACATATTTTAATTATAGATGGTTCTAGTGTTGATAGAAAAGTGGTTGTGTCGAATTGGAAGGTATTTGAGAATAATTATAGGACTGAAAAATAAAGAACATAAAGAGAAGGGGATATTTGTTTATTATGACTCTAAATTTAGTCCAATGAAAAAATATCTAGATAAATGAATGTGGATAATGTTTTTGGAATACATGGAACCATATATAAGGATGTCTATACAGATCCTATGGAAATATACATATATCTAGTGGTGGAATATATACAAAGGGAGATATATTCTCATACAATGTTTCTTGTATATTTTGTGGGATAAGGTTACCAGGGTTCAAAGTCTATAATGATAGAAAAAAATGTTTCTAGGGTTCAAATTTTGGTTATTATATACTATGGATCCATTTAAAATTTCATAATAACAACTTTATTAAAATTTATCCTGTTAACTATTATACAAAACTAGTCTTTCAATGATCATAAGGAATATGGATATCATGTGCTGTCTAGTGGGATGTGTAAGGAATTAATGGTTAAAATTAGTGAGGTTCAATTTATAGGGGATATATAAAAACATGATACCAAAGGACCAAATGAAATTTTGGTCATGGCATGACTTGAATCATTTGTCTATGTAACATCACATTGGTTTAAATTGACTATTATTTTTTTAATTTAAAGTGAGGTAATTTGATGTTAACGAGATACAATCCAAAAAGGATATACCAATGGATATGAAATAATTTTTGGATGGAATACATTTATTCACTTAGGGACTCCAATAGGGTACTTGGGTCAAAAATGTTAACACTAGAATAGTTCTAGATAGGAAGTATCATAAGGAGATTTATATATTGTTAGAGGATATCCATTGGACATTATAATATCCTAGGGGTTTTCCTACTCAACATAATATAGATTCAAAAATCCATTTGAATGATGCTAATAATATAGTAAATTTGATGCCTTATCTTATTCCCCAAAGTTAAAAGGATTTATTAGAACCTTACGTAGATGGTCTATTATACTATTGTTTGGTTCATATGAGAAATATACCTTATTCAGGCATGGTAGTTTTAGTAAAAATGAATGATGGAGGGCGGAAGATATCTATGGATTATCATTCTTTAAAAAAATTGGAAGTTCTGTATTGATTTTTGATTCTAGTAATTGTATAATATTTAGAGGATTTATTCACTTTTCCATGTTTAAGTAAATTTGATATCATATTGGGATTCCACAATTTTCGGGTAAGAGAGGATGATTTTGGAAAAAAATTATTTCTCACTGATCAAGTTCATAACCATTACATAGTAACTCCCTATGGGCCTAAGAAATCCCTAGCAACATTCCATGGAATTGTGAAAACCAGATTTAATTATCTACATAAAAAAGTTAATGGTATTAATTAATGATATTTTGACCTACAATAATAGTTTGAGAGAACATTTTAAATAGTTACAGTATGTTATCACTATTTTGAAAACAAATAGTTTAAATATTAATAGAAAAAAATCATTTTTCATACTATTATAGAATATTTAGGGAATATGATTTCTTTTTAAGGAGCCTCTATGGATACATGAAAGGTTTCACGTGTCTAGAGGTGGAATGATCCTAAGAATGTTAATGGGGTTATATGATTTATAGGACTTACTAATTGTTATAAAATGTTTTTAAAGAAATATGGTATGGTAGCTTGACCACTTAATGTCATCTTAATAGTTATAAATTTTTATGGGGACTTATTTCCCAATGGTATTTTCATTTATTAAAATAATACATGATCTCAACTCGTATATGATCTCTTCCAAATTTTTCATAAACTTTCTGACAGAATGTTATACCTATGGTGGGGGGATATGGGTTGTTATGATGCAAGGATATAGGTTGATATCTTAATTCAACATATCATTATTTTCATTCAAACCTGGCTTAATATGTTTACAAAAAAACGAATGTATTTGGTTCATTCCTCTCTCTACTGGAAATAATATTTTTTTGGGTGAAATTTTCTTGTTTGTACCAATCACAAAAGTCTTAATCATTTGTTAATTCAAAAAATCATATACATGAACCTAAAATTATTGTAGTTATGGATTTTTTTCTATAATTTTGAGATACTATAATGTTATGACAATAATAATAGATCTAACGATGCTCTTTCTATTATGGTGGGTGAAAAGGAGCTCCAAAATTGATGTTTTAGAATCCTATTGGGCTTAAATTAACTAATTAAAACATGAAGTTCAGTCTGATCCTAACATTCAAACCCATATAAAATGTTTAGAAAATAATTTATATGGTCTAGATGGATGTATCATTCATAACCACATTCTTTTATTTCAAGGGTGATGAGTACTATCTATGAAATTTATCCTCATTCGGATCCTGCTCCATTACTAGAACACCACTCCTATAAGGGGGGTATATGGAGATTTTGAAAACATACAATTGGTTGGAAAAAATATTTTTATGGATGGGTATGATGCGTACAATATAGTACTTTTTTCAACATTGAGACATTTTTAAATTCCAAAAATAACAAGCATTATGTTCTGTGGGTTTGTTACACCCCCTCCCTATTCCTTATTCAATATGAGATGAAATTTCTAAAGATTTCATTCTCAGTCTACCTATGTCCCAAGGTTATGATACTTTTTTGGTTGTTTTGTATCATCTCTCTAAGTATTATTTTTTTACCTTTATGGAATCCATATACATCCAAGGATGTTCATAAATATTTATGGAATAAATTTTTCACATTCATGGTATACCTACTTCCATTGTCACTGATCAGGATCATTTTTCACATATTTATCCTGGTTAGAGTTATTTTTTTTGTATGACACTATTATTAAGGTTATTTACTCCTATTATTCTCAAAAAGATAGTCAAACCAAATTTTTAAATATAATCCATGAGACCTATTGGGGTTTTTTCATCATATCACTATGATATGTTGAATGTATTTAAAAAAAATTCATATACCATCTCTTTCAATTTTTCGATGGTTCATAATTTTTTTTTATTTCTTATGGTCCATAGATACCCTCTTTACAACATTATTATAATGGGGATATTTTTGTTGAGGAACTCAATTTAAATTCAGTGGATTGGGATGATCTACTTAATTAGCATGCTGAAAATAAGAAAAGGCATTATTTTTCCATTAGTTGGGTGACTTGGTTCTTCTTAATATTAGATATCCATATTATGAGTTTTATTTTTCTCTCATTTTACAAAACATGACTAATGCTATTATTTTCATTTCTCTATTGTGTATACGGTTAGAACAGTTTCTTTTCATGTTGATTTTCTACCCCTAGTTTTATAAATCTTTTATTCATGTCTCCCAACTGAAGCTCGGCGTTGGGGATCTTGCTACCCAACCCCTTCCATATAAGTTATCTAGTAGTACAAGGATTAGCTTAATCCTGAATATATTCCAAAATCCAATGGTTAGGCATAATTCTTTTAATGGTTAATTAAATGGGGTTTCTTGAATGTGTAGGATACTACATGGAAAAATACATATTTTTATCATACCAATTTAATTATTAAGACCATGAGGAAAATGATGATTTTATAGGGATGACGTTGATAAGGTTTTGGGGTATATAAAATAGAATCCTTGAGAAATAAATATTCCCTCATGGTACATGGATAATTTAGATATTGTTCTATATTTGTTTATATAAGTGATATTTTGTTTGAAATGCCTTAAATGGGAAGGTTTTTTAAGAATCTTGGAAGGATTTATGGAGATTATATCATTACCTCTTGGAGATACATCTAGGAGATTTATCTATTTTATTTTATTTTATAGAGTTATTTTCATCATGTTCTTAATTTTTTTGAATTTTATTCTTTGGATCATTTTTCTTAAAAAATACTATAATCTAATTGAATTCTACTAGTCTCTATCCAAAATAAAATTATAGGTATTATGAATATAATTTTAAATACTTTTTCATGAAAAATATCATTAAATTAATTTGATAATTATTTTCATGCTTAGTTTCATAGATCAAAAGTATGGAATCAACATGGTAACATGTTAAATATATCCAAAACTATTTCTGAAACTATAAATAATGTAAATATATACCTTGATGGATAACATCTAGATCTAAAGTGTGGCCAAATGATTAGCTATAAAAAGTTATAATTTTAAGCATAAAAGAAACTATGAATTCAACTAAAATTAATATAAATACAAACCTTGATGGATAACTTCAAAAACACAAGTTTTAAATATGGGAAAACTCTTAATAATTATTCACTAATTTATTTCAAGGAAGTTTGTATTATTTACCATAGGTGGCAGAACCGTGTTCACCTTTAAGCACTTATCTCTACTCTAACACAAGGGATTCACTTACAATCACTCCATTTTCCACTTTCTCCCCCACTGATTTTTCACCTTGGTTTCATCAGTTGACTTGATGTTCACAATTGGGGTCCAATTTCTCTTCTTACTAGAGATCTACTTGACCCCTTAAACCACTAAGGATTCCCCTAATTTTACTTCTTTCATATTTCTATTTTCTTTACAGGTGCATTTTGAATGATTGAGAACACCCATTTTATTATTGAATAAAGAGAACGATGAATTCAATCTATTTTGAATGACAAATACAATGGAGAAATGAAACATCACTATTTTTATGTATAGTAATTCTATATGTTGAAAGGATTGTTTATTTTTTTATTAAAAATAGTATTTAATCAAAAAAAATTAAATAGTAGGGTGCACTTGTGGACTTGAATATACATGGAAATAAAATAAAGAACAATGAAATAGTCACAACCCGACCCAAGATGGGGATCGATCCAAAACTACCACAGGCTTGCATCCTTAGTCCAGGGGCAGAGACAAGCGCCGAAGGCATAACTTACTCAGGAATTCCATTTACTTAGTAGCTATACTCACACACACAACCAATTCCATGAAAAAGTGCAGAGGGTAAGAGTAGAAGATGCAACACTGCTATAAAGTAAACTAATCATGTATGAACCACTAGATAGTACAAAAGTAAGGTAGTGTAAACTTAAATAAAAAGGAGAAAAATATAGGCCCAACCATAAATATATCCCAACATGACAGAACTAGAAATGTAAATAGTTGAAAGTTCCTAACTCCAGAACCCCAAGAAATGACAACCATACATGGTCCAAGAACCTAGTATCCCAAATCTCATCTAAAGTCACGATCAACCGGTCCATTATCTGTATAAGACACAACAAGTGTGGGAAAATTCCATGTAGCAGTGACTACATACATACCCATTAGAACACCCCTAAAGGTGAAGAGGGAATCAGTAAGAGATAAAATTAGAAGAAAAAGACATTAAATATCACACAGTATATTGAAGGAGTATAGCTCAACCCAACCAATATTTAAAGTAATCTTGTCTAAACACAAGAGACTACACTTGATGAGTATATGAACTTCCCATCAAGTATTCTCCACCTATCGTAGGAGAGTAGACTCAACCAACCATAAGAAGTTAGATTCATAATGTAAGTTTCATACCCCACCAGTCTTCACCTCTCCTGGAAGGAGATTAACCAAATCTAGGGTGTGGATATAGAAGAATATATATATATATATATATATTAGTAAAATAATCCCATAAATGAGAGAGTAAATAGATATCCATCTCATGTCTCGGCCCAAGAATAAGAGTAGACAACTATTCCAAAATGCCATCTATGATGTCTATCATCATACACATCTTCCCAAATATAACATTCCAAGTAAAATAATGGCTTGTCATTAGGCCTCATATTTAAGGGGCCACAAACATGAAGTAGAGGAACCGCTCCCTAGTGCTTATGGGGGGTTCCAATCTGATTTTATCAATCGAGGATTCCATTTCCTATCTCTACAGGATGTTAGACTCAGTAGTCATAGAAGACATCTATTCCCACCTCTGCTAGAAGGTAAACTCAGTTTTCATTGAGGATTCCACTACCCATCTCTACTGAAGTGTCTACTCAGTTGTCTCCAGTGACCCTACATGATCACTGTCATCATCAATAATCATCTAGCTAGAATTATTCCCTATACATTCAACATCATATCTCAAAATACACAAATGTCGGTATCATCACATTATACATAGAAAAAAACTTAGTACAGGCTATTTACTTTCCCAAATTCAATGATTGGCTATAAAGATACATTTCACCATATAATGAAAAACATCACTTCTTGGTACCCACCCATGAGTCAAAATTAAATTACCAAATATTGGTCTCAAAACGCCAATCTCAATGGTAGGGTCATGATACACAATACAGTTCTTCTTCTGATGTCATACTAAGAAGATATTTCAGATACAATATTTCACAACAACATCAACAACAATAATATTTTTATTCTTATGCATTTCATGAAAAAATCTCTGAGACCTAATTAAGTATCCATCATTGGTCTTGAAATAACCAACTTAAATTTAGGGTCACACTTCCATAGATGGTTCGTCAAACAGACACCATATGGAGAAGTTATTATGGGAAAACCTTTTTTTTAATAATAATAATAAAACATTTTATTATTATTATTATTATTACTACTACTATTTCAACTACTGAAAATATTCAAAGAGGAGAGATATTTCATGCCTCTCCCCACCCCATTTCTCCATACGGGTTACACACACCCCTAACCCATTTTATTTTATCTTAACTTATCTTATTTTTAATTTTATTTACCATGCATGAGGTCCCCCTCCTCACTCACCACATGATCTATGCTCAACCTCCCTCGGATTCCCTTTTTAATTTTTCATATAATCTTTTTATCTGTCCTATAACTCATGTATACCCTCTTCTCCAAAAATTTACCCACTGAAAATCCTAACTTCCACTAGCATGATATGATGCTACACTGAAGAACAAGGGTCCAAAATTTCACCACCACACATCCTATCTAATGATCTGACATGCCTCCACATTGACTGGATGAGATCGATTAGCCAACCGTCTGATGGACCTTTCACACCATTGACCATCACATCCATCATTGATCGCATCACTCCATTTCTTCCTGAATATTTATTCTTACTCATTAACATTAACCAAGGGTTTTATTTCTTGAACGGATCCATACTTTCTCGAAACCCTGGACAAATCAAATTCTGGTGGTGGTAAATTGATGAAAAATGAATAAAATCATAAATGAGATGTTATAAAAAGGGGGTTTGACGTATATCTATATACATTTTCATTTGTCCATTGTCCATGGAATTCAATTTTTAGTTTATCATATCAATAATCAGTATTTTTTATTCCAATTATCAATGATTTTATCCAAAGATCAAACTACACATTAATTTGGTTGAGATTAATTCATGTTCATTATGGGTAAAACAAACACAGGTTAAATCCACACAAAGAAAAAGTCTAGCCTCAATATTGAATCTCTTTTGGATAAATAATGTGCTTTCCAATGGAGGATGATATATTTTCTGTTCATTATGCTCTGATTCTTATTTATCCAAAAAATTTTGTCTTCTGATCTCTTCTCACCAATAGAGGGTGGAAAAAAACTCCTCTCAATGGACCAAGGGTTATACACCTAAACCTAGATATCTTCATTATCATTATATATATAGAGGGGTCTGGTTCTAGTATAATTAATAAAATAAATACAATTATTCATTTATTTTAATTAAATGAACTTGATAATTGTTTATTTATCCAAACACCCCATGCAATCCTATTTTAGGTCACACCTTGGGTAAACATCGCATTCTAGACTCAAAAATTTTCTCAAATTTCTAATTCAATCATCTATTTAATATTTATACCATTTTATTTAAGAAATAGTGCATTCATAATATATAATATTTTCAAATTTTTTATAAAATAAATTTTAATAAAACTAGGCCTCAGAATAACATGTCATCTCAGTGCCTATCTCTGGAAATATATATATAAATATTTTAATGTCATAGAAGGAAAAAATTTGTATCTTCAACATTACCTCAACCAAACATTTCATCAATAAAAAAAATAAAAAACTTAGAATACTGAGCCCGAACTTGTCTCTCCCACTCCCAGGATCCCTCCCGCATGTTCTCGTTCTTTCACAACATGAGAACCAAGGGTATGGTCCATCTATGAAGGGTTTTCTCTATCCGATACTCAAGAACCACGGGTTCATCCACAAATGTGGCACCATACAAAATTAACATCTCAACCCAATTGGTGACATTAATGTGGTCATTCACATATCTCCTCAGCTGTCAAAAAAGGAATATGTCGTGCACCTGCTCCTTCTGTGGGGGAAGGGTGATGCAGAAATCAATCTCATCAACCCTTTGCATGATATCAAATGGCCTGATGAAACTTGGTGAAAGATTTAATCCCTATCCGAACCTACACAATCCTTATCAAGGGGAGACTGTTAGTAAAATGTGGTCTCCCTACTCAAACACCAAGGACTTTTGAAGAAAATCTATGTAATATTTCATTCTACTATGGGCCATCCTCATTTTCTCACAGATGACCTGGAATTTATATGTCATCAACTACCCCATCTTTGGGCGCACAAGTGATGACGCTCCAATATCCATCCATCGTAACGGTGAATTGTAGGGTCTCCCATATAGGGCCTCAAAAGTTTTTATACCAATAGTAGAGTGGTATATTTTACTATATAAAAACTCCACCAAGGGTAGGTGATCCTTTAATCTCCAGCTAAAGTGTAAAACACAAGACATTGGTATCTACTACAAAAACTAGATAGTACACTCAGTCTTCCCATCAGTATGGGGGTGAAACGTTATAATGATCCTCATCTGGGTCCTAAATTCCTCCCAAAGTCTTCTCCACAATCATGATTTAAGCCATGAATCACAATCGGAGACAGTCATTGAGTGAACCCTATGATGTTGAAAAATATATCATATGTACAATTATCCTAAACTCTACTCCCTAAGAGAAATGAATTTCATCAACTTCATGATTTAGAAAACTATCACCCAGATGGAATCATGGATATTCACTAGGAATGGAAGCCTATTGATGAAGTCCATGTATATTCATTTCCACTTCCACTCCGGGATCTCAAGGGGATGTAACAAACCTATTGGAACATAGTGCTCAATCTTCATATGATGAATAGTGAGGAATTTAGGGACAAACTCAGCTATTCTTTATCTCATGTTGGATGACCAAAACTACCATTGAAGGTCTTTGTATGTCATTCCCACATCGAGATGTAAAACTAGGGGAGAAATGTGGAACTATCACATCACATCCTCTGGCATCGTGAATGGAACCAATGTTCACCCCTGGAACAAGATTACATGATTTTATCCTTTAGAATATCCATATAGTGAGTCTCATGTGGATACATGGTCACGCAAAACCTACAATCGATGTCTCCTAGTTGAGGCTCTCTCACACGATTGAGAAGAAAAAGAGTCAACAACATCGTTTGAAGAAAATATGTTCCCTAACGCTATACTAGGGTCAGATGTAGGGAATCCAACTAATCCAAAGCCTCATACAATAAAAAATTATGTGAATTAATACTAAGGTAATCTGCTATAATTTTTCCCTTAACTGGAGTATAGACTCTCTCGAAGTCATAGTCCATTAAGAACACTAACCAGTATAACTATCTCAAGTTCAAGTCACTCTACATGAAGACATAACTAAGACTCTTGTGGTTCGAGTAAGACCAAAACAATTGTCCCTGAATGTAGTGTCTCCACTCCCTTAGGGAGAATAATACAGCTACTATATCTAGTTTCTAATTTGTGTAGTTATACTCATGGGGTCTCAACTATCTCGACTTGTATGTGATAACTTCCTTCCGCTGCATGAACACACCACTAAACCCAGCTTATGAGGCATCAAAATACACCATGAACTCCATGCCATCTTCTATTAGTCTAAACACTAGAAAAATCTTCAGCCTCTACCTCTGCTCTTCAATGTCCCAGTTGCACTGCTCATCCCAAGTAAACGACTGCCCTTTCCACATTAGGGTGGTCAAAGGGGTTGTGATTCTGGATAATTCTTCCAAAAACCTCATATAGCACCCCACCAAGGCATAAAATTTCCACACCTCTAACATGATTTTGGGTGGTATCCAAGGAATAAATACTTCGATATTTATTGGATCAATGGCTAAACCAAGATTAGAAATGACATTCTCCATAAAGTGAACCTCATGAATCTAGAACTGGAACTTCAATATATTTTCATAAAGATAGTGTTCTGAAAGAAAGTCTAAGACCATTCTTAAGTGCTCTGCATACTCCAATTGGGAATCAGAGTATATGAATTTATCATCAATTAATACAACTAAAAACTTGTCCATGTACAGTTGGAAGACCTACTTCATCAAAGCCATAAAAATATCGGGGTCATTCGTCGCACCAATGGGAATCATTAGGAACTCATAGTGTCCGTAGAGACATCAGAATTCCATCTATGGAATATCAACCCCAAGAACTCTAAACTGGTGGTTTCCAGAACTGAGATTAGTCTTCGAGAACCATCTTGTTCCCTTTAGCTGGCCAACGAGTTCATCAATCTGTATAAAGGGGTATTTTTTTCTTTATCATTAAATAATTAAGAAGATGATAGTCCAAGTAATTCCACAAGATCTCATCCGCATTTTCCATGAACAACACTAGATCCTTCAATAGGGGCACAATGGGTTTAATGAAACCCTCCTGTCAATGGTCCTCCGACTATAACTGAGGCTCTCAGAGATCAGTAGGGGCCATCTGATATGCTGCATAAGATATCAGAGTAGTCCTGTGATGTAATTCAATGAAAAAATTTATCTCATGCATCAAAGGTTGTCACATAACATCCTCCGAGGATAATTCTATGTAATCCTCCATTACTGAGGGAATCTAGATTCCTACAGAGTGTATTTTACCATGGAATACACTCTCTAACTAAATTTTGATGGGTTGTAGACTCCTCAATACAAAACCCACTTACCCTTCCATGAGATCCCTCTTTCTAGAAAATAATAATCTTTTCCCATCTGGGTTTATGCATATAAATTGTCTACGGTGATAGTCAATCTTACCTCAAAACATGGACAACCAATCCATATAAAATATTATGTTATAGGGTTCCTTCATGGTGACTATAAGGTACCACATGTACCTCTCTCCACCAAACGATATATCACACTTCTGGAAGATGAATTATATGGAAGAAACATTCACTGTAGAAACCACAAGATGAAGGTGATGGGATAAAACCTCAACTGGGAGCTCCAAATATCACACAAGGAGTATAGAGATAAAGTAATGACTCACACCTATGTCTATTAGTACTAATTCAAAATTAGAATGAAAAAATATTGTAAAAATAATCATATCACGTTCCACTCAGTCATTAGTGTGCATAGACTGCAGCTATCTGAGGGATCGACTACCACCTCCCGGAGCCTGACATGGGCCAATGGGTGGTGGTGGTGGAAGGGTGTCATTTTGGTGAAAACCATGCATAGATCCTCTTGATACTCTTCCAGATCCACCTTCTTGAGGACCACCTTTATCTCTCTTGGGAGGTACCTGATCACAGTGTTTCCTCTTTTGTGGAAATTTGTCATCCATATTCCTGCACTCTACAACATGTATGGTTGGGTATTCATAATCTATGTGGCCTCACCCATCACAATCATAACACAGACCCTGTCTGGTCTACCTTGGTTCTCTGTTCTATCCCAACACCACAAAACCTCACGCATGATCCTGATTGTGTATGGAATTTATATGTTGAAATCCCACTGACTGGTGGAAACTTTCTTTTGTAGATGACCTAGCTCTATTAAACCCACTACCGGATCCATATATCTGGTATCCGTATAACATAAATCTCTCTATCACCAGTTCCAGTTCTAACACCCTGACATACGTGGGAATGCACAAGGTCATCACACTGGCATGGATCTGTCTACATATTTCCTACTCAAACATATATTCTCTGAAGTAGACATTGCAGATCATGTCAATGGCTAGGTAAGAACTGTGAACATCCCTTCATAATCATCCACCATCAACCCTCCCTGCTGCATCTCCATAAGCTCCTAAATCTAGACTGACTATATGCAGGAGGTGTAGTACACCACACAAAATAGCTGATGGAAGTCAGTCCATGAGAATTTAGAATCATCATGCATCTATGTGACATGGATCTTCTAGAATCTAGTTGATCCATGGAAAAGGATGTCTTCCATTTCAACCACCTAATTAGTCAGTGTATGAATAAGCATCAATATATGGATCATCAACTCTATCAAAACCTCTTTTTTATAAGGATTTGGCTCATCATGGAACCTTAGTGGCCTCCAGCACTGGATGTTGTGGAGCACACTAAACCTACATGCATCCTCAGCCTACTCTATTGGGATGATATTTTTATCTATAGAAGGGGGTCCCACTACCTATCCTCCTAGAGGTATGAGATCATTGAATGGACCCTAAACCAAGTCCTTTTCACTCATTGGTTCATCATCACAAACAAGAGCTGATATCAGGGGTGGTTGTTATCACAGAGGCATTTTTAAAGTTATCAAGAAGTATTGTGGTCATATGTGTATATATATGTATATATATAATGTGGATATGACTCAATAAGTATAGTCAGAAACTAAATCCTATATGATTCATGTACCATTAATCCTAATAAAAAATATCTCGAAATACTGACTCAGAAAGAAGGTATTTGGGGTCCTGGTGTATCAATACATCTGTTGTTGCACCATTAATGGATTCCTTGGCTTAATAGATACCTTTGAGACACTTTGACATTGTTTTCTTTAAACCAACACAAATCCACTTAAGGTTATACATCCGGAAAACATCCCAAGGAATATAATTTCTCTGTTATCAATTATTTATGACTCGACCCAAGATGAGGTTCACTCCACAACTACCCCAAGACCACCTCTATAGGATAGAGGTGGAGATAAGTGCCAAAGGAATAACCAACTCGGGGAGGCTTTTTACTAAGTACCTGTATGTACACACACAACCTTATCTATGTAATAGTGCTAAGAGAAAGAGTAAAAGATGAAACACTTATACAAATTAAACCAAGTATGAATGAACCTCTAAATATTAAGAATGTATGGTAATGTAAGCTGAAAAGAAAAGGGAAAAAATACACACCCATCTAAAAATATGTCCCAAATGATTATATTTGGATATGTAAACAACTGAAAGTTACCAGCTCTAGAATCCCAAGCTACGACTACCGTATGTGGTCCAAGCACAAAGGATCCTTATTTTCTTCTGATATTGCAGTTGACTTATCCATTTTCTACATAAGACACAACACATGAAAGAAAATACCATGCAGGGGTGAGTATATACATACCTAATAGAACACCATGAAATTTGAAGGGGGAAGTGTTAAGTGATACAATATGAAGATAAATATTGTAGATAACACATGGTATAAGGAAAAAGTACAGCTCAACCCAACGAATAGTAAAATTGAACACGTTGAATCACAAGGGGATTGACACGGTGAGTAGATGAACTACCCTTAGAGTATTCACCACCTATATCTCGAGGATAAAATCATCCAACCATGATAAATTAGACATGGAAAGCATGTGGCATACCTCACGCGTATTCTCCTCTCGAATAAGGAGAATAACCATATCCAAGCTGTGGATATAGAAAAAAAAAATATTTTTAGTCAAAGAAAAACAAATGATAGAGTGTATAGATATCTCCATCCCATATCTCATCCTAAAATGAAAATAATCCAACAATTCCAAATTCCCATTAATAATGTCAATCATCACACGCATCTTCCCCAATGTAACTGTCCAAGTGATACCATTCCTCATCATTTTGCCTCACAGTTAGGGGGCCACGAACTCGAAGTAGAGTACCCACACCATAGGGTGTTTGGCGGTTTACAATCTGATAGTATCTATTAAGGATTCCACTTACCAACTATAATGTAGGCTCAACTTGGTAATCATTGAGGAATCTGATTCCTAGCTCTACTGGAGGGTCCACTCTATAGTTTTCAAGGATTCCACTACTCACCTCTACTGGAGGGTCAACTCAATAGTCTATAGTGATCCTGCATAATCAATATCTTCTGCGATCATCTTCTATCCAACACCATTGCCGGATAATTCCATATAATATCATGAATTCCACAATCGAGGGCATTATCATAATCTACATGAAAAAACACTCAGGATAGGCTATTTACTTTCCCAATTTGGATTCTCAGTTAGAAAGATACATTTCACCTTATAATGTAGAAACGACACATTGTGGGCTGGTAACATGAGTCCAAATTAAAATATACTATATTTTTTCAGACCTTCAAACTCAAATTTAGGTTCATTTTGTTGTAGTAAGTTCATCCTTCTAACATCGAATGAAGAAGATATGTCTGGTACAATATTTCATGAAAACCAAAACAATAATAAAAATAATAATAATATTAGTAATTTAATGAACCGAGCCATGAATCTAAATGAAAAATTCATCATTGGTCTTGAAATGACCGTCTCAAAGTCAGGGTTATAATTCCACTGATGGTTCTTCAAACATATGTCATATGGAGGAGATATTATGGGGAAACCATTTTTCATTAATAGTAATAATAATACATTTTTTATTATTATTATCATTATTATTATTATATCTAATTAAAATATTAAAATTGTATAGATAGGCCATGCCCCCTCCAACACCCTTACTCCATACGGGTTAAATGCACCCCCTCTGCTATTTTAATTTATCTTATTTTATTTTATTTTTAATTTTTCCCCACACATGAGGTCCCCCTCCTCACTCACCACATGTGCTACACTCACCCCCCCAAACTTAATTTTTTTGTTTTTATTTTATTCTTATTATATTTCAAATATATCATATCTACCCTCTTTTCCCACTATTTTTAAACTAAAACCCATAACTTCCACCTGCCTGATACGATGCAACACAGAAAAACAAGGCTCCTAGATCGCATAGTCCCACAACCTCTTCGACGAGCGTCCAAGCCTCTTCCTTGACTAGATGAGACCAAAAATCCGACCATACACTATACCTCTCACACATTTGACCCTCATATCCATCATTGTTCACATCACTCTGTTTCTTCCTAAATATTTATTCTTCATCATTTACATTAACCAATGGTTGGATTTCTCGATTTGATCAATACTCGGTCGAACCCCCTTCCAAATAAAAGGCTGACAGTGGTAACTTGATGAACGAAGGAGAAATGGTTAAATGAAACGATATAAGAAAAATGGGTTGGACATTGATCAATGGCAATTTTTTTCAATAGTTTATGGAATTCAATTTTTGGGTTATCATATTAATAATCAGTATTTTTTATTCCAATTATGAATACATGTATTCAATGATCGAACCAAGAATTAATTTGGTTGATAGTAATTCACGTTATTTATGAGTGTCCTTCCCCCTCCTGAGATGGTGTGGGTTGTAATTGAGGGGGAATACAGGTATGCACAACCCATATACTATGAGTCCTGGATTGATTACTACTCCTTCTGCCACAAACAGGGGCATGATCTTTATGTGTGTCGCAAGAAGGGAGTGTGTGAGTGTCCTGCTGCTACAAATGATCCAACTATCCAGGCCATGATTGATGAGAAATCAACTGTCCATGTCAATGAAGAGTTGATACAGGATGATTCCCCCTTCACTAAGGTCTGTGATGTTCAGGAAAATGGGGGTGATATGCGAGCTGTGAGGGAGGATTTGATAGGGACGTCAGGGCCCTCTGTTGCTGTTGTATTTGAACAGCTAAAGAATGACATGATTCTTAGCTCTATGTCGGATGCATCAAGGTCAATGGTGAAAGTGTGTGATGGTGTTGAGATGCAGGGTGACCAGGAAGCTGAATTGGACTCAAGCAGGCTGCCCAACACCCAGAATGGATGTTGTGAGGTACCTATCTCTGTCCCATGTCCTCAAAGTATGGGTAGCGGACATGGGCACCCAGGGGGTGTTAAATCTGGACCAGATTTCTGCTCCATGAACCAATTTTCTGCACTGGATGGGGTGGAAGAACCTGATGATGGTCTAGGAGTGGGGGAAGCTGATCGGCTTGATCCACAGCAAGCAGATAATGGGACAAGCTTGCTGGGTGGAAAACTGATGGAGGAGGAGACCTCCAACTTTGAAGCAGATCACCTGAAGCCTGTGGAGGTTGCAGTGGTTGAGGATGTGGAATTTCCAGGTTTGAAGAATCAGTGTTTAACCCATATCGACTTAAATCAAACCTCCTTGAGGGCTGGAACAGTGGAGTCAGGAAGGAATGATTGCTTCAAGGGATTGGGAGAATCTCCTAAGAAGGGGGGAGATGTTTCCAATGGAGAGAGAGAAAATGAGAGGGAGGTGCTCAAAGCCTCTTATAGTGACATGGTTCGAGGAGAAAGGAAGGAAACCCTTGATAATGGGATTGAGAGTATGGGGGCAGGAACTGATCCAAAAAAGAAGAAGCCAAGAAAAGACTACTCCAACATGCCGAGGACGGTGTCTACTAGGTCCTCTTCCAAGAATGGAAAAGGGAAAGAAGTAATCTCAAAGAAGGGACAGAATAAGGCAGTGATCAGGACATCTATGACTGAAAGAGAGTTATGTCTTAGGGAGCAATACCTCAACATGCTCAATAAATATGCTCCATCTGAGTGGGAGTCGGCGGATCTAGATGATTCGGAGGATGGAGATGTTGGATATTTTGACACATTTTGACTGGCACTGTTGTTGGGGGTGTTTTCATATCATTTCATTTTCTTTGTACTTTGTACTGATTTTTCTTTAATAGATTCTCATGGGACCAGGCATTCGGCCTGGGCCTGCATCTTTCTGGTATTTATGAGTAAACCAAAAAATGGTAAATCCAAAAAAATAAAAGGTCCTTGCTCAATATTGAATCATTTTTTGATGAAGAACATACTTCCAATAGAGGAGGATATATGTTCTATTTTCTACGCTTCGATTCTCCTTGATCTAATTGTTCATTTTCATCTTATCTCATTTATCCAATAGAGGGTGCAAGAAAACTTCTCTAAATGATGACAAAGTTATCCATCTAACCCCATAGATCCGCATTAACATTATATTTATATAGGGGTTGGGATCCAGGTCATTTAATAAAACAAATAAATTTATTTATTTATTTATTTATTTCAATTAAACACACTTGTCAATGGTTTATTTAATCAAAGGCCTAGTGAAACCCTATTTTAGGTCATGCTTAGGATAAAAACGTGCACTAGACTCAACCATGGTCTTATATTTCTGATCCAAAATTACGTTTATGTATTATATCATTTTCTATAAGAAACATTGTGCATGTAATATAAACTATATAAAATATTTTTATAAAATTAATTCTGGGCACACCGGGCCTTAAAATCGCATGTCATCTCAACTCTTAACTCTAGAAATATATATTGAAATATTTCAAATTCCTACAAGGAAAAAAACCAGGTCCCTATAGAAATATGCTACTAGAATTTCTAGGCATTAAAACTATAAATCAAAAATAGCAATGGATGTTATTCATTGAACTTTAAAAATATATTTAAATCAATTATTGGATGTGCATATAAAAATTGAATAAAAAGTTTATGTAATTTATCAGGAGTAGGAAAAATAAACTATGTTAGAGGGAATGTAGAAACAATAAAACCCTAAGGAGGCGAAATGTTGGAAACAAATATCGGTGATGTAGGGGTAGATTAGTGATTGAACCCCAAAGATGATTCATCAACCTCCAATCTCTAGGGGAAAAAAGGTCTTCAACCATGACTAAATGGAAAATTTTTAAAAAAAAACATTTATTTAAATGGATTTAGTTATCATTTGAATATGATTATCCCTAACACAATTAGAAATTAAATAAATAAAAATCTATTAAAAATTATGATTTTAAAAAAAATGATGCTTGGGATAAATAATAGGAGAATAATTAATAAATGATTAAATCTTTTTTGGTTTACGGGATGATGTGTAGCAAGGTAGGGATCATGGGCATCCGTTATAGAAGTGGACCTATATATTTTCATATTCCATTCCAATGTCAATCACCGGCCCCATTATTTTTTATCATAACAACATTGACTAGGAATAGGATTCTATGAGGTGGGAGTTGGTTGAATATATTTGGGTGGGGATGATAAAGTGACACTCTATGAGATAGATATTTTGTGGTAATAGTTCATGATTACAAAGTGAGTGGAAGAGAGGCGTTGGAAGATGTATAGCTGGTAGAGGATACAGAGAAGTGGGGTACCTGACATTGAGGAAGGGGGAAATGAGATGGGGAGATGGGTGGTGGAAAGATGGGGAATCAGAAAGGTGTATTGGGATGAGTTTCACTTGGTAGGCCTCGTTGCTTTTGGAATAATAGAAAGAAAATAGTGGTACATAAGATTCCCATACTTTTCCTACAATGGGGGCTCACCGAGCTTTCCCTAGGGTCGGTCCTACAATGGTTTTTTTAATGAAAAGATAAATTACAGGTCAATCAAATAAGACCTAAAAATCCAATCAGGAAACGAGTCTACCCAACAATGATCACCCCATGATTTCCCAAAACACGCCAAACGGTGAGCATCATGATTACCGGCCTATTTGATAAAAGAAATTTTTCATTCAGTGAAGCCTTCAGAAAAGAACCAAATTTTTTTCAAGATAATTCAAAAACCTGATAGTCCTCATCCTTCTTTGAAAGAGAATTAACCACTTCAAGGAAATCAGACTCCACCAAAAACATGGGCCAATTTTTTGAACGGGCGAGAAGGATCCCATGGAGGATGGAAGAGGCATCTGCCACCACAAGACTCCAAGAGTTTTACACTACCCCACAATGAGATTCCATAATTTTTCCAAAACTATTATGGGAAATGAGTCTAATACCATCCTTGGAATGAGAAGAGACCGCAACATCAGTAATAATTTTGAGAAAACCCTCTGGTGGGTGACCAATAGGGAGCCACCTGCTGTATGTCATCCAATGAAGGCACTACATCATTTTATTTCCAACAGTTCATCCATTCCATGTCCCTCACGACCAATATATGATCTTGGGTCACCATCATATGGAAAATACATTCATTTCTTCTAGTCCAAACCATCCAGGAAATTGTGTTGATCATTCCCACCACTCTCGATTCCAATGAAGCCACCCAATTGAAAAAGTTTTTCCCAACCCAATTGAGGGATCAAAGAACATTCCAAAATCCATCCTCTAAGACTTCCATTTCCCTTTCACCACATGAAAGAAAATAATTGCATGAAAATTATATTCTACCTCTTGGAGGCCTAAAGTACATCTTTTGTCCTCCGCAAGATGACATCTCACCAAACAATCATGAGTTTGAAGGACACCAAAGCATACCTGCCACCAAAAATATTTCACCTTGGGGAGACCAATGAGTGACTAGATACTCTTCTAGCGACCATCGGGAATGACATATGCCAAGCCTTGAAATCTCATTATGTAACCAGAGCGAACCGAGTACCTCCCATGAGCTTCCCATGTCCAGAAAATCTGGTTATTACCTATGCCTGGTGTGAGAGGAATACATAGGATAAGATGATGGCCAAAATCATTAAAAACAACTACAAATCTTCCCTCAATCCCATTCCTTCAGTGCATCATTGATGAGATCTCGCACCCTTTTATTTTCAAAACCTGGTGTAGCAATCGAGGAAACATTATGGTTGACGCAATTTTCCAGCCACGGATCATTCCACACACTAACATCAGTCCCATCAGAAATTTTCCAAATGCAACCAGTGTCAAGAAGAGATTTTTCACCCCAAATGCTTCGCCACAAAAAAACTCGGTTGAGGCCCCAACTGGGCATGCAAGAAGTCAGAATGAGGAACATATTTTGGTCACGCAGCCTTTGAGAATAAGTAATTTGGTTTTGAGAGAAGGTTTCACTATTTCATTTCCAATAGATCCTCAGTAAATAATTTGATATTCATAAATTTGAGGCCTCCAAAGAATTTGAAAAAACACATTTTCTCCCAAGAAGTCCAACGGGAGTTATGTTTTCCCTCATGAGAGCCCCACCAAAAAAATCGCCAATCGGGAATGGATTTGATTAACAAGAGTTTCCAGGAATTTAAATAAATACATAGCATAAGATGGGATTTCTTGGGCCACTGATATAATGAGAACATCTTTTCCCACCTTGGATATCTTCTCGTTAGACCAAAGACAAATCAAATTATCCACCCTATCCATAATCAAAGAGAACACTTGTTTCTTTGACCTACTAACAAGATTTGGGAGGCTAGGGTATTTAGGATGTTTATCAAACATTTTAAAGCCGCTCATCCACTGAAAATCCTCCCTCTTAGCCAGTAAGACACCTTTACTAAATTATAACCCTAATTTTGAAGGATTAAGATGTTGTCCAGAAGCCCATTCATACAACTTAATAATATTCATCACTAAACTGCATTCTTGCGGGGTAGCATGAGCAAAAATGAGACTATCATCTATGAAGAAGAGATGGGAGACAGGAGGGGAATTTCTACATACCTTGACACCATAAACTGCTCCTTGATCAGACGCTTTCAAAAGGAGATGTGACAAGTCATCAGCCACCGGAATGAAGAGATATGGTGAAAGAGTATCCCCTTGTTGCAAACCTCTTGAAGGTTTAAATTTTCCCTTAGGGTTACCATTAATATTAATTCTGAAGGAGACAGACGTTACACAGTTCATGACCAGGGAGATCCATTTCGTCCCAAAGCCTAACATATAGAGAACAATTTCGAGAAAAGTCTATTCCACTATGTCATAGGATTTCATCATATCTAATTTCATAGACATTATGTCTGTTTTAGAAGAGAAACGAGTTTTCATGGAGTGGAATAATTCAAATGAAATGGAAGAATTTTCAGTAATGGATCTTTTTGGAACAAAAGTACTTTGGTTCTCAGTCACAAGCAGTGAGAGACAATCCCTAAGCCTGGCCACCAAGATTTTGGAAAACATTTTTACACAACATTACAAAAATGGATTGGTAGAAACTCCGTTATTTTCAGAGGGCACCAGATTTCAAGGATAAGACTGATACGAGTTTCATTTAGGGATTCGAGGGGGGATCTTCCTGCCCACTACTCCTTGATCAGGGAAACCACATCAGGGCCAATGATATGGCAGAAACATTTAAAAAATAGACCCTAAAACCCATCAGGTCTCAGGGGTTTAGTAGAATGAATAAGATGCAGAGCCCCAAGCACCTCATCGTCAGAGATATCTCTTTCCAACTTATGATTCATATCTTCCGTGAACACTTCCAGGATGCATCTAGTCAAACATTTAGAGGTGATAATACTTTCCTCTTTATAGAGATTACAAAATAAATACAGAATTATGGAGTGAATATCATTGAAATCGTGAACCACTCTACCATCTTGATCCTCAAGATGAGAAGTGTTATTTTTCCTCCTCCTTACAGACGCTCTTTGGTGGAAAAAATTGGTATTCCGATCCCCATCACGAATGTGGGACTCTCTTGCCTAAAGAGACCAAAAGCTCTCCTTCTCCCTCAATGCTACATTCTAATTCTTTTTCACCATAGAGATATCTTTAAGAATAGAGCCACAATTGGGAGAATAGTGGAGTCTCAATAAGCAATTATCTGCCTTATTAATGCGTCTGTCAAAGCTCCCAAACCTAGTTAAGCTCCACTTTTGTAAATAAGTCACAGTATTGTGAATATTGGACACAAGGCACTGATTTGGTCCCTCCCACGACAATTGGACCACCTTTTCACAGTTAATGTCTTGGAGCCCCAAACATTCAAATAGAAAGGTGATCACATGCCTCCTCTATTGCCCTTGGGAGATCGTTGAAAAAATGATTGGGCAGTGGTCAGAAGATATTGGGGGTAGGTGAAAATGGAGAAGGAATGTAAAAGAGATGTCCACTAATTCTTTCCAACAAATCTATCCAGCCTTTCCTCCAAATGATTCTCCATTGATCTACCTCGACGCCATGTGAACGAAGAGCCAGAAAATCCTAGGTCATGAAGAGAGTTCAACACAAGGGAATTCCTAAACTCTTCCATAGCATCACCACTCCCCAAATGTCCACCTTATTTTTCACAGTGAAGAAGGACCTCATTAAATTCTCCCCCTATCAGAAGAGGGCCTGGGAGAGAGTTCTGCAACCGATTCCACAGGTTCTATGATTTGTGTTTATCTTGCCCCCCGGCCACCCATACAAACCCACAAAAGACCAAGATGGAGATCCCGAGGCTGAAAATGTCACATAAATATGATTACACGAATAATTATATGTATGAACACCCAGATCCTCCTTCCAAAAGATGAAAAGGCTACCATAGTGTCCCTGTCTTCCAATGGGAAAGACATTCTTGAACCCAATCTTCAATCCCAGAAGGCCAACATCCTTGTGATCCAACTTAGTTTCGAAAAACTAAGTTATAGAAATATTTTTAACTCCAGTGACGGAGATCACGAATTGTTCGGGGATTTCCAAGCCCCCGACAGTTCCAACATAGGATTTTCATTTCCCTAGGTGGGGCTGGGACACACCCTCCTCCACCTCTGAAACATCAACAACCTTTCCATCATCCACCTATTTGGAAGAATTTCGGTCCTCTGGCATGCCTCTAGTCCCTGTTTGTGCTCACTGGGTTGTTAATTGATAGGATCAAAACGCCTATCCCCATAAGTCATCCTTTTCCCCTTCTGATGTTTTATAGAACCAGGAGACGATA
Organism: Viscum album; assembly: GCA_963277665.1. NCBI lineage: Eukaryota > Viridiplantae > Streptophyta > Magnoliopsida > Santalales > Viscaceae > Viscum > Viscum album. Next base: position 592,995,003 of record OY728167.1, read on the forward strand.
TCCCAATCATATCCTCCTCCTGATAGAGAATAACTGGAGGAAAAAAATCTGACCTAGGAACTGGGTCTAGTGGATCTTCGTAGAGTTTCTTCAACACTATGCCAGGGTCTGGTGGTTCATTGCATCCTAATTGCGTCCCAACAGGTGTAAAAGGAATTTTCTTCAAAGCAGACAGATCAAGACTTGAGATGCCAGTCACATCCTTCCCCTTACTCATTTTCTCCTCCGCAGAATCGAACAAGGACATTGTGCTACACACAGGTCCTTTTCCGGTCATTTTTCTACTTGAGTGCCATCAAAAAGATTATTTGGTCCTAGAATGATGATATTAATGTGCATTGGTTTAGCCCGCTTATTTAAAGCCTTCAAAAGTTTGTCGCAGTCCTTTTATTTTTAAACTTCGGAAATGAAATCCATTCTAGTAGTTTTTTGCACGGATCCAGGGATTGTAATGTAAAAAATTGTTTCCTTGCCCATCCTCCTTATTTGAACTATAGCCCTTCTCTACATGTCCGAGACACCCACAAAAGAAACAGAAAATTGAGAGCTTTTCATACTCAGGGGATATCCAAATGTTAGAATCCTTGTTTTCCAAAAACAAGCCCCTCATATGTGGATGTGAAACATCCAGCAAAGCTCTGATCTAAACATAGGGTCCCCAATGAATTGGATCCGAACAGTCCCATTCTAGGAATTTACCTATGCGACCTCCAATATCACACATAACTCGTTCAGTTCTACCATGAAACAGGATAACTTTGATTCGAATCTAGAAAGGTGAAAAAGAAAACTTAATTTTCTAAATATCTTCTTCTCCTTTAAGTTCGTCCATGTGGATGATCTGGTTATCAAAGGACCAAGGCCTGCCATTGATGACCTTTTCCGTGTCTCTTTCATTATAGAATTCGATGATAAGAAAGAACTCTCCCACTTCTCTTATAGCCCCACCATCCTCCAATATACAAATTTTATGAAAAATATTTTTCATTTCTCCATGATTGAAGGTCATTTTTTCATTAATTTCCCAACTATTAGGAGCTACATTCGCTGTGAAATAAACTCATCTTCATTCTTCTGAGTGGAAATTGTTGACTTATCTTTATCGGTTAGTGAGAGGTTCTGCTAGCGATTCATTAAATCCGACTCTATATTACACGTAGAGAGGGAATTATCCATCACCAAAAGACACCTTCTCTGTCAAGGGTTGCGTGAGCACACCTCTCCACGATTCCTACCTCCACGATCAAACCATTCAAGCACCCACCCCCCTGCGAACAGACTCAGTACACTTGTAGGCCCAATTGAGGAACATCAACTAGCGAGCCCACCCTTCGCGAGCAGATCCTGGTAATACATTGCAGGCCCAATCCAACGCAAATAGCACGTTGTGCGTGAACACCCCCTTCACGAACTGAAATCTTCTACCACAGAACTCTTTTTAGACACCTCCTTCACGAGCACACCCTAAGGGGGAAACATGATGCCCGTGAACACTCCCTGCGCGAACTGAAAGCTTCTCCCACAAAAACACTTCACGAAAACCCCTTCCAGAACACCCCCTTTGCTAAACATACCATTCATAGAACACCACTTTCACACACTGAGATCTTCACCCCTATCCCTTTCACGAACACCTCCTTCGAAACCCTGCCCTTCGTGAGCACCCCCTATGCGAGCACTCCCCTATACAAGTCTAGCCCTTATGCGGACAATCAGATCCGGTCTGTTTGGGAAAAAATGGCCGCCGAACAAGAGTTCGCTCAGAAGAAACCAAACCCTCCGGAGCTGCTCTGTTGTCGATCCAACGATGCTCATCCATCCGTTGAAAGCAACCACCCGGAATCTGATCTGATGTCTCTCGGTGAATCTCAAATAATCGAACTTTTCCCTATCCCCAAAGAAGCGCAACCGCTCCAGATGTCGTGTGGGTTGAAGAAAGTATTCAATAGAGAAAAGACGATGTCGGAGGGAAACCAGATCTAGGAATGCCAAACCTCCGAAAAAACGCTCCAAAAAATTGCATCATCGAAGATGAAAAAAAAGAAGGATGCTCGGAGGACACACGTTAGATTGAGATGGAGGAATGAAGAAGACGTGAGTGCCGTCGAAGGAATGCCGGACCAAAGAAGAATCGAGGCTCCAAACCTAGGAAAACCCTTGGAGAAAGCTCTCACGAGCAGGAGAGATAGCTGATCAATGCTTTTATTTGAACTCATGAATCATGAGTGATAGAGGGATGTGAAACGCGACAGTGAGAGGAGATGGGGAGGTAGGGAAGAAGAGTGATAGGAGATGGGATGGGGAGGCGACAATCACTCTCTCATCTCAAGAAGGAAATAGTAATTACCAAAATAAAAGATAAATCCACTAACAGAACAAAATTGAATATAAATTAGATAATATTACCATTTTTAAGGATTGTTATCTACAATTCAAAACTAAAATTCATCAATTTTATAAATATTGTATTAATTAAATTATTGATGTTCATGGAATGAACAAAATTTCAATATTTTTTCTTTTCAAATGGGTTATGATTTTTTAGGAATCGGAATATCGGGTGGGGGTGTCAAGTGAATTAACACCCCATCATCTCACCTAAAGGCATCAATTCTTTTAATTCATTTTTCGATTTATTTTTAACTTTTTATTTTTAATTTTTTGTTTATATATATATATATATAATTTATTATATTAATATAATTAATATGACTTATTATAATTAATAATTAATAACGTAATTTAATAAATTATTAATGATATGTTAGAAATAATAATTTATAATTAAAAATATAAATAAATTAGATAAAATATTAGTGATACAAAAAATAATTAATATTATAAATAGTAAAATGATGATATTATACATTTGTGTAATAAATAATGTGATAAATAATAGATAACAATATAATTATTTATTAATAATTTCACACAAAGTTAATAAAATAATTAATAATTTTTAATGTTTTTAGTTTTTTACATTATATTTGAAAATTAAATGTTATGTTTTATAAAAATATTAAACATTTTAAAAGTAAAAATATTAAAAAATAAATAAATATAATTACATAAATAAATAAATTTATTTAAATCTTTATAAATATAAAAATATCTAGATTTTTTGAATATTTAAATACTTTTTAAAAATATAAATATATTTAATAAGTATATATTTATAAATATATATTTACCAATATAAATTTATAAATAAGTATATTAACATGTTTAAAATTATAAATCATTCAAAATGTTTTTTACATATAAATCTAATAAAATAAATAAATAAACAAAAATACATTTAATTATTTAATTATAAAAATAATTAAAAATATATATTTATAAAAATAATTATCATAATAAATATTTATTTTTTGTGATTGTGATATTTTAAAAAAAATTAAAAATAAATATATTGAAGAAAAATGTATTAAAAATAAATATATTAAAAATAAATATTTGCATGCTTGTTGAATTTTTTTGTTATTAGTTTTTATGTTATATTTTAAAAAATATTTAATATATTAAAAACATTACAAACAAATATCGAATAATAAATGTATAATTAAAAAATATCAAATTATATATATATATATATAATCATGAAAATATATTTTAAAATATATATGTTTTAAATATATTATTTTCAAATATAATTAACAATATTATTAATAATATAATTACTTATTGTTAATATATTTAATTTGAATATTGAATCAAATCCTACATTCTTTTAATCGATGGAAACCACTATTTCTTTCTAGGTTGACAATAACCCTTTACTTGAACCGTAGGCCCAGTAGCACAAAGGCCTAACGAAATGATTACCTAATGCACAATAACTAACCCAAAGGTCCATGGACAATATGCATCTATGCCATGCGCAAGTCCCTATCCATGCCTATAATGAACTCCACTAGAGGCCACCTACCCCATACCCCTTTGTTGGGTGTCATCAGAAATTGGCTCCCATCGGAGGTCGTACAAAGAAGCCCGCACCCCCAGTGTGCATCACATTCACCTCATCGGAGGTCACTGTCCACACGTTGTATCCCCTAATAGCGTTAAATAAATATGGTTTCTCATTCCACCTCCACCACCGATCTGGTGTTTGTTAACATGCTACACACACAAAATGGAACATGTGACCCTTATTGCCTACATCATTCAACCCCATCCCACAACAGCTCCTGCAATTTAATTGGTTGATGTAATTGATGCGGCTTGGATACTATGAAATTAGATGATATCATGTTAGTTTTCATATTGAATTTTTCCTGTTTTTATTCTTCCATTTTAATATTGTTAATTACATGCATTAAAAATTCTATGTTTTGTTCTTCATAATTTTAATCTTCTAGACTTCTCATGTTTTTGACCCATCCTTTAAACATGGAACTATTTACTAGACTACAATATTTGACCGAATTAGTCTCCCATTGGGTCGTGTTTTCACATAGATTCCAAGTCAGAAATCCATGCATCCTTTATCTTATGGTCATTTTTTGACTTTTCTTCCCATTGCATCGAAACCATCCATCTATGTTAACGAAACTCATTAATACTACTTAATTTCTATTTTGGCAGGGAATATGGGTGTTTTTTGGTTGGATGTGAAATTTTGAGGAACTATGGGTGATAGGGGAATTGAGGACAAATGGTATCCATTCACATGATTCACTACCCTTTGGATAATTTGGTTTTATCTTGCTTCTAGTTTGGAACCCTAGCTCTAGTGATTCTGTTTCTCTTAGTGGTTATTCTCTATTCCTTCCATCCTTCGGTCTAAACCGTTCGTGTAATTCTTATAGTGGAGTTCATAAGACATCATCTTTTGTATAAGAATATATATGGTCATGTTCCCAATTGAAGAGCATCCAACATCTGGACTAGGTGAGCATCAGTACCTTTGTGAGCACTATGTACCACATCAACTTCACAAGAACATCTTTAAGAGATCATGACTAATGGGCCATTATGTTCGGTTTTGTAAGTATTTCTTACAGTTATTTTTATTTACTACATTGTGATTGTAAAGACTCTATCACAATTTATTTTAATGAGTATCCTATATTTTATAATATTGTTCTTAGTTAAACAATAATAAAATGGGTGAGTTGGGTGGTGTTATTACCATGAATGTTGGTCAAAAATGAACTGAATCATTTAATTCATTGTACTATTTACTTATTTATTTCATTCCTTCATTTTGAATGGTTTTTTTCAGTTTGATTATAATTCTTTTAACAAAACCACCAAATAGTACTTTTGCGTTCATAGATTCTACTCCTGTAAGTTCACCATACCCCTCACAATATGGAAGCATGGCCATAATGGTTATATTTTTTAGTTGAATATATTTTTTTGTTTTCAGTACTATGTTTTCCTTTAATTTATACACTGAAATATTGTATTCATTTTCCTCTACCTTCCTTCTGTTTGTATTTAAATCCACTGTAGCCTATTTAATTCTTTCAAAATAAAAATCCAGTTGGCTAATCATGTATACCCTTTAACAATGTCTCGTTCATGGGGGTGTATTCTTAATGTTGTCTATAACAATTTTTTTCTAATTATTTGTATAAACATGTAAACAAATAGTTTTTAAATAAAAAAATTTGGAGATGTTAATGACATTAATTTTTGTGGAATTAAGATTATAGACTTACTAGTTTAGAAAGGCTTAACTGATTACCCAATATGTACTAAGAAACCTATTGATACAGTATCTAAAATGGGACAAACCTCTAATTTTTATAAAGATATATCCCTTATTGTTATTGTTAAGGAACACCATTCTCTTCTTATTTATTTAGGTGATGTATTCCTTAAGGAATTTTATTTCAAAACAACATCTAATAGCATATTTCTTAACATTGAAATGTTATATATGACATCTTTTTCTGATTGTAGGATTTATAAGAAACACCAAATTTTTATATTTAAAATGAAACATGGTGTTTCAATTAAACCCCATCTAGATGAATCCAATAATGTGATGTTAGATTTAGATGACATAAATGTAACTATTTATGATGGAGATCATGAAATGATCCTTTTAATTTCTCTAGATAATTCCCACATCACATTTTTAGAAACAATGATGTATCGTTGTAATTTATTTACTCAAGAAGAGTTTAATTCAATTATACTTTCTAATGGATTAAATTTTATACCTAGATTAAATGGTGAGGAAGAAAACCTATTCATAAGAGGCAGACTATAATATAAGGGTAAAAATAATTTTTTTAGTAAGAATATATGAATTAGTTATAAACAAACCAAACCTCGGTCTAATTCTTGTGAAATAAAAATAATTTTCCTTAATTGTGGAATGCCTGATCACACTAATCCAGAGTGTTGGAAGCTTATAAAATAACATGAGACCAATCAGCCAACTGACCAATCACCTCTTATGGACTCTGGTTATGACACACCCAAAGTTATGAATGTTTCTAGTAATTCCCTCAACCATCAGTTGGTATTATTCTTGATTTGCTTATTCCGCATGATTCCTTTTAGAGATCTGATCTTATTATAGATAGAATGAGTATAATGATATTTCTTGTTAGTAAATAATATGAGTTATAAAGTAGAGGTGAGAGGTTCTATTTTACTAGAACATTATGACCACACTATCATAACTTTTCTTGATGTTTGGTGCATTCTTGATCACCATAGAATATGTATTTCTATAGGGATTATAAATCAATAGGGATTCTCCTTGTGGTCGTAATCAGGCTACCTATAAATATCCAAAGGCTCTAGAACTATCATAAATGGTTCTACAATTAATTTTTATTTATTTAATGAAAATATTGATTTAATATAATTAGGTAGTGTGTGTAGCACTGATACTAATAATTCTTATTTAAAGAATAAGTGATTAGAGAATGTAATCTGCAATTGGATAGAAGATATCAACAAAATAGGATTTTGACTGACTTAATATGAAGAAACCATCAATTTTATAATGATTGTGTGATGTGTAAGTCTATGAGAGTCACTTTTAATATGTCTAACATTAATGTTTCCTACCCCATAGAATACATACAATCTGACATATAGGGACCATCTAGGACTTCCTCCCATGGTGGAGGGTCCTACATTTTTAACTTTATAGATGAATTCTTAAGGAGTTGATTTACAAATAGAAAAATAAATATTATGTTTTTAAACCTTTAAAAATAGGAATAAAATAGTTGAAATCATATTGAGAAAAATATTAAAACAACAAGAACTGATAATGGATTTGAATACCTATTTGTTGAGTATATCTATCTCTCTTACTCTGATGGTGTTGCAAGACACCAAACTGTTAGGGACCCCCAATATATTGGTCTTGAAAAAGAATGAATATATATTTTAAATATATTTCAAACTATTCATGATTTCTTTGGTTTACCTAAAACCTTTTGGTAAGATGTTTCCACTGAGGAAGTTTACCTTATAAATAGGTTACCTTCCAAGGTAAATCAATTTAATTCCCAGAAGATCATCGAAATAGAAAGTCTCCATAATAAAATTACATAAGAGTGTTCATATTCACTACTAATGCACATATAAAAACTAATAATCATGAACCTGGAGCCCTTAAATGTATCATTATAATGTATCCTGATGGCGTTAAAGGTTATAAAAATTGTGTTGATAAACCCAGTTACCAAGAGTACATCATCAGTAGATATGTGGTGGTCCATTAGTTATGTTATTCAAAATAAAATTCTATCACATCTGATAGTAATGATCTAGTACATGAATAAGATAATGATATAGATCCTCCATCTTAATTTTAGGCTACATTCTATCACACTCCACCTGATCCTCATCATGTTACCTGAGCTAATTCTAGATCCAATTTTTATATAGATTTAGAACATGAACCTAATTCTTGTAATATAGACTATCAGTTAACCCTAGATTGAGATAAGTGGGTTCCTAGACCTCCTTATTATTTAATTCAATTTGATATGGATTCTTTTTCCATTAATGTTTCCCATGATCTTTTTAATGACGATCCTTCAGATCGACAATCTAGCCCTTAACAAAAAATATTCATAACATTGGATCATTTAGACGGATGAAGAAATTCATTCCTGATGTAAAATATTATGCTTTTTCTATCATTGATAAACCATCCAATTATAAACTAAATATATTTAAGTGGATTTATAAAATATTTGAAGAATACACTACTGAAAATTAAATTATATTTAAATGAACATTTGTTGCTAAGGGATTCCTTGAATGAGATGTAATAGAATATTCTAAAAAAATTCCCCAATTTTCAAGATCTCTTCAATAAGGTTGTTACTTTCCTTTCAACTTATTATGAGCTTTATTTTTAATAACATGATCTTGAAACTACCTTCATTAATGGTGAATTAAATGAAAAATATTACATGAATCATCCCTATGGTTACACTAAAGAATTAAAATCCTACCATGTTTTTTTTGAAAATTTCATTACATGGTTTGAAAAAATATTCAATGAAATGGTATAGAAAATTTGACTATTTTAGGCATGAAAATAATTTTACATGTAGACAGTATGATGCTTGTGTTTATTTTAAGTCAATTAAAAAGAGCAAGATATTCCAAATATTTTATGTTGATTATATTCTCATTATTTGTAATAATATAAAATTTTTTACTGCTGTAAAATCTCATTTAAAAGAAATGTTTGAAACAATGGACATATGGGATGGTAAGAATATTCAGGGGTAGAAATAATTACAGATAGACCAAACAAACTATTATATTTTTTACAGTATGCATATGTTATAAAAATACACAAACCAACATGTTTAAATATCTCAATAATGTAAGTATACCTTTAGGATAGCACTTTAATCATTCTTTATATCAATAACCTGCTTCATCTATTGATACTCAGTTTATTTCTAATATTCCCTATCTAAATAGATTTTGTATAATAATTTTTAATATGATATGCACTTGTTCTAATATTTCTTTTGAAATCTAATCTCTTTGCGATTTTATGTCACAAACAAGGAATCAACCTTAGAATTCTCTAAAGTGGATACTTGTATATTTGTCTTGTAATGCTAATTTGTATTTATGTTTGGAAAATTTTTTGGATAATACTCAATTAATTGATGTATATATAGATGTTAACTACACCAGAAATAGTAACAGTTTAAAATTATTGACTATTTATGTAATCACTTTTTGTGGAGGGATCATTTCCTGGAAGTGTAATATGTAGTTTGTGGTTGCTTTATCAACCATAGAATTAGGATATATTTCCTTATCATATGTTCTTAAGGAAGTCTTATGGCTTAAAATTTTTGACGATGGACTTAAATTTTATAATTTTGTTGTTAATGTATATAGATATAGTCTCTATGTATTACATTTATCTAAGAATTTATTTTTCCATGATAAATCCAATCACATAAGAATTATATTAAATTTAAATAGATATGTAATATAATATGGAATCATATGTGTCAATAAGATACACACTGATGATAACACTGTGAATAATTCTACTAATTTTTTGGAATTATCTAAATTGAAATATTCCTTACATAGGAAGAATTTTGTTACTATTTAATAACTTTAGATAAAATAATATCACCACTTTCAATTGAAAATAGATTCGATTTGTGAAATTATGTGTTTTTATGTTTGTTTTCATATTTATATCACATTATTATTATTCTCCCATTTTAATTTGTTTAGTATCATGCATGAAAAATATTGGATTTTTTTAATTATTATCAGTTTTAATCTATTGATATTCTCCTATTATGGACCCCTACTTACCATTTGGGAACGTATGATATTTGGACAGCTTATTCTGCCTACATCTGATGTTATCATGTGAGTACTGAGTCAGTGATCCACATATACATTATCTTATTGATGTTGATTAAATTTTATGCCTATTGCATCAGTGTCGTCCATCAATGTTAACAAAACTCATTACTAAAACTTCAAATCTGTGTCAGTGAGGATTCATGGAGTTTTTTAGTTATGTGTACAATTTCACGGAATAATGGGTGTTATGTGGAAATTATGACCCCTACACCCCGTTCATTCATATCACTAATAGTTTGGCCAGATTGGTTTTTTTCTCACTTCGTATCTAGAACCCCAGCTCCAAAGACTCCAGTTCTCTTAGTGGGTATTCCTCATGCCTGTTATCCTACTACATACACTGTTTGTGTACTACATTGGGGGAGATCCTACAATTGAATAATTTGTTGAATAAGATATGTTTCCTAGATATTGAGTTAAGTGTGGTTAAAATTTTGACTAAGTGAGAACCATTACCTCTACGAAACCTAAGAACAAATTCATCTTCACCAGCACAACTTCAAGATATCAATACCTCCAAACTTTTACATCAAGCATTATAAGATTTTCTATAAATTATATTTATTATCTTCTTTGTGACTATAAATATTAGGTCTCAGTTTATTTTATAAGTATCTTATTTTTATAATCATGTTCTTATTTCAGAATTAATAAAATTTGTGTTTCAGGGGTGGTTCTAATCACACACAAAGTTCTAAACCAATATAATGCATGTAAATATTTCATTCTTTACTGTTTTTTTTCATTCTCGTATCTTGAATGGTTTGTTCCTATTTTATTATAATTCTATGATAAAAACCCTAAATGACCCTTTTTTGGGTCACATGTTCTCCTCTAGCTAGTGCACCTTACCCATAAAATATTCAATCCCATGTCACATAGATGTTTTATGGGGCGTCCCACACCACTCAGTTATAGCCCCATTCGCTAAAAATGTGTGAATGATTAATGCTCAACACCCACATAGGGTGAACTGAGTAAATCCAACATGACTCACATTTATCCCAACATGGGAGATGGATTTGAATTGCGTTGATAAGAAAATGAATAGTGTTTGAGTTTGATGGGACTTGAGCCTCAGCTAGTTCACCCAGGTAGAAAGATGGTAGAAATTGATGTACCACTCGATTAACCCATAGTGGTTTTAATAATATAATTAGTAATATAAGTATTAATATAAAATAAAATTAATTATAATCAATAATATAATCAATAATATAATTAATAATATAATTAATAATATAATTAATAATATAACTAATAACTCATAATGTAAATAGTATTATAATTAATAATTAATAATATAATTAATGATAATTAATAATATTTTTAATAATATAATTAGGAGTATAATTAATAATGAATTCAATAATATAATAATTAATTAATATTGTAATTATTAATATAATTAGAAATATAATTAATAGTTACTAATATAATTCATTATAAATAATTATAATTAAAAATATAATTACTAATAATTATTAATAGAATTAGCGTGATTGGGGATCACACTTCATCCTCTTCCACCAAGGAAGTGTCAACTCCGTTCACACTTTCTTAGAATGGAGGAGTAAGGGTAAACCCTATTCACCCTTCTCAAAATTTACAAAGGAGGCATGAACAGGGTTGACACCTCTTTCCAGCCAAATTCTATAAAAGGGGTGTGCCCCCCCCCCCCAATTACATTCTTCTTCTCTATTTTATGTTGAAAATAACTGGATAAATTCTTTCTCAAAAAATATTTATGGATTTTAATAAGGTAAAATATATATTTAAAATTTTAATTTTATAATTTTAATTTTTATTTTTTATGATTTATTTATTTAGTATTTTCATATTCGTGATTGTTTGGATGTATTAAGTAGTGTGTTTTGTATTATTTAATTTATGAATGAGTTATTTTTTGTTGTGTCATATAATTTATATAGAATGTTTAGGAAATTTAAATATTGTGTTTATATAATTGAAATGTTATGTATAAAAAGTAATTTATAAGGAAATAAGTTTTTTGAAAAATATCTATATTCGTAACCTAAATGGTGAGTATTTATATTTCAATAGATTTATATGTATATAAAATATGTTATATTTAAAGTAACAAAAATTTAAATCATAGCATTCTATACACATAGGTAAATAACTATATATATTATTAAAAATTCATTAGTTATATTAATTATCATATTAAAAATTAATAAATTATATGTGTAATATATTTTTTTGTTAATGGTATAAAAAAGGTTAACAATAATTAATAATCTAAAATAACATTATATATAAATAATTTTTATTTTATCTAATAAAGTATGAAATATTATTACTTACATTATGGAAAGTAGATATATATATATATATACATTTGAAATTTTATAAGATTGAAAATAACATAAGTTTATAGTATATTAATGGTTTTTATGTATTTATAAATTATATTAAATTTTATTTACTATAATAATAATTTAAATTATAAAAAATAAATTTTTTAAGTATAATAAATAATTCATATAAGTAATAACGTATAAAATATATTTACTTATATTTTGGTTAGTATAATAATATCAAAAATATTATATATAATTATGCAATTTTATAAAATTTAAAATGACATAAGTGTATAGTAATTTAATGGTTATTATTTAAGTGTAAATTATATTAAATTTAATTAAATTTAATAAATGCTATTATTAAAAAAAATATACATACACACATTGAAAAGTTAAAATTTTGGAAAGAATGTGTTAATATTTATTATATATTAAATTTTGTGATTGGTAAAGTTATATAATATGTAGAACCTAATAAGGATACCAAAAAAACATGTCAAGATTATTATGTGATGACTGATCTTGAGATGACCTACCAATGCATAGTATAAATTTCATGTCTTTTTTTGTATGTGGTTATATAATTTGTAATAATTACATTTTCATTTCTATGTTGATGACATGTGAGTCATCCCTCTCTAAGTACATAAGGACTTCTGTGTCTTCCAAAAAAATTTTATGTATTTTATACCCCTAGACCCCAAAACCTGTATGTGAGTAAATTTTAAATAAAAATTTGTTCTACAAGGAGTGTTCAACAAGAGGTTTTTTTGTTTGAAAGGAGATAGGTGCTATTTTAAATATTTGATAATAGATATTTTAGGAGTTCACCCATAGGTTTCAGTTTTTTTAATAGATATTGATAAACTAACCCATAGAATAAGTCTCAAGATAAATTCATATTTATTTATTCATAAGTATTTAAAATTTCTGAAACATTTTACAATATGGTATAAAAATATATAACATTATATTAAATTTTATTTAGTAATAATATCATCGTCAATATACTTCAACAGATAGGTTATTTATATTGATCATGTTTTTAGTTATAGTTTTTCACATGTAACAGTGAAAAATACTCATGACATTATGGATATAAATTGATGTATATTTATATATATTATTTGTTAAATATAGTAACTAAAGTTATATAAATTATAACATCATAAATATCTCAAAAAAAAGTTATAAATATCGAATGCTTACTGATATTGAGATGACTGTCTACTATATAATTGAAATTTCATGTTTTATTTTTTTGTTTCTTATTATTTAATTTATAATAATTGGATGATCATGGGATGATCAATCAATGTATGATTGATAATCCATGTCATGTTTTTTTAGTAACATAATTTTTAATAATTTCATTTTGTTTTCCTCATTGATGACCTATGTGTCATCCCTCTATCTAAGTATGTAAGGACCTATGTGTCTGCTTAAAAAATGTTATGTATTTGAAAAACCTATACCCCATAACATTAATGTGAGTATCATTGTAATAAAATTTTGTTGGAAAAAATCTATTGATGATGGAAACTGAATTATTACACCATTCCTGAGAAGTGACTGATGTATACTGAAATCAGAGCTAATAGACATGCAAGGATCCCCCTTAGGTTTCTATTGGTTTATTAATTAATTATAAAAAAATCTATAGAAAAACTCTTATAATCGTGTCAATTATTAAATCATAACCAATTTAAAGAATTTCAAATTTTCATGATTTAGTATTTAATATTTTATTAATTATTATTTTCTAGGTAATCATGTGTTCTAAGATATATTGCAATGGTGAGATAATTTTTACTGATATGGGTTTTAGATATTGTTTTCCACATACAAGAGTGGGAAATATTTATGATTTTGTGACCTTGAAGGAAGTTCATAAGAAGATTCATAGTTGGTTAAAACTATGTGTTGATCAATCAATTACTTCAACAACATTTCGATATATTCAATATCCTGAATGATTATAGAACATTGAGTATCCTATGGTTGATGATGAGGATTGGATGTATACATCATTATTATTAAAGAAACATTTTATTAATGGTCTTATGGAATTATATGTGGTGATTTATGATACTAATGGGCTGTAATATACTACAATAGAACCATGTTTTCTAAGCTCTGTGGAAGTCGGTCCTTCAAAACACTCTCATTCATTACCTTCTCATATGAATCATATGATAGAAACAAATTATGAATAATATGATCAATATTTGGAAGGGTGTGTAGTGGAAATACCTATGTATACTAATAATATATTGAATGATAGTTTCTCTAAGGATTAAGTATCTTTTGATGTATCATATATGATACGGGTGAGGGTGATGTGGGGAAAAAAACATCTGAGGCTCTTTTGATAGATAGAAATCCACCAATTAGTGGTAATTATCCTTCAGTATTGACTTCCTTAACTGAAGTAATGTCACATGCCCAACATTTTGATTGGGATTTCATTTCACCGAATAAGGAATTACCAAAAATTATAGGAATAGATATTCATCAAATGATAACACTATCTATGTCAGTAATATGTTTGGAAAAAAAGTAGTCACATGAAATTTGATATATCAATAACACATAGAGTGGAATTTCACATCTGTGGTTGATGAGTCAAAGAAGGAAAAACATATCATTATATGGGAAAAATATGGTCTAGAATGTAAATTCTGATTGAGATCAATTTATGATAAATTATTTTCATCTTGGAAGATAAGAAAATTAGAAGTCCTACACACTTGTGTACATCTAAGATTATCAAAGGATCACTCTTCAATTTATATAGAGTTTCTATCAACAATTATTGTAGAGATGATATGAACGTGTCAGGATGTTCCCATGTCCCTTGTTTAGGAATGAATACATTTGCATCTTAACTATAAGATATCATATGTAAAAGCATGTAATGGAAAAAAGTCAATTGTAGAAGTGTATGGTGATTTGGATGAATCATTTGCAATGTTTCAAAAGTTATGGAATTTTTTTATCTCAATAATTAGATTATTTATCATTGGTATACTATTGAGTATGTTTCATTCAATCACTGAGTTGATCAAGAAAAGGTGAATTTAAATAGGATATTTTGGGAATTTAGTCCATGCATTTTTGTTTTTCCCTATTGTAAACAATTCATTCAGCTTGATGGATCCTTCCTTTATGGAAAGTATATAGGTGTTCTACTTATTTCAGCCACACATTATGGAAATCGTGATCCTCTACCACTTGAATTTTCTATTGTTGAAAAATGAATTTTTTTAATCCTATTGTTTGTTTTTGTCATGTATATGAATTCATGTCACACAAAACCAGGGAGTGTGTTTGATATCTGATAGTTATAGTGCGATTATAGAGGTCGTTAATAGTTATGTCGTTTAATGCAGAGAACCAAATTCTTATCATTGAAATTGCCTTAGACATATTGAAACTAATGTTCATAAGCATTTCAGATATGAGGCAATAAAGAAGGCGATCCTTAAGTTGGGTATGTTTTTTCAAAACATTCATTTTTTTGAAATAAAATATAATGTCAAATTAAATAAAGTATTCACTTATGGTTTTATCATACGATCCCCAATAATAAAGGTTTGATCAATGTATTGAAGAAATTATCAGGGATAATATATATATATATATATATGTGAATATATGATGCAGAAATCAATGGATAAATGGTCATTATCATTTTATTACTATATAATATATGGCCATATGGCCACTAATAATGTGGAGTTCATAAATGGGGTCCTCAAGGGTGTTCACAAACTCTGGATCATAGGTTTAGTGTAAGATACAGTTTTTAGATGTGTTCACTAATTTTTTGAATGGTTCTAATAGGCCTATCTATGGATAGAAAATGGAAATCATTTTAATCAACATTTCTAAAGTGACATTGATTGGACACTACACAATGCATCAAGATGGAGTGTTCTAACATTTGACTAGGTAAAAAGCTTCTTTCAGGTAAGATAGTTCTACGAACAAGTTACTTGTAACAGTGGTCGAGTGTTGGAGGTCATATTGGATAAGAATTAAAAAAATTATGGGAACAAGAGCCTCAACCTAGTTGGTGTGGAATTAGTAAGAGCATCCAAGAGAACCGAGATCAAAACCAAGTGGAGGGATAATTTCCAGGCTACTCTAGCAGTATTGTAGCAGTTACTATAGTGGGTACTATAGCAGTTACTATTTGGTGCTATAGCAGCTAGAACTATTCACCTGTTTGGGCTTTCAGGCCACTAGTTTTGTCTTCATGGCCATTAAGGCCTTTTTTTCCACCCAAGGCCTTCTGGACAGTAAGTATTTAGGGCCACCACAAGGCCTTCAGGCCACCTCAAGGCCTTCAATCCTCCTCAAGACCTTTGTTATAGATGGTCAATGCAGTTTCCCCATATAGAATCTACAAAAAAAGTATCCCTAGAGGAGGATTCAGAGCAAGAACACTCACCAGAGAAGAACCAATATATTTGGAAGAATGAGAGGGTAAGAAAACTCCATCAGGACCATCCTGTGCTTGAACGAGAATCTTATCCAGATGACCATGCGAAGGTGGAGAGCTACCATCACGATATAGATGATAGGGAGTGGCATTTCCTTGTATTTATAGTCTGGTTGAATTTCCTAATACCTTCAGGTCATCTAATATATCATAAGCCTAAGGGTCATGTAATCTCTAAGTCTACAGGACTTGTAAGGGTTCCCCCTCATCCCATGAATGGGTGGTTATCAAAAATCAATAAAACAAGGCCTTCGAGCCATTATGAAAATTACAATAATTATGGAAATATCAAATATTGATATATCCTTGTTCACATATTTTTTTAACATTTTAATCGGTAAACATATCATGGAAGCCCTATGTTGACCTAGTGTATCGCATGATCACTATGGTTAATTGTTATAGTGCATCTTGGATGCCTGTCAGTGACCTTAATTAAATCACATTATCTACTCATCATTGGACTTTCATCCCTCATGTTTCTTGTTTTCATAATTGTGTTTTTTTTTCATTTATATTTTGTTCAATTTCTATCATTTTTGAAATTATAGGCTGGAAATTACTAGGTTCTTCGCCCAAGAAATACAAAATTCTACTAAAATCATAAATGAAATGGACTAGACTCGACAACTGGGAGGGGGACTATGATGTCAAATTTTCACACAGAAAGGCATACTCGTAAGAGTTGTCCCCAAGTGTTAGTATATATCTCCACTTCCCATAATCCATGATCAATTTTATTTATTTTATCATAAAGGTTTATATTTTTTTTGTATTTAGATGTTTCATTAATAAATCATTTTATTTCAAACTTTCCCCATTTCTGACATTTTTCAACTATGGTTTGTTTCATTTCTTGATTCTATTAGAAATAATTTTGTGATACTATAAATATTAAAAAAAAAGAAATAATAAAAATGAATATATCATGATACCACATGTTCATTTCCGTTTTTTCTTCATGGATGATTTATATAAAAATATTTATAATAAATTAACTTCATTAGAGAAAAATAAAATACGAAATTCAAAGACTAAAACAATAAAATCAATGAAATATATATTTTTACCTTTTTTTCATCATAATATCAAATTATACATTCTATTGTTTTACCAAATTTTTCTAGTTTTAGATTTTTAAAAAATAATTTAAAATTTTTATTTGATTCACTATAAAAATAATGATGATATCATTTGTTCTGATGGTAGATCCCCCATTGATCACATTCAAGGCTAGGCATGTTTCATGGATGGTTTTGGAGGTATGTACATTCCTCCTTCTATTGAATAGTTATCTTATCATTTTCATCATGTTTAACCACCTCCCATTATCATCCCATATCTTCGTTGTGCTGGTTCTATGGCGTAGGTATGTGCGACTTCACCTTTTTCACCCATCATCTCATTTTTTTGCTCATAGGGAGAAGGAGGTTGGAGTCACATACATTATAGTTTATAGAGGGGTAGATGTCTATTACACTATGGGATGTTTCCATTATGTTGGTACTCCCCATCGATGGTGTGACTATGACAAGTTGAGTTGGTACATATCGGTTTGATATGGTTCATAGATTGCTGGGCATTGAGGTCTATGATGATGGAATGTCCATTGTCAATACTAGATTACACAATCTATGTATAGACCAGTAATTTTAACATCTAGTATAGGATTACGATGAGATCATCGTGATGTGATTTTCATGTGCCTACATTTTGGTGTCGATTAGTGGAATGATTTTTGTTGATCATTCCACTATATTTATGCATCTTATGTATTTAAATTTACTGGAGGACTTGGCCTATGCAAGATGGTATAGATGGGGGTCTTCATGACTCACATATACAAACATGGTGTTATTCATCGCATGTTTCACCGATAAGATAAAGATCACATGATGAGTTATTCATATAAATATGTGGATATGGGATCGCATCCCCCTCTTAGCTTCACATGCTCCTGCAACATTTTGTGCTAATATTTTAATAGAGTCTCTATGCTAATGAGGTATGTTATTCCTAACATATAATGTATAAATCAATTTTATAACTTTATATTATGAAATATAACTATAAAAATTTTATCTCTATGTGGAGTTAGGAACATTAACATTCATACATAGTTAGGAATGATGTCTATGTCTATAGACATATATTGGAATGTCTTCGGCCAGAAGATATAAGTGGTTTTATTAATATAGTTAAATATTTATTTTGTACTGTATATGTCTTAATTGATTAATTTATTATCATATTTTTAGATTAGATTTATTCTATATACTAGTGATATCATCCAGAGTCTTCCACACTATTATACGGTGATTCTTGTTCCCAGCTCCTACATCGCTCCTTGGATTCATTTTCCTATTGTTTAGTGGCATCAGACTGACAAAGTTATTATGTAGTTCAGATTCCATAAACCCATTACTATATCATCTAGTCAGATAATTTCACTTTAATAACTCGATATTTCATTGAAGTAAGACTTTGATTGAAGTAGGAATCATGCAAGATAAATTGATCTATGGGACATATGACATGAGTCCCGATTATGAGGGGCAGAGACAATGCATATGAATTTATTCGATTTTCTGGATTATGTGACCTGGTACTATAGGTCCCCAACCATATTTCTTACATGACATGGATGGGGATTTCATTACATGGTTTTCGTTATTCCTTTAAAAATTGAAAATATTTTTCATTAACATTACTTAACAGCAAAATTTGTTATCACATGATGCTTTTACCACCCATCTCCAATACATCCCTAATTCAGTAGTGGGAGGTGAATTTGACTTGGAATATTTTCATAGATCTATAATTGAGTTGGTTCCTCCCATTGATGAGATTTATTATGGGATTTTATTTGATCCTCCACACAATTATTAGGCTGCTAAGCCTGGTATGAATGTTCAATGGGGTAATGACCATGTTATGGTGGTTGATGTTTCATAAGAGGAGGGTGTTTATCATGATCATTTAGTTACTTCTCCAGCTTCTCAGTCTTAGCCATAGGAAAAAACATAGAAATGGGATGCTAGCATGACATATTTTATTGCACAAATATATGTTGATTGGTCTAACCTGTATACTTTTTAGACTCCAATTTATAGGAAACGACATCACATTTGCCTTCTTAATCATATGTTGGTGAGAGTTCCATCTAGGATCTATTATCGATAGAGGTGGGATAGGGTACTAGTGGCGAGACTATACATCCACCACCTTCCATATAAAATGAGTTGGAGGTGGGTGCCAAATAGAATATATAGGATTAGTGTGTGCCAAAACAACGATGTATAAAGACACAATGTGGACACATCTTATATTTTCCTGGATGTGGAAGACAGGATCATCTAGGCCACAAACGTAGATTAGATTGGTGATACATATTATATGTTCTTGAAATAATTAATTATACATTAGTTAGAAATATGTTAATATATTACATAATGTTTTGTAAATCAATTAACTGATATAATTGGAAATTATAATAAATGATTTTCAACAAATAAGAAAGAATTAATATTAAGAACTTCATTGGTAATACTAATAATTACTATTTTATATTAATATTAACACTTAGTATTGTTATCCATAAATATTTGATAAATAATATTCTTAAATTTATTATTAAATATCACTAAAATTTATTATTTTGGATTCAATAAATATTATTACTATTTAAAAATTAATTTAATATGATTATTTATTATATATAATATAGATTATAATACTACATATTAATAAAATAAATATTCAACATAAATTTATTATTAAATAGTAACTATATCATTAAATATGACTATAAATAAATTAAATATTAATAAATATTAATAAATATTACTATGTATTACTAAATTTTAATAAATATTCCTAAATATTAATATTAACTTAAATTTAATAATATTTATCAATATTTATGAAAATTTATTTAATGGATATCTATTATTTATTAATATTTATTAATAATCATTAATTTTTTTTAATATTTTTTTAACATTTATTAATATTTAATAAATATATTTTCTTTATATTCATTAATATTTATATTCTTAATAAAAGAGGGTTTCACCCACAACATGTTAAAAAATTATTTACATTTAAGAATATTTATTTAAAATTTATTAATATTTAAATGATATTTTTTAATATTCAGGAATAATTATTAATATTTAATATTTTTTATTAGTTTTTAATTTTTATTTAATAGTATTTAGAAATGTTGAAAAATATGTTTTTTCTACTAATTTTTTTAGTATTTTATTTATATTTTAGATTATTTAATTAATATGTATTAATATGTATTTATATTTATTAATATTATATAAATATAGATGAAATATTTATTTATATTTATTTATATTTAATTAAATTTTATTAATTTTATTAATATTTATTTATATATTTAATTATATTTCTATTCATTTATATTTTTTAGTAATATTTATAATTAAAACAATTCTCGAGGAAGAGTGAACGACATTCACTCTTCCTTCAGAAAACTCTCATAGGAATCGTGAACCATGTTCATGCTTCTCCAAACCTATTTTTTAAAATAACTCAAACCCTATAAATTTTTATTTAAAAAAACCCATTTAAATCATTTATCCAAAGAAAACACACATCATGGTGAAACAATAATAGGGATGATGACCAAACTATGAAGATGAAACCTTTTTCTTGAACATCATAGTATAAAATAGATTGATATTCTAAGGATGAACAATGGATGGTAGAGAATAAACCAAACAAATTTGAGTTCGAGGGAAGATTATGAAATAATCATTTATCTTGGATAGAGCATCAATAATAAGGCGTCGATTAGATTGTAAGGGGTATATTGAATTATAATTATAGCGGGAGACTAATAATGACTCTGGATATGTTCATATATTTATCAAATAATTGAAATGGATATTGAGCATCAACAAAACAGGATGAAGAAAACCCTAAAATTGATTTAATACCGATATTGATTTGGGGGAGAACCACATTATAATGGGGGTGTGTCTAGAACCAAATTATAAGGATACTATAGGTGATATCATATAATATTACACCCACTATGGAATATTCTGAGGAATAAATCATGATTGACATCATGTCTTACTGATGGATCTAGGATAAAGATCTACAACCCATGTCTGTTCATGGTTATTGATAGATGTCAACAGGATCCTGGATATCGGAGATTGATACTAGTGTTATAATAAAGTTTAATCCTAGTAAATAAATGAGATTATTAAAGTTAATATGATGGTGTACTAAAATCTTAATTTTGAACTAACTAAGAAAAATAAATTCATGTTGATGGACTTGTTGATAGAGGTTGAAGTCAGAGGTGATAAGAAGATTGATGAGGGAGGTCAAACAGTACTGTGACAATGTGGATATAATTTACGGAGGTTATGTATTGGTCAATAATGGAGGTGGCATAAGGGATATGACGTGAGTATTTCATAATTGTCAGTTTTAGAGGTCACATATGGGTGATGAAGTAGTATATAAGTGTCATTTCATATTTGGTATGGGTCATTATAAGGTTGTGTATAGATAAAAATTTGTTTAAAGGTAAAAAAATGTGAATGAAGACTTATAAGGTTTGAACAACTAACATTAGGTTCCTCTATATTTCAACTGAACAATGTCATGGTACCAGGGAGGAAGTGTTAAAATCCGAGTGCAATTGAAGATTATAGTTTTTTTTGATATTTTCTAAGAGTCTATTTGTTCCTAGAAATAAATTTTTATTCATTGTATTTGGAGATGTAACTATTTCAAATGGGTTGTTTGTAGTTGTTTGATGAGATTAAATTCAATCACATGGGAGTAACTGTGTACAATAAAAGCTTCTACATGGTATCTATTTGAACTAAGACCACGGTAATTAATTTCTCAAGTAAGTTCGTTAGAAATTAAAAAAACTGAGAATCGAAAATGAGGATGGTGGGAATCCATAATCCATCATTCGTCAAGGGAGTATGTAGAGGAGTAGAAATAAAGAATCTAAGAAGATGGAATTGTTCTGGGATCTGGATTATAAATAAAATATTTGAGAGAAGATTATTTCCCACCTTCTATTTTTACAGTGTTATTCTATTTCAAAATTCATTCATTCATTTTTGCTGTTCTTTCATTTCTGATCAATAATAGATAAATAAAATAGGGGAAATTTCATTGCAATGAATTTGAATTTATAAATTATGTTCCCCAGTAAAAACAATTGTTTCATATCAATTTCTATTCAAAGTTCATTCTTTAATTCATTATTTGTATCGTTTTTACACTAATATAAGGAAAAATACATGACGATATTGATCTTTTAAACTCTTAAATGATTATTTAAGTACCATAAATTTTAGAAGGTATATATTTTGTTTTAAAAAATTGAACAAATTTACTCCTATGTAATGACTGAGAGATCATCTCAATGTAGATAAAACTAAGATGTGTTTTACACTGAAGAGAGATCTTAGTTGATTATCACCATTTTTAAAGCATCTATATAATTGAAACTAACTTTAGAGGAATAAAAAACATCCTCTTCTCAACTCAATATAGTTTGAGAGCCTGATGTTTTATTGGGTTTCTATAATTTCTCTTTTCCTTATAATTTCTTGTGTTTCACCAGTATTTTCCAATTCATTTTTATATAATTTCCACACTATTTCCCTGTTTACATGTAGTTTTTTGTGAGTTTTTTTTGTTATATTTAAGAATATTTTTGGTCATAAATATTACTTTATCCTTCTATAAAGAATCAAAACCCCACTCACCAATATAATACTTATAATTCAAAATTAGTGTCTTATAAATAAAAAGTTTGTTTTAATTCATTGAAATCCATAATCAAATGTAGGTATTGTTTTCATGGAGGGAACTTCTATTCAAATAAAAAATCATTTAATTTATTTTTTAAAATTAGAAAAATTAACTAAAAAGACATTAAAAAATAATTAAAAAACATTATGAATATATGCTTGAATGTAACCTTAATGTGATGTTTTTGAACAATTTGAACCCGAAATAATATTCACAGTAAGAAATATTTTATAGAAGAACATGTAATATTTTTTCTTGAAATAAAAATACATTTTTCATCCCTTAGGAATAAGAATAATGCTGAAATTGAAAATAAGACTCTGAAATTCTGAGAGTTGTGGTGGAAAATGAAAATCTAGGTGCACCTTTACCTAGGAATTAGAACATTAATAGGCTTAGGTTTAGAGATTTCAATCATCCCACTAATTCAAATATTTCATTATGCATTCATTTATCCCAAATGTTTATGAATTTTGAGATGAATTAATCATACCTATCTATGTTACCCTCCATTAATGGTTATCCCAATGAGGATTCTTCTAAATTCATTAGATATTTTAATTGAATAATCTCAAAACATCCTCTTCATGGGATTTGCGAGGAGTAGATCTGGTTGAGAGTATTCCCATTTTTTAAGAGTGAGGATATAGGTTGGACCTGGTATTTATATGAGGAAAAATTTGATACATAGGATTATCTCTTCTATTTGTTTTTAGGAAAATTTTAACCTAGGAAGACCACCACTGAAATGTGGCATAAAATTATCAGTTTCCTTCAATATGATAATGATAATTCCCATGTATCATGGGATATGTTTAGATAAATTTCTATAAAATGTCACAATCAATATATTCACCATCATCTCCTAACATATACATTCTATAATAACTAGACTCCTTACAATAAAATATTATTGATCAATATTGTGGTTTGGAATTCAAAAAAATGACTTCTAAAAAGATAAAAAAATATTTAACAAAAATTAATAGAAGAAAAAACTTTAAATAATAAGGAATAGAGTAATTCATAGGGGTTCAATGAACTCATAATCTTATGTAGTTAATTAAAATTCACATAGGGATATGTTTTGAAACTGTGGGGTGAATGTTCATGCTCAAACTTTCATTCCCAACATTGATATCTCAATGAAACCTAAATAGAGTTCAATTTTTTTTACCTTAGGTATAAATACTAGCAGTAATGAACCATTCTCGAATCATTAAAATTATGGATACATATATTACCCAAATCAATATTGGATAGAAAAATGTGTATTGAAACTTATTAAAGGTCCTGATTTCTCATTTCAGCAAAGGAATCATTTTCAAAAAACTACAAGACCTTTAAATTATAATTCTAAACTAGTATGGTTGTTTATACAATTGATTAATAATGTTGATTCTCAACAATCCATTGTCTACAATTTAACAGTTCAAATGGGAGAAATTGCTAAGGAATTGGGATAAATATGAACGTCTAAATTTTCTAGTACAAAAAATCATAATCTAATATATAATTTCCGGGATGTAACTAATAATCATGTATTAAAAGGCCTAAACATGTTATTAAATATTATAGGTATGTCTAAAAAATGTTTTATATAAACCAGTAAATGAAAATATTATAAATTCAATATTTGTATATTTGGATATAAACTTCCAAACTAAACATTATGGAGAATATTCAACTGAAAAAACCAGTGAAAAAAGTAAATTATGTGGGATTTTTCTTTAAATCATGAAAAAAATAGGTTTCGTGATAAAGAGATTAATAAACTAATTTTAAAAATTTATAACCATATCATACCTTTTCCCCAAATATTTAAAAATTACTTTGAACCCAATTAATTGTAATTCATTCATGTGTCTATGAAATTTAGCACTAACATGCCTTTTTGACGCAAAAAATATTCCATCCTTTATAATTTTTTAAAAGGTTCTTAACCTTCAAGAATAATTTGTGAGTGTTTAGTGTCATTAATCTCACTATGGATTCTTTTGAAATTATTTATAAATAGTTACTATAAAAATTGAAAAACCGTGGAATCTATTTTATTTCATGAATAATAAGATTATGTGAGGAAATAAAATGTCTTTCTTACTTGGGATCTATCATCAATCATATACTATACACATTGTTTCAAAATACTGGTCTTAGGGAATTATATCCAAATTCTATTTCTCTATAGTTTTATGAAAGGTCACTTATTTATAGATATAGAATGGTACATAATTAGTTAGTTAATTTAGTTAATCTCACGTTACCAACTTATTTTCTTAACATTAATATGGACTGTGACAACCATGTTTTTGTCATTCTAAGGAGACCTTTCATAGCCGCTACTAGGGCTGTTATTGATGTTTCAAAAGGTAAACTAACTCTTTAATATAGTGATGATCAACAATAGTTTCATGTTATTAAAGAGTATACACTTATGGTGTGATGTAAACAGATTTATTTTTCCATATATGATTTTAGAGATAATATTAGAGATGAAAATCATTATCCATATGAAGATTTAATCAAATGATCAGTTGATAAACATTATCATGTGAACTTTATTGATTTTGTATCCAATATAAATCTAGAAAGGAAAAGGTGGATTTATAGAATGTTTAGAACAATCATTGATAATAACCAAGAGATGATAAAACTATAAAAATGGTTATATTTTATATAATATCACTTAATATGTTACTCAACATTCATAGCCACCAATTTAGGAAACCCTTTCCTATAATCCAAATTTGGAGTAAGAATTTCATGGTAATCTTCTTGAATTATGTCATCCTAAATATAAGTGTTTTGTGTCTATGTTGTAGAGTTAAGAATCCTCTAGGTATGTATAAAATTCTTTGTTAGTTCATTCTATAAATCATGATGGTTGTCAGTTTAAAATAATATGTTTTCTAGAATGTTTCACACATGTAGTCTTTGATGATGCCCATGATGACTTTACATATTCTCCTAAGAAATTATATTCTATTGATACTTATTTGGAATATAAAGAAAAAATCTTCTATAAGTAATTTGAAACATTTTAATATGATAATTATGAGATTTTATTTTATAAATATGTTTTTTGAAAAGTTCATTATGGTTGTGAGAAGGTTATAATATGTTTGAACCTAATTTTGAGTTCTTAAAAGATCTTAATTTTATTAAATACCTAGAATAACATTATGGTTATCTTTTAAATTCTTATAGGTTGTGCAATTTAATTTTTTTACCGATTAGTCAAAATCGGGACATATTCACAGTGATGGACTGCAATAATAGTTCCTTAATTGATTATGGTTTTATTATATTGGTATAAATGTTTGATAAAGTCATCTAAAATAAAAAATTAAGTTGAATTCATAAATTAAATCATTCCCCTTAATTATCATGGTTAGTTAATTTCAAGAATGGGTCTTGATGAAGATGAAAAAATTAGTATTATCTAGGAGGAATACCAGGGTTTATTAAATTTTACTTTTTTTATTTTCTAAATAATTTTCCCTAACTTTGTTCCCAGATAGCTTTGGATCTTCTCTCCTCCCATTCATGTGGTTATATGATGAAATTTTTAAAACCAGTTGGATGATTATTATTCACTTGTATAAGGAGACGAAATATTTAGTAACATACTTCAATCTCCCTTGAATATTGTCTGTGGATATATTCTTTCTTAAACACAAATCTATTAATTCTTATGTTTTATATTTCTATATTGTAGTATATAATTTTAGTGGCTATATATATTGATTATAAATAAATAATGTAGTATTTTTAATAAATATAATTATAATTTTTTCTTCATAATAGTTGTGTACCTATTTTAATTGTTTAATTTTTATGTTTCACAATATATTTAAATGTTGCTACTAGTCTATTTTTTCCATTATTGGAACTTAACTTTTGAAGTTCTATGGTAAATGTTATAATCATAGATAACCTTGTTGGTCATTTTTTTCACTATTTTGTGTTCGAATAGAGTAGGTTCATTTCATTCCATTTTCTATTTGTGAAAGAATTATTGAAAATTAAAATGTAAAAACATACATGACTTGTAAATTTTATGTTATATGTTGAACTAATTTTCTAGGTACAAGAAATTTATTGTTCAGGTTTCAGATATTGATTTTGTGTGGAAAAATATATTTTTTTTCTTATGAACTTGTACATAAATCTTTCTTTGTGTTTAACTTGTAAATTTTTTGATCCAAATTGTTTGAAATGGTTCTTGCAGTTTGAGTGTTATCATTAGGGGTAATGTTGGGATTTATGTGTAAGGTAGGGGTATTGAAATTGATGAACTTTAAATCACTATTAACCCATCAAAAGATGCTAAAAATTTTCAAAATAGTTATTTTTTAATAATATATCAAACATTTTTAGTGGGTGGATATTTTTCTAAAGTTAACAGTTGGGATTCCATATTGAAGATATTGATCATTATTACCACTTAGTTTTAATTATGTAAGTAATTTTTCTTATCCTATGGAATAATAGGTTTTCCAAAAAAATTATGTGTAAATGTTTTATAATAATCATTGACTTTGAACTTTTTAATTTTAATTTAAAAAATATGGAATGCATCCAAATGAATTATGAAATGAAAATACAAACCAATGTGGAAATTCTTATTCTTTGTATATTTCATTAATTTATTATTTATTATTTATTATTTATTTACTTACTATTGTATTGTTTATTTATTTCACCAATATATTATCACACCACCCCATTCAATAGTGTGTCTATTTATTATGTATTCTCACATTTTTTTAGTCTTTTATCCTTGAGGTAGAGAGTGGATTGACATATAGTTAGATAAAAAATTGATGTATGATAAATTCAAATAAAAATTTCAATTTTGAATCATTTTGTTTGAAAGAGTAACCATATATGAAATAAATATATAAAATTTGAGAAGGCATTTCCAATTTTATATAGAAGAGAATCTATGAGGGGAAAACATTATAAATAAAAACTCATTGTGTAATTACTATTTTTAAATCTTGAGATTAATTTTCCACCTCTGAATCTGTACTAGGTGGTTTCTGAAGGGCAATAAAAATATTTTGTGTTGGGGAATTTGATGTGGCCTTTATTTATTGAATTTTTTCACATCATTTTTAGGGTTTAAATTATGTTTTCAATGATAAAATATACATTAAAATAGATAATTATATAATAGTGGTTATTTTGAATGTAAAATATTACAATAAATAATTTTATGTTTAAAACCAGGTAGAGGCATATTTCCAGTTGGTGAGGTATCCGTAAGTGCATCCACAATACCCAGGTTCAAAACCAGGTAGAGGCATATTTCCGGGGGTATTGTAGCAGTACTGTACACTGTGCGGGTAATGTAGCAAGACTATACATTGTGCGGTACTATAGCAGGATTGTACACTGTACAGGTACTATAGCAGAACTGTACATTGTGCGGGTACTGTAGCAGTTACTGTAGCAGTTACTGTTCGGTACTATAGCAGCTGTAACTATTCACCTTGGGCCACTGGTTTGGGCTTGGAGTCCTTAAGGCTTTCGGGCCACCCAGGCCTTCAGGTCAGTAGGGCTTTAGGGCCACCTTTAAGGCCCTCGAGCCACCTCAAGACCTTCGGGCCACATACAGTTTCCCCAGACACACTACAAAAAAGGTGCATCCCCAAAAGAGGATTCAGAGTAGGTGCACTCACCAGAGCAGAACCAAATGTATTGTTAGAATGAGAGGGTATGGCTATGTCATTCGTACCAGCCTGTGCTTACATAGGAAGCCTAGCCAGACGACCATGAAAAGTTGGAGAGCTACTATCATGACGCAGATGCTGGGGAGTGGTAGTTCCTTGTAGATAGTCTGGTTGAATTCCCTAAGACCTTCGGGTCATGTAATCTTATAAGCCCATGGGCCTTGTAATATCTGGTTAAATTAAAATAAGTACCAAGATTTAATTTTGTTGTTCTATTATTGAGTTTCCTTAAAAATAGGCATATTAAGTGTTTGGAATTTATTATTTTGTTCTGTTTATTAAATATTTTATTTCATTATTTTTTGATAATTATTTAATTGATATATTTATTTTCAATTAATTTTTTACCAATTTTCAAATTTTATTATTTTTGGAATGTTATTTATAATATTTAATATTTTCTATTCATTTATTTATCGATTCTATTTTTTACTTAAATATTAATTAACAAATTTAAATTATATTTGATTATTTATTTGATTATTTAATTTTTTATATTTTATATTTTATATTGTGTTTTAATTTAAGGAGTTTAAATTATTTTAAAATATTTATGTTAAATATCTTAGAAGTTTGAATAATTTATGTTTTTTTCATGTATGTTTGATCCATGTAAAATATTTTTGAAAAAGGGGGAATATGACCATACACCATCCCAAGAGACTACAATTGAGATATAAAATTGGCCATTCCTGTTAAATTTTTAGCGATGAAAAGCCTTTTGGTAGTTGAAAATAAGGAAAATGATGAGAGTTGTTATTCTCATGGAGGTGCTTTAGTGGAATTTTGAGAATGTTTGGGATCATACATAGGAGAAAGCCCATTTAATGAGCATTTTTTATTTTTATTAAATATTAAATTCCCAAGAAAAGTCATTCTATTGTTCCGTTATGAATATCGATCATGATAATCCTAATCGATTGATAATAGCCTTAAATTTCCTTCAACCATAACTAGATCTAGTGATTATGAAAAAATGAAATGACTAGACAAATGAAACTTCCATAGCGATGATGATCGAACATAGAAGGAAACATATAATGACATGACAACATATAATATAATATACTGGAAATATAAGAATGAAAAAGGTCCATCTGAGAGAAATACTACTGATTAGAGTTCGATAAAATATGGTGAAATCATTGGCATCCCAAGGATGAACTTCATCTTTGATGTGTGCATCGAATCACAATGGGTATATCAAAGTCTGATAGGTTTTCCAGCCTAAAGATGAATATGAGGATGTTGATATATTTTTAAAATAATTTGAGTGGAATATCGAGAATCAACACATCTAGAAGAAGAAAAACATGGTCTTGATGTGAGCCTGAGTCCAATTTGGGTAATAACCTTGATGTTATCAGGGATTGTTTGTAACATTAATTCCAAGACACTATGGGCGATATCAAAGAAATTAACAACCAATCTTGTAGATGATGAAGAAAAAATCATGGTCTACATAGTGGCTTTTCATTGGATATGGGATGAAGATCTATGACTAGTTTCTGTTCAATATTATAGATGCATGTCGATCAGATACCGAATCTATGAGTTTAATACCGACGTGATGAAAAATATGAAGTTGAGAGATGAAAATAGGCTCTTATTATTGAATGAGTTACTATAAAGGAAACAAATAATAGTGGTTATGATTCAATAAGTCCATGTAAGAGTTAGGATTGGAGGTTGAAAAAGTTTCTGGCAATGATGATTTTTTAAGTGTCAGCTATGGAGGTCACATAAGTGTGATGAAGTCATATATAATTGTCATTTTATATTTACATAAGGTTCATTTCCATGTTTTTTATGGGTTAAATTTTTTATAAAGGTAAAAACACATGGGGATGAAGCTTTATAATGGTTTAAACAACCACATAAGGGTCTTAACTATTGAAATTGGACTATGTCAACATAAAAGTATGGTTATGGTTGAAGATGAGTACAAGTTAAGATTTAGGAATTATCTAACAGCTATGAAAATTCTATTTGATTCTATAAATACATTCAGTTTAATTTTATTTGTAGTTATAGCTATCTCATGTTGGCATGTCATGGTGTTTTTTTGGAATTGGATCTAGTCACGTGATGGTGATAGTGGGTAGTCTAACCATCCATGTGGAAGTTGATGAAAACAAATACCATGATATGTGTGTTATCAAGGTAGTGTGTTATAAATTAAATAATAATAGAGAACCAAAATTTTTATTTTTGGTAATATGTTATCCATCATTCGTTAGGGGATCACATAGAGGAGAGGAGATAAAGACTCGAAGAAGAAGATAGTGGATTGGGAGATGGACCAATAAGTCAATCATTAAAGAACATTTTTACGAAATTGTTGTTTTCTCTTTTCATATTGTTTCATGATTCATTTATTCATATTTTTTCCCTTGATGAACATAAGTATCTAAATAAAATAAGGAAAATTTTATTTCAATTAATTGAAAATTTTAAATCTATTTTTATTTAGTTAAAAAAATTATTGAATTGCAATTTATATTCATATATCATTTTTCCTATAATTATTAGTATCGTTTTTATAGTAATCTAATATCTAAGAGATGATAATAGTGGACTTATATACCCTTTATTATTTAAAATGTTCCAATAAATATAAAATTTCTATGTTCTCTTCTCCATAATTGAAAAAAATATATGTTTATATAATTATTGATAGATCTTCTCTAAGAAAGGAACTCTAAGATGTGGTATACAATGAAGTGAGAGCTCAGTGGACCATCACCATTCCTTAAAGAACTAAAATATTTACATCTAACTTTATTAGAATAGAGAAAATCCATTTATCAATTAAATGTGGTATGATGGACCTACTTTTATCATCTGAATTCCAATATTCTTCAATTTTCCTTACCATTTCCATGGTTTCACCAAAATTTTCCACTTCATTTTTACACACTTCACCTCACCATTTCAATATATACCTGTAGGTTTTTTTGAGCTTCTCTTGTTTTTATTAATTATTTTAGTCATACACTTTACATCATCCTTCATTATGGAATTGATAGTCCACTCACAATTATTATAGTTATATGTAGTAATTAGGATTTTTTTAATATGATTTTTTTCTAGATTTAACGACATCTATGATCAATATATATATTTTTTCATTATTAGTTGAACATAAAAATGTCATTATTTCCTATATATATATATACAGTTTAGACTAACATTTATGTATAAAAACTAGGCATGACCATTGAGTATTACCAGGAGACTAGTGTTTTTATATTGTCACTCATAACCTCCTATGATAGGTTTTCTATAATCCCTTGTGCATGCCTATTAACTTATTATGATTTCTACTAAGTGAGATACTATCGGTATTATAAGAATATATTTTCATTTCAGATAATTTCACTTTGACACCTAATTATGGGACCACCTATAGAATCTATCCATGATTCATCCATAATAGAATACATCCCGGTTTTACCACCCATTTTATAGAATAATTCTTCTACACCCGCACCTTTGGTTAAAGATGAAGGTCCACTTCAACCGCGAGTCTTCTATATTGTGCCTATACAAGGAATATAATTTTCTAAAACTATGGATGACTTGGAAAATACTTTCATCTCATTTATCTTTCATCCTTCTAGGTAACAGTAGGTCCACAGGATGTAGATGAGTGGATATGAATTGTTGAGTGAATCATTGACCTAGTTGAGACCCAATTTGAAAAAAATGAAAAGAATATGACCTTTATGCTTCAGGTAACTAATGGATAGAAGTGGTATGTTATTCTTTAGTCTATTAGATGTGAAGGTCTTATATAGATGTCCATTATAAAAACATTTTATTCGAGGTATTTTTTATAGGTATGATGATGTTACATTGTTATCAAGAGTTTATGGATATTTAATGTGGTTAATTGATGGAATATTCTTAATCATCACATTTTTTTGGTGTTTCTCAACATTATTCCTCTATTATCAAGATAAAAATCAAATAATACTTTGATTTTTGATATTTTCATTCATTTGTTTTTGAGATTCCTTGTCAAGAATTTAGACTCAACAAAATACAAAAAAAATCATTTTCAGGGTCATGAAGATTGACAAAGGTCAATAGGATTATTGTAACATCCCAAGACTTCATAGTACGTTATTTCTTCAATGTAATTCGATAACTTTCACTACACACAACACCAAGTTCAAGCGCACCACGACTTACCAAACTAGCCGTTCAAAAGCAGTTATGAATGGTATAAACTGAATTTTGAACTTTATATAATCCTTTTAATTTTAGAATCCATAATATTAGTTTCTGAGACATAATGTAAGAACAAATTCATTTTTTCAGATAAAAGAAGTATTTTTCAAAAAATGCACTTTTACTGCCTTTTAATGGAGAACCCTTTTTAAATCCAATATTTGAAACATTTATATATTAAATTTGAAAAAATGAACTTATTATTTAGAATCAGGACACAATAATTTAGTTTCAATAAATTTTTGGTGTTTTTTTGATAACTTTCATATTTGGGTGAATAGTGAAAAATACTATATTTTTACTGAAAACAAATTTTTTAATCAAAATAATTTATAGTGTTGAATTATAAATTTTAGTTATTTGGAAGTATAATTAGATTATATTTTTACCCTTTAATCCAATGTTGGTCATTGGAATTAATTTCACTTTGAAATTATACATAAACAAGTGTCAATCTTTTGATAGTTATTGTTTCTTAAAAACACGCTATTTGTTTTGACAACAGAAATTAATTTTAAATTAATTAATGTAACTTATATGTTTTTAATTTGGTATAATATACATAATTTTTAATTCGGAATATCTAATATAGCTTAGGCTGAATTTTTGGTATTTTTCTGAGAAACATCAATTTTTGATGAATAGTGAAAAACACTTAGTTATTGGTTAAAACCAACTTATTATTTAAATAATTATTTATTTTATTTAAATTTATTTTAGGTCAAAATAGATAAATAATTCCTATATATGTCCAAAATAATTAATTTGAGTCATTTTATAATAAGTTTAGATATATAAAAATTTTATTGAACTTTTTACCGTCTTTTACGCACCACCTAGGAGTATTTGCAAATTTGCAAAAAAATTAATTTTACTACTTCTATGAGTTAAATTTAAAAAATCATAGAGACATGGTTAACATAAGTAAGTAAAATATGGTTTAATAAGATGAAAATAATTTTTGGTGAATACTAACTTTTGACTTTTATTTACCGCGGTTAAAGGTAAATATGGTAATTTAAGGAAAAAAGAAAATTGTAATAATTAAAAATTACCTTAACACATGTCATAACTTTATTTTATGAGTAATGGAAGACCAGGGGAATCCTTGGGATGATTTTGGGACCCCATGGAGCCACTTATGAATGATAATGACACTTTAGATTAATTAATTTAAAGTAAAGGCAAAATTGACATAAAAAGATCATTTAGTAATTAATTTTTATATGGTGTTATATAAGTAATATATTTGACTATAAATATACATTGGAAATCTAATACTATTTCCTACATCATGTTATTTTTTTTATAATTTTTAGTCATCGAATAAATTAAATTATTTATGACACAAAAATGATGAAGTATTTACCTCATTGATAAATGATTTAAATAAATTAGATTATAAATATTAAAATAATATCCAAAACATTTCCAATTCTTATTGGATGATTTTATTTCAACCATGAGTCATCTTATCTTCGATCCTAATGACATGTGGGCCTTTAGAAACTGAATATCATTATATAATAAAATAATATTTTCACACTTTCCTAAAGAGCCCATCCTCCCCCTTATAAAAGGATTCCACTTCTAACCAATTCCACACAACTCTAAAGCCTTTATGCTCGTCCAAAATATTCCAAATTAATCTCCCTACATCCCTCTCCTCCTATTAGAATCCTTACCTTAGGTATAACACACTTCAAGAGGTCCTTTTGGTTCAAACCAAAAAAGCTACCCAAATTAAAGGTAATTGTTTCTCTCAACTTCTTTTCTTTTATTTTACTTCTCCAACCCCTAAACTATTTTTATTACTTTATTTTATAAAAACACCAGTGTCCTCAATATACTAGTATTTTTTTAGGAAAATTATTCGAACTACACTTACACACACCTCCATCTAATGGGTGAAGAACATAATGTTTTTGTGGATGGAAAACTAACACCTCACGAAACAATGATTGTTCAATTACCTCCTACTGCATCTCATGGTGGCCATTATTATGGAACTTTATTTCTATATTATATATATTATGTTTATGTTTTCTTAATTCTTCTGTATTTTTCTTTGGTATCATACCTTAATGGTTTCCATTATGGATAAACGCGATAATTTCATTTGAGGAATTGCGGACTACCAGCCCCTCAAAGTTATATGAACCGTTAATACCATATGTGGGATGTATAAAGGATGGATTTAATGATATTATATATTATATTATACTTTAATTATAATATACCTATTTATAATTATTTTTTAATTCCATTAAAATATGAAATAGAAATGAATGTAGTATTCATGCGTACATACAGCTTACCATCTCCAGGAACAGTGCATTTCATTTCTAACCCCAAAATGATATGTAATATTATAAATACTTGTATATAATGGATATATATGATATATATGATATCAAAATCCTGAATATAATTCTGGATATAATGAACTTTTGACCATCTGAACAACACGTAACTATAAGGTGTTCATTTTTTACTCAAGTACCAAATATCGACAAAACGAACGTTATTAACTTAAATGATAACATAATGTTTATAACATGGTAATAAGTGATATAAAAGGAATAATAAACCCAAAAAATATTCTTAAGAAATTAGAAATTAACTATAGTTTATTATTCAGGATATTAAATAACGAACGGGTCAAGTCGGACATGAGGCAAGGGGTTTCTTATCTCACTTTTAATTCAGTGATATTTCCATTGTTCACCACTTATTTATTGCATGTGGTGTATTTTGTACTGCCATTTGATATATATTATCATGATTACTTTTATATTCATGATATTCTGTTATTCATTTGGTGGCTATTGACTATTATTCATATGACTTGATTGATTACAACGAGGTAAGGGTTATTTCCTCAATCTCATTATTAAATGAGATTTTTCTTGTGTACGTATTTTCCGGGACATACTTATCATAAATACCCATATTTTATAAAAATGACTTCATAAGGAATCTTTTAAGGTTTTATGGGAGGGTCTATTTAACTAGATCATCATTTTTAATGTTTTAATGATTTATCTTTCTAAACCCTTTTAATTAATGTCCAAGTTTTGAAAATGATTTTAAGGATTTATTTATATAGACATGAATGTTTTGAAATGATAATTCTTTTAAAAGAGTTTCAAAGTGGTATGGGACACTTTTATCCAAAAATCCCTTTTAAATGACTACCTTTATAAATTGTGACAATTTTAAACGATTTCATGAAAAAGGGATATTCCTCTCAAATCATTTTACTGATCATTTTCATCTATGTCAACATCCATTAATGGATTTTAAACTTGTTTAAAGTTGATTTATTATGATACAAATCCTCCATATTGTATTGAATGTTTTGTGATATGTTTGACTGTGGATGTGTTATTTTTATACCATTCATGGTTTATGGATAAAGTATTGACATTTCGTATGCTAGTTTTAATTTGAATGTTTATATTTGAACATTTTCTTATGATGAATATATTCGACTAGTATGCTCCAGTTTGGGGACCGGTAAAATTAAGCCCTCTGGGTTGGGGTCCTGTTACCGCAGACCCTCTGGGATGGAGTCCAGTTATAGAGGCTCTCCGGGATGGAGTCCGGTTACAAAGGCTCTCCGGGTTAGATTCCAGTTATAGAGGCTCTTCGGGATGAAGTCTGGTTAAAGAGGCTCTCCGGGTTTGGGTCTGGTTACAGTTATCCCATAGGTCCGAGCACGAGGCATTGACACAGAAATTAATGTATGCTATTATACATTCCCTCATTATGAAAATAATATTGATGGTTCATGTGGTCATTCGACTAGTAGAATACCCATGATTATGTTTTATTATGGCATTATTTACTAAAGTCATATTTCTACCGTGAAAGTATTCATGTTTATTATTAGTAAAGGCATGTGGTTTCTATTATTCACCATGCTTAATATTTATGTTATCTTTCGTTGTATTGCTTACCCTTACTAAGCATTTGAGATCACCCCTTTCTATGTTTTATTTTTTCCAGGATTCCAAGAAGTGTATTGTGATTGATATACAGGGTTAAGCTAAGGTAATAATGGAATTCATAAAGGATTATTTATATTGTTTTTTATGTCATAATGTTTAATGTAACATTCATGTATGTAATCTAATTTCCAAGACTGCTAAACTGATCAGTCTTTTTAGACTTGATTCCTTGTAATCATGCCCATGTATTAAAATAATGCACCTCCATTGGGAAACAAGAGTCGGGGAATTACAATTGGTATCAGAGTAAGTTTAGAAATAACTATAGAAACTAGATTTAGATAAAATATTATTAGAGAACATTACCCTAATATAGACTTTGAGGATTAGCAGAGAATAACTTCTTAGAATTTTGGTACTGTAGAGATTTTGTGAGTTTTCTAGGTAATACATCCCTGTCTGGATAGAAGCGGGTAGGGGCAGCTCTGGAACATATGTACCTAGGGGTAAAACCTGAAAACACTGCATTAAGCTAGACTCGAATGGGAACTGGTGCATAGCAACGGGCCTTGTTACACTCTTGGTTACGACACTCCCATGGTATATGCTTAGGATAATTCTCATTTTCTTTACAAATCATTATGAAGGATGTAATAGTATATAAATCCTCAAAGAAAATATTTTTATGATTACGGATTATATCCATAGACTGTTCGATTTACATTAGGTATTTTATAAGTTTGGAATTATCCATTACAATTCATAAACTAATCTAGTGTATTCCATTTTATAGAAATGGCTTCCAATAGAAGGAATGAGAACTCTAGCAATACGTATGATCTAAAGAGTTAGAAGGGTCATATCATTCATGGTATTAAGCCAACATTTAGAAGGGAAATAGTCTCCCATGTGTTCTCAACATATGAATAAATAATATCATGTGTTAGTAAGATAAGTAATGAAATCTCTGAGTGTTATGGCTTGGATGTGAAGCAAGAGAAGAAAAGGATGGTAGAGAGAAAGATGGATAAAGGGAATAGGGGAAATAAGGATTTTCACATATGTGATAAATTTAAAAATAATAACCTTGGTAAATTCTTAAAGGGAATTGGAGTTTGTTATAAGTGTGGATAAAAAGGACACCAAGTACGTGATTGCAAAGGTAAGAAAAAGTTTTCAAATGTAAAATGATTCATCTGCAAGGAGTTGGGACACTACACGAATCAATATCCCAGTCGTAAGAGTATACCGAAAATGATGTTATTGGATAATAATCAAGTTATGATACTACCTCAGATGAAGAGGAATGACTAGTGTTTTTATGTTGTTATTATAGAATTATTTCATTTGAGTGTTTTATCTACAATATAATGGTTATATGAATTATGGAGATAAATAAGGCTTCTACTACAGTACTATTTTATTGAGGATTTGAGATTATATGGTTCTAAGAAAACTCACTTAATAGTAAGATACAATTTTCAGAAAATACATGGTTGAAGGAAAGTAAATCATTAATATGGTTATGATAATAAGGTAGTGATTTTAGAATAATATATGGTTGAAAATACTACAATATCAGGCTATAGCCATGGTTTTAAATAGTGGCTATAGGCCCAAAAACTGTGGCTATAGGTTATAGTCATGGTTCCCACAACCGTGGCTAGTATTGGCGTGGCTATAGGGTAAAACCTATAGCCATGGTTCCAACCGTGGAAACAACCCTAAAGCCACGGTTTTCAACCCATGGCATTGGCTGAAAGCACTCATCTCCTATAGCCACGGTTGCAACTGTGGCTATATGTCTAGAGCCACAGTTAGAAATCGTGGTTGTAGACCTATAGTGATGGTTTAAAACCGTGGATATAGGCTTACACATTCCGTAAAAAAACCAGCAATGTTCAGCCGGTGCTGGACCCTTGCATTCTCCCTTCCACCCCCTACAAATCCCCCCCACTCTCCCCCTTGCACCCCACATGCACCTTAAATCCCCCCATGCACCCCTCCCTCTGCAGGCCCCCTTCCCACTCTGGACAGACCCCACTCACCCCCTGGACAGACCCCCCCCCCCCCGGACCCCCCCCCCCAAGACAACCCCACGTGGACAGCAGCCCCCCTGCTGGACACCCCTTTCACCCCCTTCTAGACACACCCAATGAAAGACCCCCCCTGCAAACCCCTCCCTCCTGTACACTGGGCACCCCCACCCTACAAAAACCCCACATCCCCTGGACAGTCCCCTCCCCCCTGGACAACCCCCCTCCAGGACAGACCCTGGACACCCCCCCCCCCAGACAGACCCCAGACACCCCCTGAACCCTAGACACCCCCCAGACAGACCCTGGACACCCCCCCCCCCCAGACAGACCCTGGACACCCTCTGGGCAGGCCCTCGACACCCCTAGGACCCTGGACACCCTCGGATAGACCCTGGACCCCCCCCCCCCCAGAACCTGGACACCCCCCCCCCACACTGCTGGACCCCCTGGATAGCAGCCCCCCCCCCCCCCCCCCCGCTGGACCCCCCTGGATAGCAGCCCCCACCGGCCCCCCTGGACAGCTGCCCCCCCCCCCCCCCCGGACCCCCTGGACAGCTGCCCCCCCTAGACAGAAACCCGTACCCCTCTACTGGGCCCCCTAGACAGTTGCCCCCCCTGGACCACCCCTGGACAGCAGCCCCCCCCCCCCCCTACTGGACCCCCCGGAATAGTTGCCCCCTGCTGGACCCCCACTGAACAGCTTCCCCCCCTGCTGGACCCCCCTGAATTGCTGCCCCCCTACTGGACCCCCTGGATAGCAGCCCCCCCTACTTTGGATGCTTCATAAGGTTGAGGCTGGGAGATGCTGGGATTATCCAATAGAGACATATAGAGATTCTCAGAGTGGGGTTATAGGTTTCTTGTGGAGGATTTAGGAGGTGAGGATGTGAGTTTCGTGTCGCTGTTTGGAATTATAGGACCTTTGAAGATGGGTTTCAGCTAGGGGTGTTTCTGTTTGGATTTTTCTACATGTTGTAGTATAGGATACACATACATGGTGCATGGTTCTGGTTAGTTTGTGCCTGAACAAGTTGAAATTCATGTCAATAGCAACAATGGATGTGGTCCAGGCACTTCCCATGTAGCAGAATCTGACCCAGTTGGAGTTTTTGTACATGTTCCTCCATCCAAAGTGGCTTGGAAGAAAAAGGAGATAAACACTGACTCATCCCATCTGAAAGGCAAGAACATGTTCACTCCCTTTAGTGGGAAGTTCTAGTCTAATAAAATGGAGGAGGCTGATGCTGAAAGGATGACTGGCCCTAAGGTTGCTTCTGGTGCAAATGATGATGCCCCAAAAGGGCAGGCTGATGTGAGTGATGCTAGCAGATATAAAGAGAGTAATGAGGCTGAAAAACCTTACAAGGACTCCAAATCTTCCTCTAAAGGAGGGAATAAAGGTAAAGGTAAGAAAGGTAAAGTGAAAAGTGCTACTGAGAAAATAGAGGGCCCCCAGAAAAGGGGTAGGGCCCACCTTTAATGAGGATATTGTATTGGAATTGTCAAGGTCTAGGAAATCTCTATACGGTCTAGGCCATTCGACATTATATCATGACCTATAAACCGATGATTGTTACTATTGCGGAGCCAAAGATTATCTTTGTCAACTAGAAAGGATTAAAATGGAGTTCTCTTGGCTTTAATCTGATATCCAACAATCAGAATTGCTCGAGCATGGATCACTTGTGGGTCCTGAGACATGATAGAATTCAAATTAACTCATTTGTTAGCAGACCATAGAGTATTCTGATAAGTTGTAACAATGCTGGATAAAATATCTCTGTCTCTTTTGTCTATGCCTCCACTTATTATTTTAGGAGGAGGGAACTATGGGTGGATCTTAAAGCTACATCACTAAGTATGGATCTGAGGTGGATGCTTGTTGGTGACTTCAACACTGTCTTGATGCCTGAGGAGAAAACTGGGACTTATTTTAATGGGACAAAATCTTATGAATTATCTAAGTGCATTGATTCCTGTAATTTAATCCAGACCCCTATTGCTATTACTGACTTTACATGGTGTAGATACACATGGGAATAAAAGCAGTCCAACAAACTTGATAGATGCCTTCTGGAGATTGATGACCAGAATGATAGCCATGGGGTCTCTGGATTTACTCTTCCCAAGTAACACTCTGATCATAATCCAATTATTGTGGATGTCAATTTTTAGAGGATGAGTTTAGTCCCCACACCCTTTCGGTTTAATAATGCTTGGATTGTGATCCCAGGATGTAGGGAAATTGTCTTTGAGGCATGGAGGATTGAGCCCATTGGGAGCCTGCTTTATAGAATTGTTGTCAAACTGAAGCATCATAAAGGGTTGTTAAAGGAATGGAGCATGAAATAATTATCTAAAATTGATGGGGATATTAAAAATTCCAAGGAGTATCTTGGAAGGATTTAAATTGATCAAGAGCATCATTCCATCCTATCCAAAGAAGAAATCATGGCGTAGAATAAGCTTGATGAGCTTCTTATGGTGAAGGATAGGCTGGTTAAGAATTAGTTGAATGTTAAATGGCTTAAATATGGTGACAAGAATTCTAAGCTCTTCAATAGATTGCATAAGGAGAGAAGAGAGTATGCTGGAAACCACGTGATCTGAATTTATAACCACATTTTTCTGATTAAAATGACATTGCATCAGCTGTTGTTGACTGTTTCAAAGAAATATACTCTGACCATGGGAAGCGTTTCTCCTATAACTTGGTGGAAAACATCAACCCCTATATTGATGAGCATATGAATCAGTTTCTCACAGCACCCCCTTCCAAGGAGGAAATCAGATCTGCTATCCTCTCTCTTAATCTTGAGAGTGCCCCGTGCCCGGATGGCTTCACTAATAAATGTTTTATGTTCTACTGGGATATTGTGCAGGATGATGTTAACCATGCTATAATATATTTCCTCTTTCATTAATATATTCCCCATGGGATGAATTCATGCTTCATTTCCCTCATTCAAAATAAGGAGAATTCTCTTGACATTAAAGACTTCAGACCTGTTGCCCTTAGGAATACAATACATAAACTCATCTGAAAGATCATCATGTGTAGGATGGGTGGACTTGTTAGTGGCATGATCACTATGAATCGGTTTGGTTTTTTCCCTGGAAGGAACATACAGCATTGCCTTTTCATGGCCTCTGAGAGTGTTAACCTCATGCGAAGGAAGTCAAAGGAAAGGAACTTTTCTATTAAGATTGACATTTCTAAGGATTTTGATACCCATAAATGGAGTTTTCTCATTGAGATACTTCGCAGGCATGGGTTCTCGAATAGATTTCTGAACCTAGTTAACACTATTCTTGGATCCTCACGGATGTCAATTCTTGTGAATGGTGCACCGAGAGTGTTCTTCTCTTTCTCATGGGGTGCACGAAAAGGTGACCCCTTATCAGGTATACTGTTTACAATTGCAGAGGATTACATAAGACGATTCATCAATGAACTTGCTCATCTGGGTATTTATATGAGGATTAGAGCTTTTTTTAATGATCATGCCCCCACCCCATCTTCTCTATACTGATGACATTGTATTACTGGGGAAGGCTTCAAAGAGAACCATATCCAATATAAAGGCTCTTTTCACTCACTATGAGGATGTGGCTGGACAGGCCATAAGCTGGGACAAATCTTCAATTGTTTTTGGCAATGGAATTCCTTTTGAAAAAAAGAACAGGATCACTTGATACCTTGGGGTAAAGAGGGGATACTTGACCTTTCAATATCTTGGGGTCCCTCTTTTCTGGGAAAGGGTGAAACGACGATATATGGAAGGCATTTATGCTGGAATTACTCATCAGCTTTCCAGTTGGAATGGAAAATCTATGTCCATGGCTGGAAGGGTTTTCCTCGTGAACTAAGTTATTACATCCCAATTTGTTTACTCATTCTCTCTTTAAAAATGGTCATGAGGGTTTATTAAGGAACATCAAATCCTGGTGAGAAACTTCATATGGATAGGATCAATCTTTGAAAGGAATTTGGTAACATTGAATTGGAAAGAATGCGTAAAACCTATGGAAATGGAGGGATTAAGGGT
Source organism: Viscum album (assembly GCA_963277665.1). Taxonomy (NCBI): domain Eukaryota; kingdom Viridiplantae; phylum Streptophyta; class Magnoliopsida; order Santalales; family Viscaceae; genus Viscum; species Viscum album. The sequence continues at coordinate 593,038,520 of OY728167.1, forward strand.
CAAGGATCTTCGTACCATTAATGATGGTCTAATAGGAAAATTCACTTGGAAGCTGATCTCAAATGATGTTTATGATGAGTTTTTGTCAAGAAGGTTCACAAAACTGCTATATAATGGATATAAATACTACCTTGAATCCTCAGTATGGGCTTCCCTTAAGTTGGCCTATGCAATGACAATGCATGATACTAAATGGCTGGTCAGTAGAGACTCCACTCATAGTTTCTAAAACACCTTCTGGCATGATCAGCCCTTGCATTCTATGAATGTCCCATCTAAAGTTTCTTCATTGTCCATCTTTGGTTTTCTCTCATATCAGATTTCACATGATTTGAATATTTCTAACTATGTATTGTCTCAAGTTAATAATTATGAATTTATGGATTGTGAAAAACTGATCTGGATTCATAGAAGGATTGGGATTTTTAACCCCAAAGAGTTTTACATGATTTCATGTGGTGGTACTGACCACGCCCCAACCTTGCTTGTGAAGTTTAGGGCTCCATTCATTCGGCCATCCCGGTTTCTCCTTCTTTGAATAATATGGAAAAATAGACTTCCTACCTCTGAAAATTTGAAGTGACTTGGATATAAATGGCCCCCAGGAGTGCCTTATGTAGGGATATAGAGTACAACACACAACACGTGTTTATGGAGTGCGGAAAGGCCCGTCAACTCTGGAGTTATCTGGAAATGCTGTTTGGGCTTGCGGTGGACTCTGGCATTCTGCTTACGGATCTGATGCCCGGTCTGCTGCATATGCACTGCAGTGAGCATTTGGGAAACCTCCTCACTAATTTTATTGTGGCGATCATTTTGCCTTTGTGGGATTTGAGGATCATGGATCTATTTGACGGCGTGCATGATGTTGTCCGGAAGGGAATGATCTCTATCCACAGGGACTAGTACGCTGCGTCAGTGGTCCAGGATGGTGAGACGTCTAACACCATTTTGACCTGCAAACTCTTAGGTTGCTTGGAGATTCGGGATGACCACAGAGACCTCATATGCTTAAGTATATCATATTTATACCACCGATTACATTGTTCCTCAATGTGAATCTTGATGGAGCTGCGTCAGGTGCGCCGGGTCCAGCTGGATGCGGAGGAGTTTTCCGCACATTTCATGGATTTTTTAAGGGATGATTTTATCACTACCTTTGTCTTGGAACCACTTTTAATGCTGAGTTATGGGCTATGATTCATGTGATAAGGTATGATGTCCAATTTAAATGGAAATGGGTTTTGATTAAGTCTGACTCAAGGATTGCAGTACATGCACTAAGTACTAGAACGCGTAATGTGCCTTGGCGTGTGTTGCCTCAGTGGGTTGAATTCCTGAGCTAAACCAATCAAATACATATGGTTGTTTCTCATGTGTATTGGGTGTCCAATCAGGTTGCTGAAACACTGGCAAAAAAGGCCATAGTAGATCTCGATTTGATGTCGTCTTTCACGGCCCCATATTATTGTGCTCCAATGGTGGATGTGGATAGATGTGGTGTGTTGCACACTCGCTTATGTAATAACCCCTTTTATGCCTGACTCCTTTTTATTTTATATATTAATTTTGAGGACCGTCTCATGTCGGATCCTGATCATCTTGCATTATAAATTACCCAGGTTATAAAACTAGCTATTGTAGTTAAAAATCAAAATGCTAATAATAGATATACATAGAAGATAATGAATAAGATTTTTATAACATGTTTTTCATTTTGTATTTGAGGTTTTCATAGACTATATAACCCTCAAAAACATAAATTATCATATTTGGTTTCACTTGAGGAAACATTTACCTCCAAATATTATATACTTTTGAGTATTTATAATAATTTCACCCCTCCACAACTATAAATGGGCACTCAATCACCCCACTAATTTACACCTTTAAAACCATTTGGATTAAATAATTTCTACCCAAATAACCTACCAACATCCCTAACCAAATTCTAGAATCTATATATTGGATACAAATCAAACCTTGTGTGGCTTTAGTGAAATCCTAAGGAAGATGCGTCTAGAAGAGGTCATGTTTATGAACGATCATTTTCATTTTATTTCTTCCTCCACTACCAGAAAGTACTCCCCATGGTTGCACCGTGAGGCTGATGGACGCTGCCCCTGTATCTGCACAACATATCCATTTTCTAAAAAACAATATCCCCCCTTTATTATTCCCCCTTCAAAACAACAACTCACAGCAGTGTAGAGACAAGTCGGCCAGGTTAGCTATGAAGTTATAAAGGTAATAAAGGTTCCCCTAGAGCCCCCACAATTATGTAAGAATCTGAGAGAATGAAATTGATAAAACTGAACTTGTTTTTTTAGATTCAAACTCAATTTCATGGTATCACCCCACAAATCTATCGAATTTCCCTAGCATTACCCTGGAAACACGTTTTACCAGATTCATGTTCAGGTTGTTCCACTACAACATGTTAAATATTGTTTAAAGATCTTTGAAATAATCACATCTCTATTGAGATTGGATAAACATTTCATTAACAAAATCATTCATCTATTATTTCTAAGAAGACATTAATGATATAATGTGTGTAGTGTTGTTATGTAGTGTCATCATTATTTAATCCAAAGGGCATGACCTAAATGGTGCGGGAAGGATTGAAGGTGGCTGGGGGAGGTTGAGGGCTCGAATGCAGGTGGAAGGGGGCTGTAATGATGGTGGAAGGGGGCTGGCTTCAGGTGATGGGGGTGGTGCGGGCTGATTCGAAGGTAGAAGGGGGGCTGTTGCGGGCTGGAATGCTGGTGTCAGCGAGCTAAAATGAAGGTGGAAGGGGGCTGGTGTGGGATGGATGTGGCTGGAGCAGGGCCAAATAAAGGCATTACCATAATGTGACCGCGGCGTGACTGCGGCGTGACCACGTCGTGAATGCGGTGTGTTGGCCCGGTCCAGCGACATCTACAGGGCAGCATCTTCCGGCCAGGAGCGAAGAGAGTAGGAGGAGGTGGGGAAACATTCTAGACATCGCCCCGCCAGTAGAAATTGTGATTAGTTAGTCTCAACATTGATCACAAGACTCATGGAATACTATCACTGCGAACCACCATGGGGTGTCGTCCTGGAGCAGGACCAGATCACGGCATTACCGCTGCGTGACCACGGCATGACCGCGGTGTGACCACAGTGTGACCGCGGCGTGGCCGCGCCGTGGCCGCGGCGTGACCGCGGCGTGTTGGCCCTATCCAGTGACATCTGTGATGCATCATCTTCCGGCCAGGAGCAAAGGGAGCAGGAGGATATGGGGAAACATTATTGTCTTCGCCCCGACGTCAGAAATTGTGATTAGTCAGTCTCAACCTTGATCACAAGACTCATGGAATATTATCACTAAGAACTACCTCGGGGTGTCACCTAGAGCAGGGCCAAATCACAGCATGACCGCGTCATGACAACGGTGTGTTGGCCAGGTCCAGTGACATCCGTAGGGCAGAATCTTTATCCATGAGCGAAGGGAGCGAGAGGAGGCGGGGAAACATTCTAGTCATCACCACACCGGCAAAAATTGTGATTAGTCAGTCTCAACAATGATCACAAGACTCATGGAATACTATCACTATGAACTGTCGCAGTGTGTCATCCTGGACCAGGTCCAAATCACAACGTGACCGCAGCGTGACCGCGGCGTGACCATGGCGTGACCGCGGCGTGACCGCGGAGTGACCTGGGCATGACCGCAGCGTGACCACAGCGTGTTGGCCTGGTCTATCGACCTCCATGGGGCAACATCTTCCACTTAGTTTCAAATAGGATGATATGGATGGCATGAGAGGATTTTTTTCTCTTAAGATTTAAAGAAATGAATGATAATCTGTGATAACTAGAGGATTGGATGACCCCTGATACACCTAATTCGGTGAGGTTTGGAGATCTATCAATGTGTAGGAATACTTAGAGAAATACCCCATGGTATCAGGAAAATCATAGGTTACATAAAATCTAATCTGACATTACTGGTACTGTGGGACCCCTGGGCTGTAGAACTGGGATTTTGGTTGGATTTAAATATCACATGCCCTGTGACATGGTCACACAACATGGGACCCATCTTAAAAGTCTAACAGCACTTAAAGAGTGTCTTGGTTTAAACAACCATTTTAATAAAAAGAGGGAAACCCCCTACAAGCATGAAAAAAGGGTCAAGTACAATGTGGGCTTTATGACTAACAACGACATCAATTATAAGGAAAACATCAATGCAATAATGTTAAGCAAGGTATACTACTGTGAGTTTTCGCAGACAACACACCTCCGTTGGCGGGGTTTTATTACAAAACCATGAATTATTTATCAAATGAAACAACTATCTTAACTAACACTTATTCAAAAATTGAAATTTAATATAAAAATGAAAAATTAATAAGGAAACTAAATGCAATTTAAAACATTATTGAATTAAATTGGCTAGGAGAGGGACCCTACCTCATCTTCAGGGCGCGTTTGCTTTTGACGACGACAACTCAAATCTTCCTTTTTTCCACTTGCACGCATATGCAACTTAACATATATATAAGGACACCTAGAACCTATGTACATATTTGCATGGCCAAATATGCACAAGGGGGTCCTTAAATATATGTTTATAATTGCATATACCCCGTTACACTTACACGCATATGCATTTTTCATATCTATATATAAGCACACCTAGCCCCAATATATATATTCATACATCCATGAGTGAATATATATAAAGGGGGAACTTATATATGCATATGCCTACCTATGAATACACATGTAAGCCTTCTTCAACGGAGACTCGAATCCACCTCAATGAAATCCAAAACACACAACAAAAATATAACAAACCCAAAAATCAAAAAATCCCTAAATAAAATTTGTCCAAAGAATAAAAACGGAATAATCCTTACCCAAATATTTAACTCATTGTCTTCGATGGTGGTGGATTGAACCGATCTTATCATAAGATCCCACCTATAAGAAAATAGTTGGAAAAGAAATGAGATATAATAACTTCTTATATATATGTGATCAGTGTGTCAACAGTACATGATAAATGATACATGAATCAATAACCAACAATGAACAAATAATATTCAAATTGATATGTACATCCCAATACTAAATAACATGATCATTAATAAAGCTCTTTATTTTTCAAACATCACCTTCAATTGCCTATTCAAAAATCAAAAATCAAACAAATATGAGAATAAAGTAAACCTCCATCATCACTTAAAAGTGATAAATAGGGATTAGACATTGTTATTAACCTAGAAAATCCTTTCCTTGAATGTATAAAATACCTAAAGCTCTTCATTCCTATATCCTTCTTAATTTTCTAGATTGAATCCTCATTTTTGGCATGTTCTTCGTCTGGAATTCACCTTTATTATTAGTTTATATCGGTTTATCAATTTTATAAAGTAGAGAATTTTCCTTCTTTTCTTCTTACTCAATCCGCTTGGATTTTTCAAACCAGTTTGCTAATATGATTAGACAATATTTTGGTGCATGATCTTCTTTCTTCTTGATTATATATTCCTTCTTTGTAGAAACTATTTTAGAACTTGTGATAATTGGTTCTTTTCTTTTATCTTTCAACAATTATTATTGTTATGGAATCTTTGTCATAAATTCTTAACAATTTGGACTACTTGGTCTCCCTTCCACACACACTTTCAACAGCCTTTAGAGTACCCTTTTTTAGGCTCCCTTTCAAACTCCACACTAGAATTGTCAAGCACTGGCCCACTACAATATCAAATATTGATACTTAACCCAACACATTGATCTGAATGACATCTTAGAAATATAGAAGCTCTAAATAGCATATTTACCAATATAAACTCCTCATAATTACCTGAACACACTGACTATACCAACCACTATAGGAAAATCATTAATTTTGGTGTGGTGTTGGAACCAAATATGGTTCATCCAACATCTATCTCCAGACACTAAATTCATCCACTTACTGTATAAGTTCATACATTTCACAACCTTGATAATGATCACCATCCCTTGATATAGATTTCACTCCAAAAGGACAAGTATGAATCTCCCCACTATAGTATTATCGATACCATCATCAATCGTTCATACACATGTCTAGTGCCTTATATCAAATTATGATCACTATAGAAGATCCTAGCCCAATAATCTAAAAAAAATTTATTCATTTAAAAACTATCTTCTCTCAAACACACATTATATCCAACCAAAATAATACATTAAAAGATATTAGATAGAGAAATCCAAATTATTGAAAAAAATAATAACTTTAGGAATACCTCATTAAGTATGGTACTAAAAGTCACTTCACCTAGGATGGATTATCCCAATAAAATAATATAGAAACCCACATCTCAACACATACATGAAACCTATTTTTCCCATCCCACTACTAATGGAATGAACGCACATTCTTGATACATGAGAAATAGACCACTGTTCATTTTTTTCTAATATTGAGCTGAGATATTACTCATTCAATTTACTCTATCACCCTCATACTGAGGCTCACCAACCAACATTCATTCCTACCCAGTTTCCATCCTTCTCCGTGCACCTTCCTATGCAATGGATGTATCTACATAGATAGCTCAGTCTTTCTTGAATATCTCCTAGTAGGTGTCCAGATAAAAGGAAGATACTCAAGCCCATAATGAGTACATAAGACCATTTAAAAACTAGAATTCATTTATGAAAAAATTTCATTTAAAGGATGGAATGAAATGAATAAAACTTTTAAATTTAGTGTCATAATCCATTACTGATTCCCATAATGATATAGCTCCATGACACCCCAAAACATTCTCTTATTATGTAAATCTACCATAGCCTCTCATAGATGAGGGAATGAAACTCGATCCATAAAACCTTCTCATTCCTTATTTTATGATCAAATGTATTTATCCATTCTGATTGATCTCCTTTGAATTTAGAAACTTCTAGTTTCACCCATATATCCTCCAGAGTTCCAATCCTTTCAAATAGTAACTAAACTTTATTCAACATATTCTAAACATCCTAATATCCCATGTCACTGCTGAAAATTAGATACTGTTACTCCTAGAACTCATGGATAACATAGAAAACCATTGATTTTCCTATTCGAAGGCCTTGGTCAATGGATCAAATTAGTTGTAACATAATATGAGGGAAACAACCACTTGAGAATATTTCCCATGAGAACACAATGTCATCCTAATTAGATACTTTGTTGATGAATTTTGACTCAACATCATCTCATAATAACAACATTACTAATTAAAAACCCATCACGCCACAATCCTAAACATGTATTATTACCACAAAATCATGAAACTACCTTTAATCATTACTTCATAACAAAATATCATTCCAAAAACACCAAACTGTATGGTTTATCATAATAATATAAGGGTTACTCTCTTACACACCAAGCATAAAAAACAAACCCCACACATTCACCCTTGATAATAAGAAACCCTATACCCCCTTAACTGATCTAACAAGAAAATTCCTAATAAAAATACACAATCAAATCACCTAGAAATCACCAAAATTCACTATATCGGGAGTTTAACATCAAAACATCAAGAAAAACCCCAACAAGAACCACTAAATTGAGGGATTACCACCATCCCAAACCCCCAAAGACAAATCCAAACCATACCCAAAACATAGACATCATACTCCAAATGCCACCCTAACACCTGAACTGAATTGCATGAAGAGCGATATGCTTCTACCTGAAATGGTGAGACCGATGAGCAGAGGTCATCGGGGAGGAGGGTGCCACGGTGACAATGGTCGTAGGGGGGAGGACGCCCATGTGAGAGAGGTCTTCGGGGAGGAGGGCACCGCTTTGGGAGAGTTAATCGGGGAGGAGGGTGCCACTGTGAGAGAGGATTGAACGGTGAGATCGTCGGGGAGATCACCGAGAGAAGGATACGTCGTCAGGGAGGAGGGCTGCGCGGTGATAGGGCTGCGAACCAGGTGGGGAGGAGGAGGTTTGTGGGGAGGAGGAGACGTCGTCGGGGAGGAGGGTTGCATGGTGATATGGCTACGAATCGGGGGAGGAGAGGAGGGCTGCGGGGAGGAGGAGATGTCGTCGGGGACGAGGGATGTGCGGTGATAGGGGTGCGAATCGGGGGAGGAGCAGGAGGGCTGTGGATCGGGGGAGGAGGGGGAGCCCGATACAGATAGAGAAAAAACGACGCTCGTGGTGTATTATTAATTTAGCCATGGAGATGGAATTTAACCGTGGCAATAAAAAAATTATAGCCACGAACCTATAAAACAATGGCTATAGGTCCGTGGATATAGCCCAAATTTTTAGCAGTGTGATTTGGATAAATTATATTGGATATTCTTGACTTTCTTGAAACTGATTAATGATTTGTATATTCCATCTTTGTTGGAGTTTACACCATTTTTGGATAGAAGGAATATATCCAGTATTCTATAAGGAATAAGGGAGCATGAATATAATGAATAAGGTTTTATGGTAATTCAGGATGCTGCAGTGTTTTAAAAGAATATATGATGAAGGCATTCACATGTTATTACCCGGCAAAAAGGATCTTCATTTTGTTTAACTTCCTTATAAATTTTGGACTGAGAGTTTGGATAGAAGTATTTTAGATAAGTCTAAAGGTTGGAATGGATTAAGTTTGAAATTGGATACTATTGTTAAGGTTATTTTTAGATTTTTATAAAAATGAAAACACGAAGACTGTGTGACAACCTGTCACGTCAGACAAAGCTGCGGGAATCGAACCCACAACCATAGTGAGATTGGGATTTATCACTTACCACTGGACTACATGAAGTCCCTGGATTTCTTAATGTAGTTTCTTTTTTAAAGGGTCTGATAGGTGAATTATAAATTCAATTTTTTGGAACCCTGTACGAATAGGATAAATAGAATATTTATTTATGTTCTACTATCTTTTAGAGTGAAAGATGAGTTTGTGGTAGAAATTAGTTAAAGGATGGAACTCTACTTGTCAAGAATATTTTTTTCTTCTCTTATTATATGAAGAAATTAATTCTTAAACTTTAGGTAAGGGATCTTAAAACTAAAAACGTGTCATCCTAATACATTATGTTTTATTGAACCGATGATATTTTAAATCATTATAGATTGATGGCTTTGAGGCCCTCAATTCTACAATTTTTTGTGACTGATGACCTCAATCACTCCTTATAAATATTTACGTTTTTCCTCCAATTATGTGTCTATAATTTCCACCAATTTTCTCCTAATCTAGATCATAATTTGGTGGTGAGTTTTTCATTTCCCTTTTCCTCTTATTAAGACTAAATTTTATTAACCCAATTTTCGATGTGGGTTTTCCCAAAAATGAATTTTCTACTTTCAAACTTTTATTTTCGAAGAACAATTTCAAATTGAGAGGACACAATTTATTGAAGGAAGGAAGAATGTAACACCCCAAGACTTCATAGTATGTTATTTCTTCAAAGTAATTCAATAACTTGCACTACACACAACACCGAGTTCAAGCACACCACGACTTACCAAACAAGCCATTCAAAAGTGATTATGAATAGTATTAACCGAATTTTTAACTTTATATAGTCCTTATAATTTTAGAATCCATATTATGAGTTTCTTATACATAATGTAAGAACAAATTCATTTTTTTCAGATAAAAGAAGTATTTTTCAAAAAATGCAATTTGACCGCCTTTTAATGGAAAACCCTTTTTAAGTCCAATATTTGAAACTTTTATATATTAAATTTGAAAAAATAAACTTATTCATTAGAATAGGGATATTATAATTAGGTTTCAATTAATTTTTGGTGTTTTTCTAATAACTTTCATATTTGGGTGAATAGTGAAAAATACTTTATTTTAACTGAAAACAACTTTGTAAATCAAAATAATTTATGGTGTTGAATTATAAATTTTAATGTTTTTGAAGTATAATTAGATTATATTTTTACCCTTATATCCAATTTTGGTCATTGGAATTAATTTCACTTTGAAATTATATATAAACCAGTGTCAATCTTTTGATAGTTGTTGTTTCTTAAAAACAGACTATTCGTTTTGACAATGGGAATTAATTTTAAATTAATTAATGCAACTTATATGTTTTTAATTTGGTAAAATAGAAATAATTTTTTAATTTGGAATATCAAATATATCTTAGGTTGTATTTATGGTATTTTTCTGAGAAGCATCAATTTTTGATGAATAGTGAAAAATACTTAGTTATTGGTTAAAACCGAATTTTTATTTAAATAATTTTTTATTTTATTTAAAATTATTTTTGGTAAAAATAGATACATAATACCTATATATTTCCAAAATATTTCATTGGAGTCATTTTTTAATAAGTTTATATATATATAAATTTTATTGAACTTTTTACCGTTTTTTACCCACCTCCTAGAAGTATTTGTAAATTTGTATAAAACTTAATTTTACTGCTTCTGTGAGTTGAATTTCAAAAATCCAAGATAAAATTTTAACATCAATAAGTAAAATGTGGTTCAATAAGGTGAAATAATTTTTTGGTAAATAGTAACTTTTGACTTTTATTTACCGCGGTTAATGGTAAATAGGGAAATTCAATGTGAACAGAATATTTTAATAATTCCAAATTACCTTAACACATTTTATAACCTTATTTTATGAGTAATGGCTAACCATGGGAATCCTTGGGAATATTTTTGGACCCCATGGAGCCACTTATGAATGATAATGACACTTTAGATTAATTAATTTAAAGTAAAGACAAAATTGACAAAAACAAAAATCGTTTAGTAATTAATTATTATATGGTTATATATAAGTAATATTTTTGACTATAAATATTCATTGGAAATATAAAACGATTTCCTACATCATGGTATTTGTTTTATAATTTTTAGACATCGAATAAATTAAATTATTTATGACACAAAAATGATGCAGTATTTACCTAATTAATAAATGATTTAAATAAATTAGATTATAAATATTAAAATAATATCAAAAAAATGTCCAATTATTATTGGATGATTTTATTTAAACCATGAGTCATATTATAGTTGACCCTAATGATTTTTGGTCCTTTATAAACCGAATATCATTATATAATAAAATAATATTTTCACACTTCACTAAAGATCCCCTTCTCCCCCCTATAAAAGGAGACCACTTCTAACCAATTAATCACACCTATACAGCCTTTAGGATCATCCAAAATCTACCAAATTAATATCCATACATCCCTCTCCTCCTCTTAGAAGCCTTATATTAGGCATAAGGTACTTCAAGAAGTCCTTTTGGTTCAAACCAAAGGAAGTTACCCAAATTAAAGGTAATAGTTTCTCATAACTTATTTTATTTTATTTTACTTATCCAACCCCTAAACTTTTTTTATTCCTTTATTTTATAATAACACCAGTATCCTAAATATACTAGGACGTTTTTATGAAAAGTATTCTAACTATACTTACACACACCTCCATCTAATGGGTGAATAACATAATGCTTCTTTGAATGGAAAACTAACGCCTCACGAAACTATGATTGTTCAATTACCTCATACCACCTCTCATGGTGGACATTATGATGGTACTATATTTATATATGATATATATTATGTTTATGTTTTCTTCATGCTTCTGTATATTTCTTTTATAGCATACCTTAATGGTTTCCATTATAGGTAAACACGATAATTTCATTTGAGGAAATGCGGACTACTGCCCCCTCAAAGTGATATGACTCGTTAATACCATATGTGGGACATATAAAGGATGGAGTTAATGATATAAAATATGATATAATACTGTAATTATAATATACCTATGTATAATTATGTTTTAATTCCATTAAAATAAGAAATAGAAATGAAAGTAGCGTTCATGCGTATGTACGACTTACCGTCTCCATGAATGGTGCATTTCCTTTCTTACCCAAAAATGATATGTACTGTTATAAATACATGTATATAATGGATATATATGATATCTAAATCATGAATATCATTCTGTATATAATGAAATTTTGACCATGTGATAAATATGTAACTATAAGGTGTTCATTTTTTACTCAAGTGCCAAATATCGACTAAATGAACATTATTAACTTAAATGATTAAATAATGCTTATAACATGGTAATAAGTGATATAAAAGGAATAATAAACTTGAAAAGGTTCTTAAGAAAGTATAAATTAACTTTAGTTTATTATTCAGGATATTAAAGAACGAACGGTTCAAGTCATACACGAGGTAAGGGGTTTCTTATCTCACTTTTAATTCTGTGAGATTTACACTATTCACCACTTATTTATTGCATGTGGTGTATTTTGTACTGCCTTTTGATAAATATTATCATGATTATTTTTATATTCATGATCTTTTGTGATTCCTTTGGTGGTTATTGACTATTTTTCATAGGACTTGATTGATTACAATGAGGTAAGGGTTATTTCCTCAATATCATTATTATCCAAGATTGTTCATGTGTAAGTATTTTCTAGGACATACTTATCATAGATACCCATATTTTATAAAAATGACATCAAAATGAATCATTTAAGGTTTAATGGGAGGGTCTATTTAACTAGATCATCAATTTAAATGTTTTAATGTTTTATCTTTCTAAACCCTTTTAATTAATGTCCAATTTTTCAAAATGATTTCAAAGATTTATTTATATGGTCATGAATGTTTTGAAATGATAATTATTTTAAAAAAGTTTCAAAGTGGTATGGGACACTTTGATTCAAAAATCCCTTTTAAATCACTACCTTTATAAATTGTGAGAATTTTAAATGATTTCATGAAAATTGGGTATTCCTCTCAAATAATTTTACTGATCATTTTCTTCTATGTCAACATACTTTAATATATTTTAAACTTTTTTAAAGATGATTTATTATGATACAAATATTACGTATTTTATTGAATGTTTTGTGATATGTTTGGTTGTGGATGTTTTATTTTTATACCATTCTTGGTTTATAGATAAAGTACTGACATTTCGTATGCTAGTTTTAATACAAATGTTTATATTTTAACCTTTTCTTATGATGAATATATTGGACAAGTATGCTCCAGTTGGGGACTGGTAAAAGTAAGCTCTCTGGGTTGGGGTCCAGTTATAGCAGACCCTCCAGGATGGATTCCGGTTACAGACGCTATCTGGGATGGATTCTGGTTACAAAGGCTCTTCAGGGTGGATTTCGGTTATAGAGGCTCTCCGGGATGGAGTCCGGTTATAGAGGCTCTCCGGGTTTGGGTCCGGTTACATTTAGCCCATAAGTCTTGGAATGAGGCCTTGACACAGAAATTAATGTCTGGTATTATACATTCCCTCATTATGAAAATAATATTGATGGTTCATGTGGTCATTTGACTAATAGAATACCCATGATTATGTTTTATTATGGTATTATTTACTCAGCTCATATTCCTACCGTAAAAGTATTCATGTTTATTATTGGTAAAGGCATGTGGGTTCAATTATTCACCATGCTTAATATTTATGTTATCTTCTGCTGTATTTCTTACCCTTACTAAGCGTTTGAGATCACCCCTTTCTATATTTTATTTTTCCAAGGATTCCAAGAAGTGTATTGTGATTGATATACAGGGTTAAGATAAGGGAATCATAGTATTCATAAAGGATTATTTATTTTGTGTTGTATGTTATAAAGTGTAATGTAACACTCATGTATGTAATCTATTTTCCAAGACTGCTAAACCAATCAGTCTTTCGGGACTTGATTCTTTGTAATCATGCCAATGTATTAAAATAATGCACCAACTCTGGGTAATTGGAGTCGGGGTGTTACAAGTATTGTGTTTTGGGTTTTCCTTTAGCCTTCCACAGACTTACCATGATAATTTAGGTAGTGGCAAGAAGAATGTAGAGGACTCAAGCTAAAGTGACGACAAATAGCCAGATTATATTAAGGGTTCCCAAACACTATCTGTTAAAGAATGAGGTCTTTGATTTATTAACTCTTGATAGATTTTTCATTCATGTGTTTTCTCGGAGAACCTTAGATCAAGCTTCATCGGTGTAGAATAAAATGTAATAAATACCATTTCTTATTGGATGAATTAAATATGATACCTCTTGGTGGTACGGGTCGGACACAATCATTGAGTAATGGGACTAGTTTGGGTCCTCAGCGGGATGTTCACGACCCTCACAAGATTATGACTCAATATAGTTACATATATCTAGGATAGGGTTATGGAGATGAGATAAGATGAGTGTATACAGTGGACTAGGTTCTGACTTATTGTGGAGAGGTAAAATAAACCATATTTCCACTATCTTGATCAATTATACTCTTTCTACCACTTTTTATGATAATTGTTATTTCAATTCATTTATAAATAAATAAATTGTTTCTATATTTGACTTATAGGTAATGTTTTCCTTAGAGATTGTTTCTCCAAATACACCATTAGGCTGAAAGTGTATCATCTTCAGAGATTCTTGGGATGTCGTGTAGTGGTTTCTAGCTATGGAAACCTATGAGAATTCATGATATTGGAAATGGATATCGATGTAATATTTGGCTTGGACTAGATTACTAGTTATTAGGTACACATAGACTTCAATAGGATATGTGTATACTTTACTACCTCTTGAGGGAGAAGGTTGTATTCACCGGTCAAAGGGTTGTTGGAGAAAGAAGAGTGGGACCAGAACTATACTAGATTTGAGTAATTGAAATACATGTGGAATACTTGGATCTTATAAAAGAGACCACAATAGTGTCATTTATTCCACCATTTTTTTATACATAATGGTTTATTTTTTAACATCATTTTAGGTCTCCATACAAAGATAAGAATTTTATTTTAGGAAAAAATCATTCCTAATGTGAAAACTATATCAATTCCCCCTATCATGTGATGTCATATAAGTTGAAATAACAATAGGTACAACTAAAGGAATTTTATGTGAAAGGTTTTAATAGGCCAAGAACATATCCCTAGGGATATCTGGTGTTGTTCACGAAGATGGAATATATTAGTATTCAACTATGTATAGACTTTAGAAATCTAAACAAAGTAATCATGATGAATCGATACCTGTTGATAAGGGTTGTAGAATTGTCTGACCAATTGAGGGGGTATTTGTTTTTTATAAATATTGACTTAAATTAAGGCTTCCACCAACTATTTTTCAAATATTAAGATTTCACTAATTCATAATTCAAGAGTATATATAGACTATATGAGTATATATTCATGCATTTTTAGTGAAATTGTGCTGATATTTTACATAGATATGAAGAATAGGATCTTACATATTTATCTCATCACCTTCATTTTGGTGTTTATTGATGATATCATCATATACTCATAATCCTCTTAAATTCATGAAAGGAACCATGATATTTTAGTGAGTAAACTTCATGTGAATCGGCTCTATTGAAAACTATTGAAGTCTCTCTTTTGGATTCATAATTTTTGATTTTCCAGATATTTTATTTCTGATACGACAAATTATATGCACCATGAAAAGGCAGAAGTAGTGATTTATTAAAATGTATCAATAATTATTTTTGATATCAAAACCTTATTTGGGCTTGTAAGGTACTTCATGTAGTTCATACAAGAATTATCCAACTAATTAGTCCCTAGGACAGGTCTTATAAATAAGGGGTTGAAGTTTTAGTTGACAGATCAGTGTGAAGAATCATTCCTAGAGATAAAGGAAAGATTGATGGAAACCCTTGTTTTTACCTCTTTAGAGAATGGGTGTGGAAATATTTTGTATTATATTTCCTCAAGAGATGGTTTGGGTGTTTTTTTAATGCAAGAATATTAGATAGTTACCTATGTGTCACGTTAATTATGAACATGTTAAATATTTTATATGATTACACATCAATTCATCATCTGGTATGCTCAGAATGAAAAAATGTTGTGTTCTATGGATTTAAATGTAAAAAAAGTCTCAAATGGTAAAAACCTAACAAATTTACTTGATTTACCATAAAATGAAAAATTTATCATAAATACAATGTGTGGTGATCCCAAAATAATGAAAAGTGTGTTTTGAATGATTTTAAAAGTATTTTTAAAACATGAATAAAACTCTCAAAACCCAATAGGTAACCTTATATTTTCCTGAAATAATAAGACAAAATCCTCTATTTAATTTATGAAAAATAGAAATAAAGAGCAAATTATTCTGATTTATTGTGTGGTGATAATGATCGAATAAGTATTTTCATAGCAAAAAATGATAAAAAATTCTTTGTACTGTCAAAACATAGAAAAAAATCATGTAAATTAATGACATCGTCAATAAAAATATATTTTTTTAATTTTTTACATAGAAATATACCCTATAAAACTCATAGTTTTTACAGAATGACAAAAATTGTATATTATTGATCAAATATTCAAATAGCCAAAACCTCAAAAGGGATCCAAAATTTTCATGAAATCATTGGAAAATAAACATTGATTATTTTTGACATATATGAACATATCTTATATCAATCCAACGTATTTTTTGGTTATAGTTCTCAAAAAATAAATTTGATAGATTTATAATTCTTTAAAAAAATTTCAAATGGATAAAACCAAGAAAAAACTGAAAAATTCAAAAAAAATCATAGTAATGAAATTAATTTAATGTTTTATATATGGGAATGACCCCAAATCCATTTGATATTTAATATTCTCAAAATGAATTTTAGTATGGATATTAATGTAAAAAACATGTTTCAGCGGCTTAAACCCCATCAAATGGCCTTGACATTGTTTGGAATCATAAGGAAAAAACCTAAATAATATTTGATTGATTAAAATAGAAGTCTCATAAATATAATTAGTGTAGAGATTGAAATAATGAAAAGTATATTTTTAAATATTTTAAATGTATTTAATAGACACAAGACAAATAACCTCGTCTACTCGGTTTTGACCACATAATGAGTTATTTATCAATAACATAAAATTTTCATGATAAAATAATATAAAGATTCATAACAATCAATACAGGCATCGAATAAATGCATTGATTATTATAACATATCATAGATGATATTTTTATCCAACTCATCAATTATTATGACCATGGTTGTCAAATTTGAGACCCTACATTGGGATCAAACTGGGGGGTGGGGATTGTAACACATTGGATCAGATCAAGATTGTAAGAGTAAACTATATATCACCACACATTGATAATGTGATGAAAATAAATCATACTTATATCATTACATAATTAAATAGTATTATTAAATTAAAACTAAAATAATCCAAAAAAATACAAAAAAATAGTAATGTAAAACATAAATAAAAAATGAATAACTGAGTAAAAGCAACAACAAATATGAATCCCAAAAATAAAATCCAAAAAATAAATAAAATAATTGAAGTGGAGTCATATACTCATACCAAACTCTAAAAATAAAAAAAATGCTTCCAAAAAACCAATAAAAATAATTAAATGAAATAAAAAAGGGGAGAACAAAAAATAATTAAAAAAATGGAAAAGGGTTACAAGTTATTCAGGGGGTGGGGGAATTAGTTTTGGTTCACAACCCTTACTTCTTTCTAATGGTTGATTGAAATCTAAGAAGTGTTTACATCAAGGGGTAGTGGATTAATGAGAGGATTACCATTCTAATTATTTTTTAACAAAAAAAGAGTGTAATGACATCGATAGAAAAATAAGTTATCTTCCTAGAATTTATTTGATCTTAGAGAAGCATCGAGGGATGTTTTTATCAAAAGGAAATACAAAACAAGTTGTTTACTACTTCAATAAATTATTTTCAAAAAAACCATAACCATGATTAATCTGACCTTCCATTGCTACCTCAAACAACCCAATGATCCCACAATTTCAAAAAGTCAGCAAGTATGACTCAACAATCCCATTGATAACTGATACTATGCATGAATCAGAATGGAGGATGTTCTTGATGTTTTTTGATCATCGAATTCTATGAGTCGAATCAATATTTTAAAAACAAAGTTCAAAAGAAATTGAACACATTTTCTAAATCATATGGATAAATTCTTGTATTATACTGATGTTAGGTTCTTTTGTATATATCATATATGACTCAAAGATCACTTTTCATTTTTTATGTTAATATAATCGCTTTTTACTCGTTTTCTCTCCTTTAAGTTCAAAGTTTCATTTATTAATAGGTGTTAATAATATGAAATCTTAGTGCCCATTATATTGAGAAATATGAACATCAGATTGGTTTGTGACAGATTCGTACAGATCAAAAAAAGAATCATAGGTAGTTTTTCAATTCATCATTGTCAATTGAATGTCACCTCCCCAATTTTGAACCCTTAATAGATGATATATCATTTAAATAAAAATATCATATTTAAAATATATATTTTATCACACTAAGAAATTTGATCAACGAATTAATATGAAACTATTTCTTACATATCAAAAATTTCTTGGGGATCATTTTCTAATAATTCCATGTCAATCTAAAGTGATATTCCTTGTTTAAACCCATTTTATTGGGATATATAATATTAATAAAAATATAATGGAGAAAATATACGTTGGATCATACTAATATGTAAAATCATCAAACTGATGCATAAAAAGTGAAATATAAATGAGCATAGAGATATAGATATTAGAAAATAAAATAGATGAGGAAAATGAATAGAGTTATAAGGAATAATTTAGAATAAAAAATGTAGAGTTGAAATTAGAAGCTGAAAAATAATATAAATTTGATGATGCATAAGATGACTAAATTGACGTATAGTTTCCAAAGCTATAGTAGGAGCAAGGGAAAAAGAATTAAGAAATGTTCGGAAAAAGTAAAAATGTAAAGGGATGTTAAAGTAGATATAAAAACATTAAAAAATATAAAGAAAGGAAATATAAAAAAATGAAAGGCATGAGAATATTCAAAGGTAGGGGTAGAAGAAAAAATAATAATACTAGAAAATGTTGTAGGAAAACTGAAACTCAAAACATTAAAAACATAAATCAAATTTCAAAGCACTATTGAGAGACAAGGATAACATGTGAATTATAAAATTGATAATCGAATGTGAATGTGGGGGGGGAGTGGTAGTGGAAGATACTGCAGAATCTAAAATCCATAAAATGTGGTTCTATAAAGGGGTAGAGGTATTAAAATATGAAGAAAAAAATATAAAAAACATAACGTAGAATATAAAATCAAAACTAGGAGACATAAATTCATCATACATATTTCAGGAACAAAAGTATACTAACACATTGATTTATAAAAAAGTAGATGACAGATTTTATTTTGAATATAAAAGGATAAATATAATCAATGTTCTAATAAAAATACATAATGAAGATACTGGAGGGGATGAAATATGTCAAACTCAATTATAGTAGTACCACAAAAAATAAAAATAGAAGGTGAATCAGTATCCTAAATACAAAATTCATAATGAGATTCTCAAATAATGGATTTAAGGTGGATGAAAAATGTATTATTTGATTATAATATTAAAAAAAATAAAGGAATTATGAAAAAGGAATAAATAGTAGTATAAGAAAAAGTAAAATTTGAATACATTAAGTAGAATACTATTCAATTAAAAGTGAATAACTGGAGTTATAATTTAATCTAAAAGATATAGAATATAAGATAGATGAAAAATTAGAAGTAATAATAAACAAAAAATCTAGAATACTCGAAAGAAAAAAGAAAATAACAAGAATGATAAGAATAAATAAAATAATTATCCAAAAAAAATAAAATAAAAAAGTAAAGTAAAAGTAGAAAAACAATTTGAAGGAAAAAAAAACTAGAACTAAAAATAAAGGCTATAAGTAAAAAAGGCAATACTGAGAACCTTTGAAAAATTAAATTTTTCAAATGAAAATATAAAATATAAAATGAATGAAATATAAAAATTAAAATGTAGAAGCTAGAAGTAACAAGTAATAAAACATTAAATGGAAGAAGAAATTGATGTTAAATCCTAACCAAATAGTAGAGGAGAAGTACAAGAGAATAATTCATAAGAAATAGAAATATAATAAATAGGAGAAATAAAAGTTGGAAGTTAAAAAACATAAATAGAAACATAGACTGAAACATAAAGCCATGGTTTCCACCATACCCTGAAATTTTGGAAACATAGTAATGTGTAGCCGATTCCTACAGATCCAAAGTGAATCACCAATAATTTCTCGGTATTTCAATGTAAATATGAATTCATTTTCTTTGTTTTAACCCTTTTATAGGTGATTTGTCATTTCAATGAAACTATAATGTTGAATCGATACTATGGATAATATAATGAAATATACCATATAAAACTCACATTTTTTATGGAATAACCAAAATATAATTTTATTGATTTAAAAGTAAATAATAATTTATTAAAAAGTTAAAATTAGAAAAAAAATTATATTTTCCTGAAATAATTTGAAAAAAACATTGATTATTTGGAAACAATAATGAATAGGACACAAATCAATGCGGTTTGATCAGAATGAAAAACAATTATTAGATTTAATGGTATTTAAAAATAAGAATCGAAGGGTTAAAACCTTTTCAAACGCCATGAATTATCATGAAATCATAAGAAAATGAATGCTGTCTAATTTGAGAAATATAGAAATAGTCCACACTTAAGTCAGACTCATAGTTTTTTTTCTAAAATTTTGGAATATATTGTGCATCAATTCAACTCACAATTAGATCGTAATGAACAAAACCACCTTTTTATTGATTTAAAAGTCAAAAACATGTGATAATGAATAAAAACCTAAAATATGAACTTGTATTGTCCTAAAAAAATATCAAAATGTTCGTTGATTAATCTTTGACTTTTATAAAGACATGGCACATCAATCAAACAAGCAGTGTGGTGGGAATGACTGAAAAGGGGGGTTTATTAAGAATAAAATTATTCAAAAACATATTCACATGGTTTGTAATCTAGAAAAAAAATAAATCGATATGAATTAACAACATTAAGGACAATTATTAATTTCTGACATATATACAACACTGCCTGTTAATCTATCATGCACTTTAGTTAGAATTCCAAGGTAGATGCCCCTAGGTTATCATGAAATCATAGGAAAATTAACATTTATTGGTTTTTTAAATTTATGAATAGAACACATGTTAATATGTATGTTGGTGTGATCATAAGGATTATAAAATTAGTTATAGTACATTTCACAGTCTTTAAAAATGTGGACAAAATGGTCATATTTTAGAGAATGGCCTCGAATTGTTAAGAAATCACCAAAAAATTACATTTAATTAATTTTTTATATAAGAATATAGAAAACACCAATCCATTGTAAAATTTCATTCATAGTGACCAAAAGTGAATTTATATTTATTTAATGTCAAAGGGTCAAAACCTCGCAAATGATCCTAAATTGTCTTAAAATCATTATACAATAATAGTTAAATAATTTTTTTCTTGTGTGGATATATTTCATGTCAATATGGTGTACATTAGGTTTGGGATGATCAAATAATGAATTTTAAAATATTTAAAGGTAATTAAAATAGGTTTAAAGGATTAGAACCTAGAAAATGAACTTATATTACCATTAAATCTTATAAAAACTATATTCTATTAATTTTATATATGTTGGAATGATCATAAATCAATTTCATATTTGCTTTTATTGGAACGAAAAAGGTTTTTATAGATTTTAATGTAAAAAACTTGTGTAAAGGGTTAAAACATAGTACAGTTCCTCGACATATCTTAGAATCACAGTAAAAAAAGTTACAAATAATTTGTGACTTATTAAAATAAATGTCTCATCAATCCAACATGTGGTGAGATTTGAATAATGAAATGGTAATTTTTAAAATTATTTAAAAACATGCATTAGATGAACTCATATCCTTTATTTTAAAAACTTTCGTTGTGATATTTCATTTTAGTAAAAATATAATAGTGAAATAATATAATTAATGAATATGAGAATTTAAAGCATCAATTTAAATCATATTTAATTTTTATAGATCACATAAGATTTGAGTATTATTATCTTATGTTTTAATGTCCATGGTTGTAAGAATAAATATTATTCCCAATGATAAAATAGGGGGCGTCATAACACATTGGATTATATCGGGATAGTAAGAGCCAACATATATCACCGCATATATTTTATACATTTTTCTAAAATTTCAAAATAATAAAACATAATATTATAATTATATAATTAAGTAGTTGTCTAAAATTAAAAATGGAATAAGTAATTAAATATAAAATAAAAAAGGGTTATAAAAAATTGAAAAAAAATAATAAATGAACAATAATAAAAAATGAAACAAATAAATAAATATAAAAAAAGATTAAATAAGTGTAGTGTAATCTTACACAAAAACTAATCCAAAAAAATGTTTCGAAACAAACCTAAAAAATAAAAGAAACAAAAAATGAATAAACAAAAAAAAAATTAAAAAAAACAATATAAGGAACAAGGGATGTCAGTTATACGGGGGTGGGGGTTTTAACATTAGTAGATGAACATATATTCTTCTATGTGGTCTATATAACTTGAATAAGTGTTAAAAATGTGAGGTAGTTGAAAAAAGTGGTTTACTATTTCAATGACTAGATTTTTTTGAAAAAGTTTTATTCATTGTCAATTGGAAGATAAATATTCTTCTCAGAGGTTGATTAAACATAGATAAAATAAGTTGATCTTGGCATCATAATTTAGTGGAACCGTGATATATTTATCATTTAAATGACCATGTTTTCTTACATAATTCTAAACCTAGATGAATTCATCCCACTAGTTCCACCTCAGACACCCTAGTGATCCCATGATTTCAAAATCGGTATGTATGAAATTCTGATTCTACTATGTGCATGACACATCACAAATGAGGTTTCTGAGAACATTGGATTGTATAATCATTTGAGTTGGAACGTGAGTTTATAAACCATTTACTTGGAAATATATCCTTATCTACATGGTCATACTGATAAATTCTGGTACCAGATTGATGCTTGGTTAGTTTTCACAGATCAGAAATTACTCAATGATCATTTTTCTATGTTTTATTTCCAATAATGTCTCATTTTTTTAGTTTTGAACCCTAAAAGGGTTATTTGATGTTTATTTATAATTTTTAACTACATGAAATAATAGTTACCATAATATCATGAAATCAAGACATCAGATTTATGTTAGGTTGATATCAACATATCACAAATAATTCACGGATAGTTCTCCAAAGATTCCTTTCCAACCTAATTTAACCTCCCTGGTTCTTAAACCATTAAGTATGACATGTAATTTGAATAAAATTATTATAGAGAAATGATACTCTGTATTGTAGAATAAATATGTGAATCAGAATGATATTTGGTTGATTCTTATAGATCAGAGATCATTTTAGGATCATTCTACAATGTTTTAATGAAAATAAGAACATGTTTCAATAGTTTTGACACCTTTTAATTGACACATGTAAATTTTGATTCCAAACATAACATTTGATCATAAAAATAAATTTATCTTTTTTATTGAGATTTGGTTGGTTTATATAATTCAAAAATGAATCAAAGATTGTTTTGTTATGTTTTCCTGCTAATACGATCTCATTTTCTTATAATTTACCTTTTGAAGTGGTATTTTCCATTTATTAGTAATCATATACAATATCAAATCATATAATCTATCATACGAATTAATTATAGAGTCATATTTATTTGTGATGGTTTTCTACCATTAATAGATTTCATAGGGATTTATGTCTTATGTTTCCCCTTCAATAAGAATTCGTCCGCTCATTGTTTACCCCTTAAAGTGTATTATGTGTTTTTAATAAAAATAAAATGTAGAAAAGTTAAATTGTATAATATATAGTATTAAAATAAATGGATTTACCCATGAAAATGGACATGAACATAGAGATAGAGTTAATATAAAACACAATATATGAGGAAAATGATATGAGTTTTAAGGAAAAAAGAAGTTGAAATAAAGAAGAGCTGGAATCAAAAATTGATAAGGAATAATCATATATTGATGAATAATATTTATTAAATAAAAATTATGTTTGGAAATATTATGTAGAATAAATATCACAAGATATAAGAAATGTTTGAAGGAAGGGGAAGTGGGAGGGGAATCCAAAGTAGACATTGAAAAAATAGAAAAAGTTGAAAAAAGAATAAAAGAAAAAATTAAAGACACAAGAACATTCAAAGGTTGAGATAAAAAAAATACATGAAAATAATAATGAAAAAAATCAAACTCAACACATAGATATCCTAAATAAAAATTCAATGAACCACTAAAATATAAATCTAATATTTGGAATATGGAAATGATGATCGAATGTAAAAGTGGTGGAAATGTGGAAGTGGAATTTGAAGAAGAATCCAAATTCTATAACAAATAATTCGTTTCTAGAAACTGTTATAGAGTTTGAAAAAAGAATAAAAAAATGTAAAAAAAATAAAAAGGTATAATATAAAAAAAAATTAGGAGGCATAAATTCTTAAGATATAAAACATGATCATAATTAATAGAATAATATGAAGTGGAAAAAATAGAAGAAAGATTTGATGTAAAAATGTAAAAGAAGAACTACAATCAATATTGATATAAAAAACAACAATCTATAAGTAAAAAATATAAGGAATAAGTAAAAAATAATTATGAAAGTATCACCAGAAGTGAAAACATAATGAGAAGTACAATCTAAAATGAAAAATCTAAATTTAGAACCATAAAAAATGGATTATAAGTTAAAGGAAAAGTTTTATTTAGACATAATAATTAAAATTAAGGACATATAGATAGTCTTTGTTGAAAATGTAGTACATGTGTACAATGATAATTCTTTTTAGGATAAAACTAATGAAGAGTTTTTTTAAAATTAAAACATATAAAAATGTTAAGAATCAAAAGATAAATTACATGGAAATGATGTTTCCAAATCTAGAGTTGGTTTATAATATGATTTGGTAAGAAAATATTAAAGGAAGTTGAAGTATAATGAATTATCATAGTAGAAAGTGAAAAATTATCCAAAGATGAATCTTGAATATATTTAAACAATTATTTACATAACTATATTCAAATGTTGCGGTAGAAAAATAAAGAAATATATGAAACGTTGAATGAACAGTGAAACTCAAAAAATATCATGAATCAAAAGTCAAAGTACCAATTATAGATAATGATAAAATTTTAAATATAAAATTTAATATTGAATAAGAAACTGGTTGGTAAAATTAGAAGCATAATATGAATAATAATAATAAATAAATAAATAATGAGGTGTTATAAGTTAGCGGAGATATTGAAAGTAGAGTAAAAATAAATCTAAAAAAGGAAGAATATAAATAGAAAATTAGAAGTATCCAAAAATCATAAGTAATTATACATGATTAAAAGTTGATGAAGAATATGAAGTATAATAAAAAAAATAAAAAATAAGTGTTTTATATAAATTTAAAATGAGAAAAATAATTAATGATTAAATTAGAAAAAAATAACCCATAAGAAGATGTAGAATAAATAAGTTAAAAATATTTCTAAATGTAGAGAACAAAATTGAAATAGAAGGTGAAGTTGAATCTGAAATCCTTATGTCAAACGGAGAAGTAAAAATTGGATTGGATTTAATAGAAAAAAGTTTTGGTTGGATATAATAATAAAAACTATAGACTTAAACAAAATAGAGAAAATATAAGTACAAGAATAAGGGAAAGTTGAAGACATTAGGTATACTAATGAAAAATGAAAAATAAAGAACTATATTTAGATGTTGATATAGAAAATTGAATATAGAAGTAAAATAAAATGTAAAATTAAATTAAAAATATATAATACATTTAAGTAAATGAAATAAAATATGATTAAAATGTTGAAAATAAAAATAAAAAATAAACATATAATAAAAAAGTAGAAAAACAATTTGATGAAAAAAAACAAAATTAGAACGTAAATAAATGGCTAGAATCAAAAATAAAAATTTTATTTATAGTATAAGGATAATGAAATCAAATTAAAATAAAGAAGTGAAAATAAATAAAAGGAAAAGTAAATATGTAGATGTTTTAATAATAAAATGTTGATACATTAAAAATATGAATAATTATACATGAGCGTTCAACCAATGAGTAGAAGAGAATTTTGGGAGAAGAATTCATAATAAAATGAAATAGAATTAATTAGATAATGATATTTTATATGAAAAAAATGTAAAAAACACAAGTCAAGTATAAAAATAATAAAAATAAAAGAGGTAAAATAAAAATAAAAATCTAGAATCTTGATGATAGATATAAGGCCCCAGCCTTAAACCTTACTTATTATTGAATTAAATGAATAATTCACATTGAGGATTTTTTTAGGTTTAGAGTTTTAGAGAATTAGGTCATAACTATTACATCTCAAAAGATTACAAAGTAGACACTTCTAATAAGGTTCCATAAAATAAAAACTCTTTAAAAGAAACATGTCGAGTTCCATGTTTTAGATAGCATGACTTTCCCTTGATCCCATCCTTGACCCTATTCCACATTAAGTCCGGTGAAAAACATTTCAAAAAAAAAACTTGGGGTGAGCATAAAAAGCTCAGCAAGGGATACACAAAGAATGAAAACTGTTAGTTTTTAAAAGCAACAAGTAACCCATGTATACTTTATCAAAGTAATACCTTTCACCTTTAGGAAGTAGTAAAAACTCTTCACTGAATAAAATATCATTACTTACCCTTTTGTAACCAAAAGATTACCATAAAACCCATATAAATAACACATAACATATAAAGGTAACTTGGGACATAAACATACTTAAATGTAATAACCATATGGTCGACTTCCACACATACTTAATGGAATAGCCATATGGCCGACTTCCATACCCAATGCATTGGAGGTTATAACGTAACCACTCATCCTGGTATTCACGGCACCACCCGTCATATGGTTTATCACGTAACCACCTGTAAAATGTCCAATTACCATCATTACACATAAAATATTGAAAATATAATCATTTCAATAACAAAATTTCATTTGCAATCACAATAAGTAATTCCAAGATATTGAATTAAGCAATCCATTTTCAAGAACCATTTAAAAGAGATTTTTGAATCAAAGTGTCCAATAACACTTTGAAGCTTTTATTGGAATTATAATTTTAAAACATTAATGTCCATATAAATAAATACTGAAAACCACTTTGAAAACTTGGACATTAAAGATAAGTGTTTAGAATAATAAATCTTTAAAACATTTAAAACGATATTTTTGTTAAAGAGTTTTTAACAAAATGAGAGACTCTTGAATACAAATAATTGCGGAATAACATTTAATCGGAACTTTATAATATCATGAGAATAAATGGATTCATGATATAATATGTAAAAGGACAGTATACACACCATATAAGAGTGTATTGGTGCATAAAAATAATGAAGTCTCAATGGAAATGGAAATTGAGATGAAATCCATTATAAAGATGGTATCCTTAAATTAAGGATAAATCTATCAAATAATTATTTGTGAGAAATATAAATACACCCAATATAAGTGGATATTAAGTGTGAAACAATCAGAGGTCATTCACACATATTCATAAGATGACATGTTCAAGAACTACAAGTTGAACCCAAAGAAATAAAAATTGGGTTAAGACGTTCATTTGTAAAAATTCGACAGCCTAATGGCGTCACTTCAAAATTCAGAAAATTAGGCGATGAGAGAGTGAATGGTATCTCATCACATGGACATAAACTTTACATCAATAAGGATATATAAGAACATATCCCAACATAATAAGATGTAAATTAAAAGATATAACAAAAGAAGTCTTTTAAAAAGAGGAGGGTGAAAGGTCTCCTTACTGAGTTGGGTAACTTTCGAAAAGTACACCCCAAGGAAGAAGGGTCATACAATGAAGATGTAAATACCCATAAATGAAATTATACTACACAAATTGTATATTAATGGGCAGTAAATACACCACTTAAAGGAAATAGTCTCAAATGTAGCATAAATGTCACGAGAATAAATGTGAGATGAAAAATCCCTTACGAAAACTCGGCAGCCTAACGGCGCCACTTAAAGCTTCCAAAAATGGATTTATGAGATAAAATAGGGTATATCATCATATGAACATAAAAATTATAGTAGGAGTAATATAAAATAACATCCCAATCATAATAAAGATGAGCTTAAAAGGAATGACATAAAAGAGTGTACTTAAAAAGAAAGAGAGGGGTGGGATCCCTTACCTCAGGTCCGACTTGACTCGATCGTTCTTTAACGTCATGAATAATAAACTTGAGTTAATTTATATTTGCTTAATAACCTTTTTCAAGTTAATTATTCCTTCTATATCACTTATTTTCATTTTATAAACATTATTTAATCATTTAAGTTAATAATGTTTGTTTTGTCGATATTTGGTTCTTAAGTCGAAAGTGAACTTCTTACAATTACATGTTGTTCGTGTGGTCAAAGGTTCATTATATCTAGAATGATATTCATGATTTGGATATCATATATATCATATATATTGATAATATAAATTTATTTATAATATTACATAATCATTTAGAGGTAAGAAATGAAATGCACCGTTCATGGAGACGGTAAGCAGTACGTACGCATGAACGCTACTTTCATTTCTTTGTTATATTAATGGAATTAAAACTAAATGGGAGGTATGTATATTTTAATTCCAGAATTATATTCATCATTTATATGTAAGATACATTATATATATCCATTATAAATATGTACTTATAATAGTACATTACATTTGGGGATAAGAAATGAAATGCACCGTTCATGGAGACGGTAAGCCGTACGTATGCATGAACGCTACTTTCATTTCTATCTCATACATTAATGGAAATAAATTATAATGATATAGAGTTATATTATAATTCCAGTATAACATCATATATAATAACTTTAAATCCATCCTTTATACGTCCCACATATGGCATTAACGAATCACATCACTTTGAGGGGGCGGTAGTCCGCACTTCCTAAAATGAAATTATCGTGTTTACCCACAATGGAGACCATAAAGTTATGCCACAAAAGAAAAATACAGAAGCTTAAGTAAAACATAAACATATTATATATCATATATAAATATAGTGACATATTAATGGCCACCTTTGAAGGTGTTATATGAGTGTTGAACAATCATCGTTTCGTGAGGCAGAAATTCGCCATCCACGGAAACAGTATGTTCTTTAATCATTAGATGTAGGTGTGTGTAAGTGTAGCTTGAATCCTTATTATAACAACATCCTAGTATATTTAATATACTGGAGTTGTTACAAAAGAAAATAATAAAAAGAGTTTAGGGGGTTGCAGAGGCAAAATAAAACAAAAGGACTCAAGTGAAGACATTACCTTAAAATCGGGTAACTCCCTTTGGTTTGAGCACAAAAACTTCCTTGGGAAGACTTCTGCCCAAAGTTAGGCTTCAAGGAGTTAGAGAGGGATGTGGATATACAAAATGGGCAGGGGTTGGACGATCCAAAGGCTTTGGAAGTGTGGGTAAGGTGGTAGAGGTGGGGGCCTTTTATAAGAGGAGAGGAGGGGCACTCTTGGAAAGTAAGGAAATGTTACTTTATTTTAGAATGAGTTTAGGATTTTAATGGACCCACATTGATGTATTTCGAGGGTAAGGTGATAAGGGTTTGAAATCCACCGATCCAATAGGTTTTGGACATGTTTAGGTCTTATATTTTACATTATCATTCCATTTTATTTAAATCCTTTATTAATGAGGTAATCGCTGCATCATCATGATGTCATAAATAATTTAATATATTTAATGTCTAAAAATTATAAAAAAATATCATGATGTAGGAAGGCTTTTTATATTTCCAATGACTATTTATAGTCAAAAATATGACTTGTATAACTCCATGTAAAAATTGTTTTAGTAAAACAACTCATGTTTGTGTCATTTTTAATTTTACATTAAATAAAAAGTTATTTATGTCATTTCCCAACCAAAGTGGCTCCATGGGGTCCCCAAGTTGACCCATTGATTTTCTTGGTCGTCCATGACACATCCAATAAGGGTAGGACATGTTTCAAGATCATCTCATATTATTAAACCATTATTTTTACCTTAAACTACACTAATTACCTCTAATCGCGATTAAAAACTCAATACGTTACTATTCACCAAAAAAATATTTTAATCCCATTGAACCACATTTTACATCTTAATGACAACCATGTATGTAGGATTTTTGAAATTCAAAACACAGAGGTGGAAAAGTTTCATTTAAACGAAAAATCAGTATCTTTAACTACCACTTAGTGGTTTCACTATTCATCAAAGATTGAAGTTTTCCAGAAAAATACCAAAAATTCACCCTAAGCTATATTTGATATTATGAATTCAAAAATTAATTCTATTTTACAAAATTCAAAACATATAAGTTTCATTAATTAATTTAATAATTAATTCCCGCTATCAAAACAAATAGCGTGTTTTTAAGAAACAATAAGTATCAAAAGATTGACTCTAGTTTAAGTCCAATTTCAAGATGAAATTAATTCCAACGACAACTATTGGATTAGATGTTAAAAATATATTCTAATTTTACTTTAAAAACAATTCAAAAGATAATATAATCATATAAATAAATTAGATTAAAAAGAGGGTTTGAATTAAAATACAACATTTTTAACTATTCATTAAAAAATTAACTTTTTCGGAAAAATACCAAAAATTTACCAAAAGTAAATTTTGATGTCCCGATTCTAAAGAAGAATTTTATTTAGTCAAATATAACACATAAAATTGTCAAAAATTGGATTTAAAAGAGGTTCACCATCAAAAGGCGGTTAATCGACCTTCTAAAGAGTATTAGAATGTTTACGCTTAAAATTGAATTCATTCACATTTTTTAATCCTCTAACATTTATTGTAAAAAGTAAAAAATATTTGGCAAACATATATAATCATTTTGTAGTTAGTTCTGTTCATTCCCTCCATTACAACGGCTAGGTGTTAACTACCATTTAAAATAATATTATTTTATTATTATAGAGCAACGTAAGATTTTAAAGGAACCCGTAGTTGTGTATTGGGTAAGCCATCAAGCATAGAATTCTATTTAAATTATTATTAACATTTTATTCACAAATATGGATAAATATAAAAATGTCATATTCTTTATTTACCTGGGGTGTTACATCCTTCTCCCCTTTTGTGAATTGCGTCCTCGCAATTTCAAAATTGGGGTTGAAAACTCCATTGAAAGTCCCACATCGGAAAAGGAGTAAATTAAACTATCACTTTAAAAGAAAGAAAGGGAAGTACAAAGGTCACCCGAGTTAACCCATACTAGGATTCCATGTATGAAAATATGGACATGGAGGAAAAAAACAAAGGGTCATGTTCTGATGGAGAGTGATAGTAAACATGTCTAGGAGAAAGTTAACCATAAGAAAATCACAAACTTGTGATGGGTTAAACGGTATTCGATTCTCCAGTATGAAAAGTTAACAGACAACATTTTTGTTTTAAGTTAATTTTTTTTGAGGAATTTATTTTTGAGCTTAACTAAATCATAATGAAACATACTTACTTGTCATGTAGACTTTCAACTTTTACTAGATTCCTTAATCAAACTCATATTTTCTCCAAAAGACGAGTATTTAGGAAGACTTGTTCACATTAAGAGTACTATAATCAACTTCTGAAGAATCACCTAATCCAAAAAATATAACTATATACTTCCCATGTCTTTAGACTTTAACCAAAACCAAAACCAAAAAGGTTAGTACAAGATCAGATAATCCAGAAAAGGATAACCCTTTATAAAAAGAAAATCTATTCTTAATCTCCAAAATTTGTCCAACAAAACCCAAAGTTCAACGAGGACCATTTGATAAACAATTTTTCCATAAAATTATTCAAATTAAACCAAACTAAGATTGAAACCCAAATATTTTAAGGACTTAGTCACATAGTCTTCCAAGGTACAGAATAACTTTTATCTCCAAATAACATCAGTTGCTCTTAAATTATCATATTGAAAATTAATTAACCTAATCACATATCCTCGATGATAGGTTAATCATTTCCATAGATAACCCAAAATAAACTTACTCTTGATTCCTAAAATCATCTAACTAAAAAGAATCAGTCAAACTAACCAGGGAATTCACGTAGTCCAGTGGTAGGCGATAAATACCAGTCGCACTTTGGTTGTGGGTTCGATTCCCACAGCTTTGTCCGATGCGACGGGTTTTCACACGGTCTGCGTGTTGTCCTTTTTCCAAAACTACATAATTCTTAAAACATTCCCCAAAACGAGATAAAATCTTTAAAAATAATCATAACATATTTTAACCTCAAGTTTATCCCATGCCTTTCATTTTCCATCATAACATATAATAACCCATAATTACCTAAAAAGTAAGGATCATATAAACTCTAATGGTTACCTTTATAATTATTACCTGAACTTCCACATCGATTGGTCATCTTGTACATGATGCATTACAAGTCATACCAAGGTTCAAGTGGTTCATCATGACTCCTGGATAGTTGGTTTAGAACAACCACGAGTTTCCTCATTGAATCCCCCATTTTATCTAGTATCTTAATCAGAGAACCACCACAGTTTCCTTCAAACCTGTTGTCTCTTTGGTGCCTGCTAGATCCATCCATTCACTAAAAACAGAAAAGTCAGTGTGAGTATATCAACAAAATCATCATGTACTAATGAGGAATATATACTTACTCATTCACTTTATCTAAAAACTATGACTCTTTCTGAAATCCTAACCATTTTGTAAATGTCACTTATGCTTAAAGAATACCCTAACCTATAAATTTATCTAAACCGACCTTTGATACCAACTATAAGGCCCCAGCCTTAAACCTTACTTATTATTGAATTAAATGAATAATTCACATTGAGGATATTTTCAGGTTTAGAGTTTTAGAGAATTAGGTCATAACTATTACATCTCAAAAGATTACAAAGTAGAAACTTCTACTAAGTTTCCATAAAATAAAAACTCTTTAAAAGAAACATGTCTAGTTCCATGTTTTAGATAGCATGACTTTCCCTTGATCCCATCCTTGACCCTATTCCACATTAAGTCCTGTGAAAAACATTTCAAAAAAAACTTGGGGTGAGCATAAAAAGCTCGGCAAGGGATACACAAATAATGAAAACTGTTAGTTTTTCAAAGCAACAAGTAAACCATGTATACTTTATCAAAGTAATACCTTTCACCTTTAGGAAGTAGTAAAAACTCTTCACTGAATAAAATATCATTACTTACCCTTTTGTAACCAAAAGATTACCATAAAACCCATATAAAGAACACATAACATATAAAGGTAACTTGGGACATAAACATAATTAAATGTAATAACCATATGGTCAACTTCCACACATACTTAATGGAACATCCATATGGCCGACTTCCATACCCAATGCAATGGAGGTTATAACGTAACCACCCGTCCTGGTATTCACGGCACCACCCGTCATATGGTTTATCATGTAACCACCCATAAAATGTCCAAGTACCATCATTACACATAAAATATTGAAAATATAATCATTTCAATAACAACATTTCATTTGCAATCACAATAAGTAATTCCAAGATATTGAATTAAGAAATCCATTTTCAAAAACCATCTAAAAGAGATTTTTGAATCAAAGTGTCCCATAACACTTTGAAGATTTTATTGGAATTATAATTTTAAAAAATTAATGTCCATATAAATAAATACTGAAAACCACTTTGAAAACATGGACATTAAAGATAAGGGTTTAGAATAATAAATCATTAAAACATTTAAAATGATATTTTTGTTAAAGAGTTTTTAACAAAATGAGAGACTCTTAAATACAAATAATTGAATAAAATTTAATCAGAACTTTATAATATCATGAGAATAAAGAGTTTCATGATATAATATGTCAAATGATAGTATACACACCATATAAGAGTAAATTGGTGCATAATAACAATGAATTCTCAATGGAAATGTAAATTGAGATGAAATCCATTATAAAGATGGTATCCTTAAATTAAGGATAAATGTATCAAATAATTATGTGTAAGAAATATAAATACACCCAATATAAGTGGATATTAAGTGTGAAAAAATCAAAGGTCATTCACATATATTCATAGGATGACATTTTCAAGAAGTACAAGTTGAACCCAAAGAAATCGAAATTGGGTTAAGATGTTCATTTGTAAAAAATTCGACAGCCTAACGGCGTCACCTCAAAATTCAGAAAATTAGGCGATGAGAGAGTGAATGGTATATCATCACATGGACATAAAATTTACATCAATAAGGATATCGAAGAACATATCCCAACATAATAATATGTAAATTAAAAGACATAACAAAATAAGTCTTTTAAAAAGAGGAGGGTGAAAGGTCCCCTTACCGAGTTGGGTAACTTTCAAAAAGTACACCCCAAGGAAGAAGGGTCATACAATGAAGATTTAAATACCCATAAATGAAATTATACTACAAAAAGTGTATAATAATGGGAAGTACATACACCACTCAAATGAAATAGTGGCAAATGTAGCATAAATGTCACGGGAATAAATGTGAGATGAAAAATCCCTTGCGAAAACCCGGCAGCCTAACGGCGCCACTTAAAGCTTCCAAAAATGGATTTATGAGATCAAATAGGGTCTCTCATCATATGAACATAAAAATTACAGTAGGATTAATATAAAAAAACATCCCAATCATAAGAAAGATGAGCTTAAAAGGAATTACATAAAAGAGTGTACTTAAAAAGAAAGAGAGGGGTAGGATCCCTTAACTCGGCTCCGACTTGACTCGATCGTTCTTTAAAGTCATGAATAATAAACTTGAGTTAATTTCTATTTGATTAAGAACCTTTTTCAAGTTCATTATTCCTTTTATATCACTTATTTATATTTTATAAACATTATGTAATCATTTAAGTTAATAATGTTTGTTTTTTCGATATTTGGTTCTTAAGTCGAAAGTGAACTTCTTACAATTACATGTTGTTCGTGTGGTCAAAGGTTCATTATATCCAGAATTATATTCATGATTTGGATATAATATATATCATATATATCCATAATATACATGTATTTATAATATTACATAATCCTTTAGAGGTAAGAAATGAAATGCACCGTTCATGGAGACGGTAAGCCGTACGTACGCATGAACGCTACTTTCATTTCTTTGTCATATTAATGGAATTAAAACTAAATGATAGGTATTTATATTTTAATTCCAGAATTATATTCATAATTTATATGTAACATACATTATATATATCCATTATAAATATTTACTTATAATAGTACATTACATTTGGGGATAAGAAATTAAATGCACCGTTCATGGAGACGGTAAGCCGTACGTACGCATGAACGCTACTTTCATTTCTATCTCATACATTAATGGAAAGAAATAATTATGATATAGAGGTATATTATAATTCCAGTATAAAATCATATATAATGACTTTAAATCCATCCTTTATACGTCCCACATATGGCATTAACGAATCACATCACTTTGAGGGGGCGGTAGTCCGCACTTCCTAAAATGAAATTATCGTGTTTACCCACAATGAAGACCATAAAGGTATGCAAAAAAAGAAAAATACAGAAGCTTAAGTAAAACATAAACATATTATATATCATATATAAATATAGTTACATCTTAATGGCCACCTTTGAAGATGTTATATGAGTGTTGAACAATCATCGTTTCGTGAGGCAGAAATTCGCCATCCACGGAAACAGTATATTCCTTAACCATTAGATGTAGGTGTGTGTAAGTGTTGGTCGAATCCTTCTTATAACAACATCCTAGTATATTTAAGATACTTTATTT
Organism: Viscum album; assembly: GCA_963277665.1. Taxonomy (NCBI): domain Eukaryota; kingdom Viridiplantae; phylum Streptophyta; class Magnoliopsida; order Santalales; family Viscaceae; genus Viscum; species Viscum album. The sequence continues at coordinate 593,074,353 of OY728167.1, forward strand.
GTTACAAAAGAAAAGAATAAAAAGAGTTTAGTGGGTTGGAGAGGAAAAATAAAACAAAAGGACTCAAGTGAAGACATTACCTTAAAATCGGGTAACTCCCTTTGGTTTGAGCTCAAAGGCTTCCTTGGGATGACTTATGCCCAAAGTTAGGCTTCAAGGAGTTATAGATGGATGTGGAGATACAAAATGGGCAGGGTTTGGCCGAGCCAAAATCTTTGGAAGTGTGGGTAAGGTGGTAGAGGTGGGGGCCTTTTATAAGAGGAGTGGAGGGGCACTCTTGGAAAGTAAGGAAATGTTACTTTATTTTAGAATGAGTTTCGGATTTTAATGGTCCCACATTGATGTGTTTCGAGGGTAAGGTGATAAGGGTTCGAAATCCACCAATCCAATAGGTTTTGGATATGTGTAGGTCTTAGATTTTACATTATCTTTCCATTTTATTTAAATCCTTTATTAATAAGGTAATCGTTGCATCATCATGATGTCATAAATAATTTAATATATTTAATGTCTAAAAATTATAAAAAAAATATCATGATGTAGGAAATATTTTTATATTTCCAATGACTATTTATAGTCAAAAATATGACTTGTATAACCCCATGTAAAAATTGTTTTAGTAAAACAACTCATGTTTTTGTCATTTTTAATTTTACATTAAATAAAAAGTTATCCATGTCATTTCCCAAACAAAGTGGCTCCATGGGGTCCCCAAGTTTACCCATGGATTTTCTTGGTCGGCCATGACACATCCAATAAGGGTAGGACATGTTTCAAGCTCATCTCATATTATTAAAACATTATTTTTACCTTAAACTACACTAATTACCTCTAATCGCGATTAAAAACTTAATAAGTTACTATTCACCAAAAAATTATTTTAATCCCATTGAACCACATTTTACTTATTAATGACAACCATGTATGTCAGATTTTTGAAATTCAAAACACAGAGGTGGAAAAGTTTCATTTAAATGAAAAATCAGTTTCTTTAACTACCACTTAGTGGTTTCACTATTCATCAAAGATTGAAGTTTTCCAGAAAAATTCCAAAAATTAACCCTAAGCTATATTTTATATTAAGAATTCAAAAATGAATTCTATTTTAAAAAATTAAAAACCTATAAGTTGCATTAATTAATTTAATAATTAATTCCCGCTTTCAAAACAAATAGCGTGTTTTAAAGAAACAATAAGTATCAAAAGATTGACTCTAGTTTAAGTCCAATTTCAAGATGAAATTAATTCCAACGACCACTATTGGATTATATGGTAAAAATATATTCTAATTTTACTTTAAAAACAATTCAAAAGATAATCTAATCATATAAATAAATTATATTAAAAAGTGGTTTTGAATTAAAATACAACATTTTTCACTATTCATTAAAAAATGAACTTTTTCAGAAAAATACCAAAAATTTACACAAAGTAAATTTTGATGTCCCGATTCTAAAGAATAATTTTATTTAGTCAAATATAACACATAAAATCATCAAAAAGTGGATTTAAAAGAGGTTCCCCATCAAAAGGCGGTTAATCGACCTTCTAAAGAGTATTGGAATGTTTACGCTTAAAATTGAATCCATTCACATTTTTTAATCATCTAACATTTATTGTAAAAAGTAAAAAATATTTGACAAACATATATAATCATTTTTTAGTTAGTTCTGTTCATTCCCTCCATTACAACGGCTAAGCGTTAACTACCATTTAAAATAATATTATTTTATTATTATAGTGCAACGTAAGATTTCAAAGGAACTCGTTGTTGCGTATTGGGTAAGCCATCAAGCATAGCGTTCCCTTTAAATTATTATTAACATTTTATTCACAAATAGGGATAAATATAAAAATGTCATATTCTTTATTTACCTGTGGTGTTACAATAGAATCTAGGAAAGAAAGTTGAATGATAAGGGTTGAAATAATTGAAATGAAATTAGAGGAATAAAAACATAATAAGGATATGATATTAAATTAGAAATAAATGAAATATAAATATAATAGAAAAAAACCCAAATACCAAATTCAAATTAAGGAGAGGTAAAATCCAAAAAATTAGTTGAATCTGGAGTAGGAAAGAAACCAAATGTAGTTTTTGAATCTATATAAGAAGTAGAATCGTGAAAAAAGAGTCATAGGAGAAGTGAATGTATATGTTAGGGAAAAATTATTGGTAGATAAAAACCCAAATATTGAATTGTAATTAAAAATCATAAAAATAATTCACAATAAATATAATATTATAAGAAATTATAATCCAAAGAAAAGTATGTAAAAATAGAATTCATAAAAATTACCTAAAATTGAAGAAATTGAAAAATGGTGAAAACCTATAAAATGATAAAATTATCATGAAATCAATGGACAATGAAATTTGAATAATTTTTTTACATGTAATAATAATAGATATATCATTATGACATTTAGTGAGCTCACATTATGAGGAAATTTTTATGTCTTTCACCGTGAACATTGGTTTTTAAAGTTTGAAGTATAATAAAATAGTTTTTTTCCATTTAAAACACATTTCATGTTGTATTTATGTGATATATATTTATACATCACAAAAAGTCATAAAAAATATATGTACTATGACTTCATGATAATTTCATGATGTTTTATATGTAATAACAATTCGATATGTGTTTTTTGACAATCAAATCAATAAAAATGAACTTTCATTCATTTCCATAATCTTCCTATATAATTTATATAGGGTATGTTTAAACAAGTAGAAAATTAAATTAATGTCATTTTCACTTTATTTAACAATAATATAAGGTCATTTCTTAGGGTTTTACCCTTTCATGTATGTTTTTTGTCTTGTAAATCGATAAAATCACAGATTTTTTCAGATATGTGTTTGTTCTATTCGTACATGTCAAAAATTTAATGGTGGAAATTTTAAATTGATTTAATGAAAATATATGGTCATTTTATATGTTATAACTTTTTATGGGAATTTTAAATCTAATAAAATTATATGTCATCTCATTATGACAACACCACATGTCAGATTGTAATGAGGTTCATTTTTAAATGCATTAAATTTTCATTGAAATATAAACTCATTTTCTCAATTTTAACATCCTTTAATATGAATGTGAAGGTTACAAAACACTTATTAACATACCAATATAATTTTTTTTCATGTTGATGTGTGGTTAGTTTGTACTAATCTGTAGGACTTGATTGTTGTTTTGCAAAGTTTTTATTACAATCTGAGCAAGTTTGATTATTTTTTGATAGCATTTTTTCAAGAGTTCATCAGTGTAAGAATAATTATTTTTTAGAACCTCCACATTTTCATTCAATATTGATCAAATGGCACCATTGTTATCATAATGAATAGTAGTTAGTTTGAAACTCATTTCAAGATCCGAGATGGTGTACTATATCCATAACAATAGTTATTTACGATGCATTTCACACAATGACGATGAGGACCCCTAGTGCAAGGGATAAATACGTGGTGTACAGAACATGGAGATATTTTCATACCATTAAAATTGGACATATAATCAAATATAAATAATAAAAAACAAAAAAATAAATAACATGTTCATAGATACTACTGATTTTGTCAATAATTAATAGTCCATAAAAAAATCAATAATATCACTTATAAAGTACTAAAATAAATAATAAAAAGAAAAAACCAACTAAAAATCAAATAAGAAGTTTTGAAAATCAAAAATACAAGAAAATTGAATTGAAAAATAGGAAATAAAATCACTAAAAAATAAAATTTCAAAACATTAGAAAAAAAATTATAGAGTAAAAAATTAAATATAAAAGAATCAAATCAATAAAAAAAGATTTATATTAAATGACACATAGTTATTCTATCCAACAGCAAGAAGACATATCATGGGTGGTTTTATACTAGTTTGTTTATCTCTCTCTCATGAATAAGTTAAGAAAATGGTAGGTTGGTAAGTTTCCAGTAGAGTATCAGACAATATCTCTTAAGGTGAGCTGGATTAGATGGTTCATGGTGCTCGATGAAGTCAACATGGTTTTATATGATCAAGGAAGTGTATTTGGTTTACTGAGATAATGCTAAATATTAAGTTCATCAGTTTTGTAGTGTTAGTGATGAAGGGGGTGTACTTCGGATTCAAAAATAAATAAATAAAGTATGGTGTAGTGGTGTGTACCTTGCCACAACGTGCCATAGTGAAATAGTTTTCACACCAGAACAGTCCATCCCAAATGTGAAATGGCCTAAAATTTTTGTGGTGGGGGGAGTTGCCTAGAAATATCTGTGGTATGATAATAATCCATAATTACTCTCATTAATAACTATCTCCATGAAAATTGGGTGTAATAACTTCCAACTTCTACAATCAACTTCAACAATGGAATGTTTTACAGATTGATGCTTCTGATGGACCAAGAAGTTAAAGATTCACCTAAGATGTAATAAGTCCAAGGAGTACATTTCCTATCCATTCTACATCTTATGATGTTTATATCTTATTATCTCTTAAGAATTTTCTCAAATCCATAAGATCAGAAAAATCTATGTTAGAGGAAAGGTTTCTTTGAAGACTTAATCTTAAATTGCATATCATGGATCATCATATTTCAACCCTCCCCATGATGCTTCTATCCCAATCATTTCTATAATACCTCTAGGTGACATAAATAGTAAATATCACTAAAATATGGTTCATCAATATGGGTCATAGAAAGATATTTAGGAACACTATCCCTCCCCACAATATGAAAAATTAGCTTTCCACAACCAATAGAACCTGAGTTCCAGACTATTGGAAATTAAAATTTAAAACACACTTCAAGTTTTATTAAGTAAAATATAATTGTTATTTTGATTCATAAAAATTGGGATCTGGAAAATTGAATTTTATAAAATCTACAACCATCCTCAAATTGAGGTGTTGTTCTCTAGCACTCATCAGTGTAACCAAGAATACGTCATTTCTTCATTGTTCAGTGGGGGAAGTGCAATGCTTCATCAATCTACCCTCTATAAAAAATATTAATTTTAATTTTAATTTATATGAATTAAATTTAATTTCAATTAACAACATAATTAAATGTTATATTAGGATCTCAAATAAAAAATTTATATGAATGTGAAAAATAAATATCAAGGGGTTAGTAATCATATTCATATGATCATTATTTTTTAATGAAGTGTTAAGGGGACCACCTCCCCATGAAAGTGTCACATAAGTGTCTAAAACCAAAAATATCTATATTTATTTTTAGAAAAAAGACATTACACTAAAAAATATTCCACGAATAATTTTCAAATATTATATATTATTTTCAATATATTTTCATTTTTATTTCATAATCCATTATTTATTATAATGTTAATAATTAATATTAATTTATTTTTTTGTAATTTAAATAAAATTCATTTAAATGAAAAACCATAATCCTCTAAAACCACTCTTCTATAGATATATAATTTTTATATTAGGAGATTAGTTCTCATAATAAATAAATATAGAACAAAAAATAAAATGGAATATATATAAGCAACAAAAAACCCAAGGCATGAAAAAGGAAATTGGGCATGTAGTTGGACATAGAATAAAATATAGTAGATGATGAAATAATTAATTATAGAAGGTATAAGATAGAATATATAATTATGAGATAGAAAATAAAATTTGAAAATTAATAAACATATGCATAAGAATAATATAAACTAGATGAAAATGTAGTTATCAATGGTAGACTGGGAGAAATAGAAGATATAGTAAGAAATTTTTGAAAGAGGAAGTATAAATAGAATGGGAAGTTGATGTAGTCATATAAAAATTTGAAAAATATGATGGTATAATACATGTAAAAAATGGAATCATATTCATATGAAGACATATAAGATGAACTTGATATATATATATTGTTGGAAAAGCTAGACTTTGAGCCAGAGTATAATTAGTAATAAAATTTTATAAGATGAGTAATTATAAGGGGAATTTAAAGTTGATATATTAACATTATATAAATTTTTAGAAATAATACAAAAAAAATGAAAGAAAAAAAATCATATTCCAAGGTATAGATAGAATTAAAAACATTAAAACTAGAAAATTTTGAAGAAAAATTTAAACTCAAAACATAGAGATCATAAATAAAAATATCAAGTACCAACATCACATGATGATAAAATATGAAATATGAAAATTATAATTTAATTTGAATATGGTATAATAGTGTATTTGGAAGATTAAGAAGAGTAAATAATCATTTGACATGAAAGTGGTTCTGGAAGTAATACAAGATATTGAAAAAAGAAGAAGAAATTGAACAAAGAAAATAAAATGATTGAATAAAAATAAAAACATTGGAGGCATAAATGCATAAGTCATAATAAATTGTCAAAATTTCAAGAAAAATATAAATAATAAACAAAAAAATATGTATATGAAGTATTTTATGTAAAGGAAAAAAGGATAAATGGAATCAAAGTTCAAAAAACTGCATAATCAAGAAGTTTAAGGATAAGTAATAACTCAAAATAAATTGTAAAAGAATTTTAAAAAAATTAAAATATAGGGTATATAATAATAAAATCATAACATTTCATGGATAATATTAGTAAGAAATTTACATAGAATAAATATTTCATTAGTTATATTTAATAATAAAAAGTAATGAATTATTCAATGGGAAGAAAATATATTTATAGTAACAAAGAAATGTTGAAGACATTATATTGGAAATTTGTTGGGGAAAAAGTAAGAACCTGAGTTTTAATTCAATAAATAAGAGATAAGGGAGAAAAAATAATAAAAATTTAAAGAAAAATTAAATGAACAATATAGAATACTCAAGAGTAAAATGAAAAAAAATAAAACAGTAGTGAAGAAACTAAAAAATGATACATTATAAAAATAAAAATAAAAATAGAAATATAATTTGAAGAAAAAAATAAAAAAATATAATTAAAATCAAAGGAATAAGTCAAAATAAAAAACCGATGAGGAAACTATGAATAAATGAGTCAAATGAAAATTCTAAAGAGAACATTAATTAAAAATGAACTGTCAAATGTAGAATCTTGAACCAACATTTAAAAAAACATTTAAAAAATCATAATTATAATTCAAATTTAAACCAATGGGAATATGAATTATCAAAGGGAACAATTAATAATAAATAGGAATATGAATATTTGGAGAACAAAATTTTTTAAGAAGAAATCATTAATAATTTCATAAATTAGATAGTGTTGAGAATAAAAATATAAAAAGGTACAAAATCTAGAAAAAATATGTTAAAATATACAGTTTAATTTATTTAGATAATTATGAGAAAAAATATTTTAAATAGAATATGTGAAATAAAAATAAAAAAAATATTCTAGAAAAAAAGAAGAAGTAAAATAAAAATATAAAATGAATGAAATAAAAAAAAACTCAATTATGAAAAACAAGAAAAGGTAAGAAGCCAAAAGTATTAGTTGAACCTAAATTTGGGAAGAATCTATATGTGGTATTTGAATATAAATTATAATTAGAATATATAAAATATTGTAAAAATAGATGTGAATATCGATATTGGGGGGGTGATGTAATTGAAGATTCAGAATCAAATATAGATGTTGAAGAAATAAATCACAAACACAAGCCAAAATTCTAAGCGTATTAGTAGTTGGAAAAAGATATTGAAAAATAAATATGAATAGAGTCTGTGTGTTGGGGTATCATAATCATTGAAACTTATTTTCATGATTTTTTTACAAGGTGATATTGAGATGAGAAGGTCATGGGGATTAACCCGCCACTAGTAAAACCCCATGATTTATTTATCATAATTTATTTATATCTATGATCATGTGTATTGGTATCTTTACATGATATAATAAATATTGTCAACCATTTGATCACATAATTTATTTCAATAAAAAAACCATGGAGTAGATGTTCTGGAAAGGTAGCTTGTGTTTTTTGTGTTATTGGTGATATGACATTTTTTGAATGATCAATACAAGGTTTTTCCCTTCTAAAAGTAAGAGATATCACATTCCTAGTTGATCACAATGGTAGTACATTTATTAATTCCTTGGAAATAGTGATTTAAGGTATGTACTTGTAGTAATGATTGTGAATAATTAATGTCATAAAGTATTATGACACAGAGTGTGTACCATACTATTTTAAATATCATGAGACAAAGAGATTATATTACCCAAAGCCTATTCAAATGATGTTTTCATATATATGATATTCTAAATCTCCAAATGTTTCATGATCTATTTCTATATATCACTCGTGGTCCATGGGTATGACTCACATCTATCAAGACAAGTTCATAGAGGGTCACAAGGAAAGTGTATCCACAATTTCCACTTATTTGGATGAATATGACTTTAGGATGTAGTGGGACCCATGTGTTGGGATCGATGAACATAAGAGTGTGAATGATCGCATCTGAAAATAAATAAATAATATTTTTAATGTTTATAATAATAATCAATGAATTTATTTTTTAGGAGAATCAAAATTAATTGAAGTTTAAAAGTTAATCTGAGAAAAATATAATTTTGCAAAAGAACATGACAAATTCATAGTTCATTAAATTATTAGGGGATCTTACAAGCCAAGAAAATGGTTCTCCATTTATCACATTACATTTTATTAATTTCACAAGGTGGTGATAAAATATTTAGGTCACTTATGAAAAGTTAGTTAAGTTGGTAGTGGCGTTATGTGTTGGTTTTTATGAGTTATTTTTTAAAAGGATTGAATATAATTTTTTTAAAGGTAACCCTAGTAATAAAAACTATTTTTAACTCAAAAATTATTAGTAGACAAGAATTATTTAATTTCCCCTTTTCTCAAGATCTCTATATATTTATCGACATGGTCTTTGAGAGTAATGACATTGGATTGATCTAGTATCCTTGAATGGAGTCTGTATTTTTCACGTGATTGAAGGGACATCATAAGGAAATTAGATTTCCTATGTTGTCACCCAAAAATTGAAGAACAATGATACAATATCATTGGTTCCTATGTATAAAATTTAGATTATTCCTCAATTATTTCATTTGACTTCTATAATTTCAACAGTTAGAAATTAATTGTCATTTTCAAACAAAAATATACCTTTTATGGTTTCGTTTGATTTTATTCATCGTAATAAAATTTAATTATAGACAATCCATAAAAATACAGAAAATAGGTATTATATATTAAGTATTTTTCAAATGAATCTGAACCCAAAATTTTAAAATATATATTTTTCACACCTCTAAAAAGCCACAGGCTCCATCATAGTTGGTGGGTTTTCCTTGGGAAGTGGAAAACCATATTGTTGTCTTTGTTAAATATTTTTTAAGTCTACCCCCTTGATGAGAGATCAAGTTGGAGAAAATGATGCAAATTGTTGTTACTATAATATTTATTTCTCTATATAGGATAACTTCTTATGTGTTATGGGAGTTACGTGTCTTTAATGATGATCTTGTATAGTGAAGTTTTGTTTCACCTAGTGTGTATCATTGTGGAGTTCGGGTTAAATTTGTGAATAATATATATTGTAGCTTAAGTATGTGTATCAATATTCTTAAACTAGGTGACCATGATGAACTAAAATCCTCTCATGTTTATTAAATATATATTCAAACTGCCTAAGGGATCTTACTAGTTCTCAAAGATAAATGTTTGTTCAAGATGTCATAACATTCAGATGAAGGATGAGGATAACCTGAAGACTGATTTTAGATGTCATTATGGGAATTATTAGTTTTTTTATGATTCCATTAATTGTTATGAACACTCAATATCTATTCCTGTTACGAATTAACATAGTGTTCTATGAATATCTAGTTCAATTCAGGGTGGTGTTTTTCAATGAAATACATATTTATTTTGTGTCTGAGGATGAGCACTTAGATCATTTGAGAGCTATTTGGGGAGTTCTTTGGTATAATTGGATATTTATTAATCTTTCAATGTGTATGTTAAGCGATCGTGAGGTCCATTCATGGGATATGTTGAGTCTCAACATTGAGTAGATATGGATCTATTATTGAAAAAGTTAGTTGTTTCTTGGGTAGCCTCCAAGAATGTTGCAGTGGTCCTAATATTCCTTAGTATTGAAGGATATTAAAGGAGTATTGTACATAAATTCCCTCTATTCATGACTCCTATAGTAACTTTAACAAAAAATGATCATGCCTCTGTGTTTACTGGTCAGTCTTAAGCTACTTTTCAGTATTTGAAAAAGTTTTTTTTAAATGATCTTATTATTCATTTACCAATAGTGGGTGTTATGGTCATTGTTTATTATGAATAACCAAATCATGGATTGGGTAGTTTTTTAATTAATAAGGTTTTGGTTATGTCATTGGTTTATTTTTTGTTATGGAATTATGAATGTAACTATACAATCCATGATATTGAATTTAACATAGTTATGTTTACTCTAATATTATTGTCGAATTACCATTATTTTGAGAACTTTATAGTCATCAGATATCACCAAAGGATAAGGTATATCTTCTCATAGAACTATTTTAATTTTCACCAGAGATAGTGGAATGAATTATTATAGGATTTTAATGTTTTGAATTCCAATACACTAGGGAAATTGAATGATGCAGCTGATCATTTAAATAGGGAATCACATTGTGATCTTGTGCATGAGTATGATTATGCTTAAACAGTGATGGGGATCCCACTATAATTTAGCTTGAAATGAGACACGTCAATTGTATAGGGTGTCTCTATTAGATAATGAATGTAGTTTCCAACTAATGTCTTACCGGATGTGGACTTTGGGGTCATTATTATATTCACTATAGGCCTAAGAAGCTTATAAGTGGAGGTAGGTCAAGAATATTTGTGATCATGATCCTGTTCTCTCAAAAAAACTAGATATATCAATGAATCGTCATTATTTTTTTCGAATTGTATATAAAAAAGAATTTTTAATGGATTCTTCCCTCACCTTTTCACCAAATATTTCATGGTTTCTTTTATTAACATCACGTATCTATTTATATTTATCAACTATTCATATTAATACACACCCTCTCCATTCACTTAAATCATTCCATGTATACCCAAAAATTTAATGAGGTTAATTTCATCCACAAATAACATGTCAAATGTAGAAATCTCATTCCACATCCTTTGGATTTTAAATTATAATAAAATATTTTATTTTTCCATATATTCATAAACGACGATGTAGTCTTCCCATCAATATAGCGTGCACATGTCTAGATCATCCAATGAATTTTTGATCCATGATTCCTCTTCTCCACATCCTGATAAATTGAACCATTTGTTATATAGAAAATGTTTATATTTTGAACCTCCATGGAATAAATGTTTCTTGCCTTTGAAAAAATCCATATCTAGATTTTACACCATAATGAGCACCATTATAATCCTACCAATTTCTATCTTATTCTATAAAACTCGATAGTCACAACATAATCATCCAAAATTTTGAAAAATCATTGCTCCCAATTTTCAATTCATATCAGAACACTATAATGACAAATTCAATGCAATTTTTTAGACTCCTCATGGACTATATCGATTTTCCAATACACAATGGAATTCAATAAGATATGGCGATACAAATACTCTCATTTTTTCCTTTCATACACATAGACCACTATCACATATCCATCTCAAAATGACTAAATCAACATTTTTCATTAAAAAAATTATTTCAATGAAAAAAATTACCATTATAGAATTATACATTTCCTACATCCCATTTATTCTCAATTCATCCAATGTTGATTGAACACCTCTATATCTTATTTAATATAGATCATTTTATATTAAGAGTACGAACACCACTATAACACAAATCATTGTCCTATATACAACATACATACATACATATATATATATATATATCAAAATCTATATCAAAATAAAAATTATTTCAATGACTCAGGTTTTGACCTATAAGACTTTTGAACATTTCTCATAATATTAATGAAGCCATGGATTGCGTCAGTTTAGGATTCTAAATCTTAGAGAGCCTTAGCACAATGATATTAAAAAAACATTAAATATATTTTATCATGAACACACTGTTTCTCATGAAACATGAAATAAATATCTAGTGGAGTCTCAGATCAGAATTCGAAGACCACGGTTTATTTCAAAATTTCATTTTTACCCTAGGTGTGGTGTAATTTTTTGTTAGCATTGAGTTTTCGTTCGTAGGTGATTTGGTAGGGAATTGAGTTGAGAGATTAATAATTAATTGAAATTTAGTTAATAAGATGACATAAAACTACACCTTCCTCCTTTAGTGTCTACAAAACATGAGAGGTGTGATCCGTCTCCCATACCATTTTGTTGACAGATAAAACTGAGGCCGAATCGATGCTACATGGTGCTTTTGATCTCTATTAATGGCACCAATCATCATCAGATCGAGGATTAGCACGATCCTTCCAACATTCTACACCTGATGCTTAAATGTTTTTCCCTTGAGGTAGGTAGATTTTATTGATAGTCTTGATCCCCTTCGTTATGTGTTGAGATAAGTTTTTAGAGCCCTATTATGATTCCTATAGATCCCTTCTAGGTCGATCAGTGGATTTTGGTTGAAATAGGGGGAATTAGGAAACGTTTCAAGAGATTCCCATTGAAATTCCCATGTATACTTCGTGTAAACTAGTGTGAAACACCATGTGCCCTTCCCATTTAGGGAAGATTAATTTTGGGGACTACACTATGGGGACTGGGGTTACATGTAATGTAGTCACCCTAGGTCATGTGGCCAATGGACATGGATTGGGTATCTATGTGATAGTACATTGACTTGAATAACTACATGACCAAAGTACACATTCACAGGGATGCAAACATGAGAATATGAAATGACATGCCAAGTGGCCTTTAATACTAGAAACATCTTATACCCAGTGGTACACACCATGTGTGAGGAACAGATCACCACACCATGGGGGGGGGGAGAACACCATCAGGGTCCATGTGAGGTAAGAAATTACATGTATGGGTTGTAAATTCCATATATGTCTACATGGCTAGACAATCCAGGAAAACAGGAGACACATAAAAGTTCTCATGCGGGATCACACGTCGTGTGTTCACTAGTGCACATCGTGTACTATCTTGCGATCTTTTTTGGATCTTCCTCCTAAAATGTCTCCTCCCATGGGGATCAGATTTCGGATTGAAATTATCCAATCCTACGTAGTTATTCACATATAACTCAATGGTGGATTCTGTAGTGTCCAATGAGATATGAAGTTTTATGTTTCAATCAAAAAAAATTAGTAGTGCTTCTTAAAATTGGGTAGTGATCAGGGTGGATCACTGGTTAACATTAGGATCTGTACCCTTTCCCATCTTCTTAGGAAGTGGGTCCCTTATACTCTTCAGGTTAGTAGAGATATTATCCCTCAATTGTCATGACATCGGTCCCCTACTCGTGGCAGTGTTTCGATGTGAGTTATGATAAGTGTGAAAATACCTTATGCAATGCTTGACCAATGATATAGATCAATGTGGTTCTTAGAGAGAGACGTTGGGACTGGTACTCCCCTATTGCATGAAGGCGTGAGTTTCCCATACCTCTCTAATTTTATAGAGATGGTAATATCCACATCATGTTTTTTGGGGGGGGGTCTCTACCCATGTGTTAGTTCTCTAGGGGAAGGAACTCCATTTTTATACTAGGGCACGAGTTCCCTATATCATTAATGTACTTGAAGACATTGATCCCCTATCATGAATGGGTGTGGGACCACCATACTAATTGGAAAGATGGATAATGTACTCCCCTGTTAGACTAGGGTTCATTTCCTATATTTGTGGTGTCGACACTCCCCTACCATGTTAGGGTGTGGGTTCTCTATATGTGACATATAGATAGAGTGTGTACTCCTCTATCATGTTATAGTGTAGGTATTTTATCCATAGATTTTGTACTCCCTCGTCATTATAGCATAAAGTTCCTCCAAAATTGTTGTTCTGATAGAGTTCAAACTTCCCTGTCATACCAGGGAGTGGGTATCCTATCCTAAGATTAGTACACCCCTGCTGTGTCAGGGTGCAGGTCCCCCATAGTAATAGTATAGGTATAGTGGTACTCCCCTATATTATCAGGGCATGGGTCCTCTAGCCATAGAGTTGTACTCCCCTGTTGTATTAGGGTGTGGTTTATCTATACTTGAGTGATTATCCCCAATATTTCTAGGGTGTTGTTCCTAACCAAAGATGTAGTAATATCTCATTTTTTTGTAGCGTTGGGGATTGGGTCTACCATTAGAATTGGAGATCCATCACATGTTGAGTACGATTATGAGTAGGATTCCCCTCTAATAGTTACATGTGATATCTAGTTTGGAGTTAGTTCTCCCTCAGTAGATTGAGATTTGGAAGACTCCATACAGAAATGAAATAGGTTTCCCAGGATAGTTAGGAGACAGAACTCCCTCAATAGTTGGGTAGTTTAGAGGTGTGAGTCCCTCTATTATCTCTCTCATTAGAGAGGATGGACAGTGTGCATAGTCTGAAGCAGTGATCCATCAACTATGGGTAGTGGTGAGGGGTGGGCTACTCAAAATGGGTTCTTATAGCCATGCTTATGGTAGAGGTTAGTTATTATAGGACCTCTGCTGAAGGGAACTTGAGTTTGACCTAGTCTGTTGCTCCCGATGGAGTGTGTTATCTCATCTATATCACCAGGAATTGTATACTCATTCCCAATGGATTATATCACTCGAACTCAAGACATCTAGGATGGTTGAGATCACAGAGTTTGTTCTACTGGTTGTGTGTTACCTTTTAGAGCCTCAATTATAATCCTATGGTTGGCTAAGAGGTAGTAATTTCTAGATATTTTATATATAAGATAAGTAAATTTGGGTGAATCTTGGTGTATTTGTGGTGTTATAAAATTTTTTTGTTGACACCCCTTCTGGTCCAAGATTCTATTCATTTATAGATATGGATTGTTCAATATGGAGTTTCACTCTTGATCGAGTTCCTTCTAGCTAGGTCGAATGGAATGTTTCCTTTAATTTTCCCCAATTTCTTTAGGTTTTTTTGGTTTTCCTATAGACCACAGACCTTTCTATGGATTACCTAGAGAACCAAATGTAGGCAAATCTTCATGATCTATAATGACTGAGGTGTTTACTAGAGCTAGACCGAGAATCTTTTCAAAAGTTTTGTTTGACAGTGATCACGCCTTTCTGAGAAGGTTGTAAGTTTTTATAGTTTTTTTGATGGGTGAGTGTTTTCCATTTACTCTTTTAGATATTTTTTATAATCTATTTTGGGATATATGTATGCATGTATTTTTAATTTCAATATTTTTATATCTATGTACTATTTCATGGAGGTGTTTTTGGGTGTCTGGGTATAGGGACTTTAGGAAATGGCCTCTGATATGTGTAATATTCCTACTCATCACAAGTCGCCATACCTTGTCCTATTAGAGGTGGTCTTGGATAGTTTTTTCTCGGTCCTTGTTAGGCCGGGTCATAACCTATTATTATCAGAAAATTTTTCACTTTGGGACCTGAATGTCATGATATTGGTTTGGGTTTAATAGTGATAGTATTAGGGTGTTTTGAGTTTGGTTCTCATGCCAGAGGTTTCAGTGTTGGTACAACAACCGAGGTATCCATTCACCAAGACGATGATAACCTTCTTTATAGCTCAATACATTTATAAATTAGTCATAGAAAAATAATTGTTCATGTATCATACATGATTAAGTTGTGGGTTCCTTGTCCTTCTTGAGTCATCTCTCCAGATATACTCTATGACCATGGGAAATATTGATTCTATTTTAGGATTCCACCATGAATAAATCCATATAGGGTTCCACTGAATAATTATGATGAATATGTAAACCATGAAGAGGATTCAGTGTAAAGAACTAGTTCTAAGGCGGTACCTCTATGTGATCCACCAGTTGATATACCCCATGTTGAGAAGAAAGTTGTACCGGTAGTTTAGTTCAAGGATGCATGCAGCCAGAGTGAACCACACATATTCTAGAGGTATTAAACAATAAGTTATTCTGTTGATGCAGAACCCCATGCAGCTACTGACTGGTTTGAGGTAATCATGTGTGTTTTCCACCTTTTGAGGAAACCTCCAGATAAAATGGTAGTCCTACCAGTGAAACTTCAGAAGGTTTCGACCAGGTAATGGAGGAGTCTAGTTTGGTAGACCCACGATGGGGAGACTCTAACTTTGGTAAATTTTGAGTGGCTCTTCATATAAGAGTTTTAACCAACCACAATGAGATCAGTACACATACAGGAGCTTCTTCAGGTTCATAAGGGTAGCATGACCATGGTACAATACTCAACGAGGTTCAGAAACCATTCTCTATACTCCCTAGATATGGTTCAAGCCCCATTATTTAGATCTCAAACCATTGAGCATGGCATAAATATAGAACTATGATAAGGTTTGATTTTATTGTTCCATGCCACTTTTGTAGGCATACTAGAGTGGTCTCTAATAGTAGATAGATTCCCAATGGATGGTTGGGTGGATGTTTCCCGCATTGGTAGTAATCAGGCTGAGACGTCTGTAGTAGTTACAAGACTTTAGATGATAGGATCATGGTGCATGAGTTATACCTATTCACAAACTCAGGCATGTGGTCCCATATCGCATGATCTTCAATAAAGATCGGGTGAATCAAAGGATAGTAAGTTTTAGCTTGCGATGGTTAGGGAAATATTTCTATGGATTTTTTGATGTATAATGATACTTAGAGGGATATGATCAATGGAAGATCTTGGTAGAGGTAGTTTTCGGATTGAGGGTGTTACAAATTATGGAAGACATGGTAGTTGATTTGGGAGAGCATCAGGAGGTGGTTGGAAGTTTGGGGAGTTTCCACCACTACCCCAAGGTTTTCAACGTTATGCTTAGGGAGCAGGATTATGGGGGTGAGTATAGTTACATTCCATAGAGGCCATTGACCCAAAATATCTAAGTAAGAATAGAGGTACACACTATGTCGTTACTATATTCTATAGTAATAATTGTTAGAAACTGTTGTGAGGTACTCTTTTCTTTCCCTTTCACGATTAAGGATTAACAAGGGTTACATGGGGAATTAGTAGAATCTTGTGTGGGTGATGTTTGATATTGATTTTGAGTCACAATAAATATGGATGCTTTCCCCACTGATATGTGTTTTTGTGACAAAATTAAAATCGCATGGATGAATCAGTGAATACCAAAGTGCATAGTTTCAAGGTGTGGTGGAATAGTTACTTAGAATTGTCTATTCATGGAAGGATTATGTGATGGAGTGTTGGAGATGGTCATGGAATTGCCAGTGGACCTTTTATACTTGTACCTTATGCTTGTAAGCATTGGTGGAGGTAGATAATTACATAGAACTATTCCATCGAGGTATAGTTTGTCCCTGGGATGTTCCTTTAGTGTGGATTTGTTTCCTACCATCCATATTCATCTACGATGCCACAAGTTTGTGTAGTGGTGTTTCTTTTTTTCCAAGAATTTTTGCAGCTAGTGGTTCATAGATTAAGGGCCTATTAAGACCCAGAGTTTACACATGGTAATCCTTATTTTGTTTATTGGTACCCTCTTGTGCTCAGACTCAACCTTGAATGAAATACGCTTAAGGAGTACATGGTGCAATTCATCCAAGGGTGGATGTGAACTGTTGGGTTATGTTTGTATCTATTTTAGGTTAGTGAGGTGGTCTACAAATGGACCCTATGGTTGGATATGGAATATGGTTGTTGGTTTTTTCCACCTATCTTAATGGAGGAGATATATACCACCTGTCACACGATGTCGATCTGGTTGGATCTAGGTGTGAGTGTGGTTTGGAAATGGTGGTTCCCCTGAGTGTGTGCTTGTAAGCAACCAAATAACTCTGGAAAGCTTACTAGTATGGTAGTTCTAGTGGAGAGCTTAGTTTATTTCCCCTTATACCTAGGATTTTACTATTCATGTATTAAAACCATTAAGGTAGGGAGATTTTAATTACTCATGTTTTAATATGTAAGACTTTTTGAATATTTATAAGAATATTTTGGATGTTGGGTGCTGATTCAGAATGGGATTATGGGTCCTAAATAACCTCTATGGAATGATATTAATAAAAATTTAAATATATTTTTTCACATTCTCATATATTCTCTAGAAACATGAAATCTTTCCCAATAGGATTCACAAATTGGAATTATGACACCCCTATTTATTTCATAACATCGTGTTTACCCAAGGTCTAACATAATTTTTTTTATCATCGTGTTTTCGGTCAGAGGCGAGTTGGTGGGGAATTGAGTGATGATATTATTAATTAAATGAAATTTAATTACCAATATAACCTAAACCACTCCCCTTCCACCATTTGGGTGCTTGATATAGGAGAGGCATGACCCCTCTCCCTTACCCTTTGGCTGATAGATGAAACCATGATGGAATCAAATAAATGAGGTGCTACTGACCACCATTTTTAGCATCGATCTTCATCATATTCAGGAGAAGCATGATCCAAGAATTATTCTACAGTAAAATATTTTACATTTTCCCTCGAGATGGGTGTATTTTAGTTTTATTTATGATCCCAATTAATCTGAATTTTTTTAAGGGTTTAGAGCCCTATTATGACTAATTGATATTCCTTCTAGGTCCATATAACGGTTTCGATGGAATCTGGGGTGAATCGGGTGATAATTTTGGAGATTACCATAAGAATTCATGTTTACATAGAGTGTAAACTAGTGGGATCGGTAGTGTGTTCTTCCTATTTGGGGAAAATTATTTTTGGGGACTACACACCATGTACTTGGGTTACAAGCCATGTAGTGACCCCATGTCATATGGCCATAAGACATGGCCAGGGTATCCATGTGATAGTACATGGTTGTGTAGAAATAAATGACCAAAGTACACAGCCTTGGGGTGCTAGACACAGGCATGGGAGAACAACATGACCATGTGGCCATTTATCCTGGACCGGATGTGTCCCCAGTGCTACACGTCATATGTAAAGAACAAATGGCATAGCCATGTGGAGGATTAACATGAATGAGGGGTGAGTGGGATAGGAGACACTATATACAGTATCTACATGATGGGTATGTCTACATGGATATCAAATCTGTGAAAATGGGTGACACTCCCTAGTGCTCATGATGGTTCAAACACCATGTGGGCCCCAATTCATGTTGTGTACTATCATAAGCTCTTCTTGGGATATCCCACTTTACATATCTCCTCTTTTGGGGCATGTATTCTGGATTACATGTAACATATCTTGGTTAGGTTTCCGTATAGAACACAATGGTGGTCTCCATAGTGGGTAACTAGATATGATGGCCATTTTTTGACCATGACATTGTAATAGCGATGCTTATGAATGGGTAGTTGTTAGGTTGGATCACTGGTTGATTTTATGGTTGGTATCCTTCCATATCAGTTTAGGATGTGGGTCCCTTAGAAACTTTATACTAGTAAGGTGGTGGTACCATATTTAATTAGGGTGTGGTTCACCTACATGAGGTAGTGTTGCGATGTGAGGTATGATAAACGTGACTATACATTCAATAGTTCTTGATTGATACTATAGATCAGTCTGGTTCAAAGAGAGAGACATTGTGACTGGTACTCCATTGTGGCATCAGGGAATGAGATTCCTTTTTATCTCTTCTTTGTAAGAGATGAGACTCCACACATCATGGGTATGGGTTTACTACTCCTTTTTTAGATCTCTTGGATGGTTCACCCTATCAATCCAGGGCGCGGGTTCCCCATAAAATTTTTGTAGTAGGATATGGTGCTCCCCTATTAGGACAAGGTGTGGTCCCTCCATGCTCATTTTCCATATAGAGTAGGTACTCCCCTATTGGAATAGGTTTTGGGTCCTCTATCCATGGATTTTATACTCCCCTTCTGTTATAGGGGTGAGTCCTCTATATGGGACATATAGATAGAGTGGGTACTCGCCAATCGTGTTAGGGTGCGGGTCCTCTATCCTTGGAGTTGGAACTCCACTATCATTCCATATTGTGGATCCTCCATACATGTTGTTACAGAGAGTTGGTACTCCCCTTTCATACCATGGAGTGGGTCCACTATCTTGGGGTTTTTACACCCCAGCTGTGTAAGGGTACATATCCCCCATAGTAATCGTATTGGCAGAGTGGCACTCCCCTATCATATTAGGGTGAAGTTCCTCTAGATATAGAGTGATAGTCCCCTATTTTATCAGTTTGTAGGTTATCTAACCATGATTGTTACTCCCCATTTATTCCATGGTATGGGTCCTCACATATGGAGTAGTACTACCCCATATTCGAGTAGCGGTGGGGAGAAAATACTCTATTAGAATTATATCTCCCACTGATATTGAGTAAAGTTATGAGGAGCAGACCCATCCACTAGTTACATGAAATAACTAGTTAGTAGTTAGTCCTCTATCATTGGATTTAGGTGTGGCACACTCTATAGAGGAGGGACAGAGGTTTCCCAGGATGGTTAGGAGATAGAACTCCCTCAACTGTAGTGTAGTGGTGAGGTTCAGATAACTCTACTCTCTCTTTTATTAGATAAGATTCATGTGGTTCATATTATGAAGGAGTGTTCTTTGAACTATGTAATGTTTTTAGGGGAATTCCACTCTAATTGGGTTCTTACAAACTTGTGAAGGGAATAGGTTTTTTATGATATGACCTCATATTTTTGGCACTCGAGTTTGACCTAGTGTGTTGTTCCTAATGAAAAACATTTTATCCGACATATCATTAGGAATGGTTGAGTTGTTACTGATGGAGTGCATCTATCTGATGGTTTCCATATGGGAATACTGGTCTCATGGAATGTGTTCTCATGGTTATGTGTTTCTATTAATTTCTCAAGTAGAATATTTTAGCAGGTTTTTAGGTCGGAACTTCATGAGATATTTAGTCAGATCTGAGTATATCTGGGTGATTCTGGGAGTCCTTGAGTTGTTATCATGTGTTTGGGTTGATACCCCTTATGGACTTAGCTGACTAGTCCTACATAGTTTGGGAGGGTTTGAGATGGGGTTTCTCTCTCGATTGGGTTCCCTCTATCTTGGTTGAGTGGACTATTTCCTTTCAGTTTTTCACCTTCTTGGTTTTAGGGGAACCTACTTTGTATTTATATAATCACCCATGCATGGTCTTTTACCACATGTGTTGTGTCTTATGTAGATGACATGACATTCTTCATAATCCACTAATGACCAGAGGCAGGTGGAGCATAGTGACTTAGATTGATAGAGGATTTTACTAAAGCTAGGAGGATGATCTTTCTGGCAGTTTAATTTGACAGAGATCCCATCAGTTTGAGCAGGATGGATGATTTTATAGTTCTTATGTGGGATTTTGTTTTCCCATTTTTATTTCCTTCAGTTCTTATGGTGTACATTTGTTTTGAGTAGATGTATTCATGCATTTTTAGTTTATATCTTTTTATATCTCTATATTGACGCATGGAGGTATTTTTGGGTGTGTGCATATAGGATGTTTAGAAAAAGGCCTCACATCTATTTGATATGCCTACTCGACGCTAGTCTTCAAATCCTAGCTGATTGGAGGCAGGCTTGAGGAGTTATGACCTGGGCCCCTTTGGGTTGGTTCATGAAAATTATTGAAATATCCAACACCACATATAAATTTTTATTAGACCGTGGTGTGTTAATATCCTAATTGTGGTGTGGTGCACTCTTCATTCAAAAAATACTTCTAGCCAAACCCAAATACTTCTATGAAATCCCTTACTTCTCTGAATGTCCTAAAAATCTATAATAAAATTCATCATCCAACATCATTTTAATATAGATTCATAATTCTTCATACTTCACATCTTCATTTCCACAATGTTTTCATAGAATTGCATTATAAGATAATAATACATTTCTTTTTATAAATACTAAATGTAGTAACTATAATGGGTCCCATAATTCCTCTCCCAATCTCTAAATTCATTCCATTATTATATACTGATACTAGTTCCATATATATCAATGATAACCCTTTCATAATTGAAATTCTTTATTTTTTTAAATGCGAAAACATTGGGCTAACACTCTCCCCCCCCTTCAGATTTTGTTCCAATTACAACCACAATTATATTAATGTTTCCATATTATATTTCTCAGTAAATTATTCTCCAATTTATGCATAATCCAATAACCAATGTCAATTCCCATAAAATATGATGATACTCTCAAATCCCTAAAAAGATGTGTAATGAAGAGTAATACAATATCAATTATCTATAGATCTGATATCTTCATGTTTGTATTTGAGAGAGAAAGAAAGTGGTTTGAGGAGAGAGACATATAATCATGATATTATCAAACTCTAGATATCATAATTTTAATCAGAAATAACATTACCTCAATGAATTGTGGAGACAAATTTTAAATAACAATGGAATCCCAATGAAATATCTAAGATGTTTTAGGAGAGTAGTCGGGTGATTTATATGTGTTATTGGTCGTTTAAAGTGATATCGGGTAACATGAATTTTAATTCATTTTTTTTTCAAGGTATCTAGAACACTTAAAAATACTTGTATATCCATTTGGATCAAAACCTAGAATACATGGTTAATATTTATTGTCTCTAAGGTTGTGTAAAACCTACTGCCTCTAAAACCACTATGCACGGTTGGAATGTGTAGGCTATGAAACCATACAGGTGACTATTAATTTACCACTATATCTGAAACCATGATTCATTTCATGGTTTCATAGTATCTATTAATGTGAAGCTAACCATGAATCCTTGGTAATAACCTATCCTGACATATCTATTGAAGAAAAATTCCCTTGAAACTTGTACCAAATGAAATACATCTCATTTCACATCTGATAGTGAAATAAAAATTCACTTTTGAGATTAGGTAACTCTTCATTTAATAAATTTCATGAAAAAAATATGATACTCACTTAAATATTAAGGATTCATATAGTTACACTAGAAATGTAAAACTAGAATATATCCTAATGTTATGATGTTATAAGTATAATCTTTTATTCAGTATTCTGAACAGTACTTTAAAGGATTTTGGAAGTATCACTAGTCTATTTTTTAATCCAAAAAAAATTAGTTTCTCTTTTTGAGTATTTATATTTCTAGGAAATGGTAGATACTTTATCATAAATATTTTGAAGATAAAAATTTTCATTTTTGATATTTTGGGGTTCCATTATATGAATCAATTTTTTTCTATTCTTGATATTTTTTTATTGTTGGACCATATTACCATCATGATGTAATTTTTTCATGTAACTTCGTAACATATGAAAATAGGTTGAAGGTGATCTAAACAATGGATAAAATCATTTATAACATACATAGTTCAATTTTTTATTCCTTAAAATAAGGTGATTAGAAAATTGAGTGTTGTATGCAAGGAGTCTCCATTTATTAATGTTATTTTATTGTAATAAAAGGATCCTTTCCATGGATTTGGATATCTACCCCAAGGGAATGTAGTGGTATTGGTATCAGGAATTATGAATTTTTAACAATGGAGTAGATATCTTATATTAAATATCCTTCTACAGTTTAGACACATAATAAGGATTCATTATGAGAAATCAGAGTTCAAAATTATTACGTCAAAGAGTATAAAATACACATTATTTCTATTTGAGACAGTGGAATAAAATTTGACGCTAAGAGATGTGATAGCTAAATGTGCTCATTTGGTTAATGACCAGGTCATTTGACACTAACCATGAACCCTTTTATGGTATATAGTAAATTTCAGAAATATGAGGTTTGAAGGTCATGTTATATTGATTCTATCTATAAAAT
This sequence comes from Viscum album, assembly GCA_963277665.1. NCBI lineage: Eukaryota > Viridiplantae > Streptophyta > Magnoliopsida > Santalales > Viscaceae > Viscum > Viscum album. Next base: position 593,098,159 of record OY728167.1, read on the forward strand.
ATTTGAGATGAATTAACCAATCCCAAACAAACCCAATTATTAAAATGCTTATCGTGTGGATAATTAAGTCACATTTTATTTATATATTTAATTAATTATTCAAAATATATATATATATATATTTTAAAAACATAATATATTTATATTATATAAAATATGTCTCTCAAATAGTGTCATCCTACATTTGTGAGTGGTCATCACTGTCTCTACGAATGTTGGTCCATCCCATCATGGCATGAATTTCTCATCACCTTACATCAACATATAGTCCCCAATCCCCTGTTATTTGCACAAAGATGTTACATTTCATTATCATTTAATTGGTTAATATAATAACGGCATAGTTGGTAAACTAAAAAATATTCTTGACAAGGATGTATGTTAACATTAAAAATCATATATATGTAAAAATTATGTTAACAACGGGTTGGTTTTTAATATTAATATTTTTTTGGAACCAATATTATCATATTTTTATGTCTTCCTTGACAAAAAAAATCATCCACACTATGTTAAAGTTTTTTATTATAATATATTTTTGATATTGAAAATAAAATAGAATAAGAATTAAATTTTTTAGCTTTACAATTGAATCTGAATTCTCTCTCTCACCATCTTATAAAATGGAATGGTAGAAAACCAAAAATGAGAGGAAATATCAACACAAAAAAGGAAAATTTAATGTTTCCCTATTTTTAAATTTAATTCAAACATCATTTAAATTGAATACATCCAAATTTGATTAAATATTCACCTAAATTTTCATTTTGATCTATCAAGTCTACCTGCCAAACCACTAATAGTATGTCCAAATCAGTAAGAAATTTCAGGGAATGATAAAAAACATGACTAGTTACATATAAATTTATCCTCCACAAGAATGGATAACAAAAATATCATTAATTGAAACATTGAAAATTTCAACAAGTAATCAATAAAAGATCCACATAATTAAATATCAAGTTGCTTGATCATAGATTTCATGAAATCCAATAAATTAAATTAGTGGAAAATTTTACTTTCATTCATTAAGTATACCAACTAGGATTTAGATACTATAAATACAAATCAATATGATTTTTCTTTCATTTTTTAGAAAAAAACTCTCAAATGGTTGTTTGATCACTCACTGAACTTATATGTTCAAAATATATTAACCAACAAGCCCTGAATAAAAAAAACATAAAACAATTAGTAGAAATATTATAAATGGAGAAAGACACTTCATAAAGATTCAAATTACTGAGGGCTGAAAAATTATAACATTCATTTTTTGTGAAAAATTATAGTTTTTATAAGCCTTCAATGAGAAAATTGTCATGACTTGGCCCCAGACTGCCCTAGAGCCAATGGGGTTTCAATAAAACATTGTGTGATTTTTTTAAAGTAAATTTGATAAATTACACATCATGTTCCACTAAAGAGGATATTTTTAGTTTAGGTACAGGATAACCATATACAATATTTCAATTCCATCAAAACTGAAAGAGAAAATAACTCCACAAAGCTTCCACCAAACAGTGTAACTCAAATCTACTAAACCTGTAAAATTTAGATTAAAACGTAGGGTGAGAATACAAATGCCCAGTAAGGGGGATTTAAAAAATAATAATATTTCAATTGAATCCTTTTGAAAAAATTCTTTTAAAATTAATCATAAAACACTTTTTTAAGGAAATATCCAATACTAAAAGCATAACACAACATTTTTCCCATAAATTACAAGTGAACATTTCAAGTAATATTAACAGAGTTACAGTGAAACATGTTCCAATCATCAACATGCTTATAAAAAATATATGGTGTGCGGCATATAAATCAATAGTTATTCTAACTATAATATTTGTGACATGTGAAAATGAAAGTACATAATTTACAAATGGAAGTAATATGTAATCAAAGTTGCACATAAAATGATAAATTCAATTTTTTCTTCACTATCTGTAAATCATAAAATGGAAGGTAAATCACTAAATGATGAATAAAAATTATTCCATTAGAATTTACTTCTTCTATTACTCATAAGTACATTCTCTTAACCAAGTATATTCTACTAGTCGAATATCCACTTGGTTAATAATTATTATAAACATAATGAGGGAAGTGCATATGCCGAATTGTGTCAAGGCCCCATGCCAAGACCATAAACTCTTTATCAAGGCCTCATGCCAAGACATCTAAAATGATTTAAGGCCTCAGCTAAAACCATAATTCATAATTGGGAATTTACCTAGACAATTCCACATCTATTTGTCTCATAAGACTTACCAATGCATCGAGGGGCTATAGTGGGCCCCACCCATCACCTACTAAGTCCAATGAATTCATCATTTCATTAAATCAAAGTGTCTTATACCACATTTATTTATTAAATTACTCATTACTCATCATTACAAGTGTCACGTATTACTTGTAATATTTAATTTATCATTTCATATTATTCAAAGTGTCCCATACCACTTTGAATAATTTAGTTCTTAACTCCATAAATGGCCATAAGAGTTTGATTTAATTATTTAGCATTTACATATACTTAGTGAGTCAAGAATATTAGTGTCAATAACAATACTAACAACTGCAAGGCTATGGAAATAAATGACAACTATGGTAGGCAGATTATAGCACATGTGATACTAACTAATTCATATAAAATACAGGTTTTGTCACATAAAATGATAACCTTGAAATTGAAAAATCTTATTAAAAAAGTAAACATATTATATTCCAAAATTCATAATGGTAATTCATCATGGATTGACTACATAATTAATTTAAAGGTAAAAAATATTCCAAGTGAGGTATTAAACACATAGTTATTTAAACACCCCTTACTTGCATTTTTATGTATAAATATACCAAAAGGGTGCTCCCAACTATTTAAAGACAATGTTATAGATTGAAAAGCATGAAAATAAACCACATAACTTTCTAACCAATACCATATTGACTTATGAAAATAAGTGTGAAATTTGTATATAGACAAAGTGATAAATAAAGGGTTGTATTACTAAAACAAATACCAAGTTTATTATTGAAAACTTTTCACACTTCAAAACACTTGTTATAAATTTTTATCAAACCTTTTCGAACCCATGTTAATATTATGATCAAAGAACATATATATATTTGTTTTTATTTAAGGGTTATTCATTAAAACCTAAGAACCCAATACATAATTTAAGTATAACAGAAACATAATTTAGGCCAAGATAAATATATGGAAACCATAATGTAAAAATGTGGGTATTGTTTCATAAATAAATACATTTATATATATAAATAATAATACATATGTATTTATAATTTTATCCACATAAAACGCCATTAAACCTAGCATGGTTCTTACTCATTTTGAATATCATTAGGGTAGAAATTATTCTTCCTTTAAATAAAGAAAACTATATGGTTTTATTAAGAACTCATAAATACATATGAGTATATATGTAGTGAAACCATTTTTAGGTACATACATAAAACCCCATTGTGATTTTCTTGAAAAAAACATTTTTCAAAACATGGAATAATTTTTATAATATCATTCAAGAAAAATTGGAGGTTATAAAAAATTGTATATAAATAAATAAATATATATATATATATATGATCTATAAAACAAAACTAAGAAAAGAAATTTGAGGTCCCTTACCTGGTTCGAAGAAGGAGAAGAGGTCGAAAGAAACTTGATGGAGGCGCTGGAAGGAGAAGACCCATAGGGTTTGAGTGAAAAATGATTTATATATATAAATCATATAAAATATATTTTAAAGGAAAATTTAATGGAAAACTGAGGCACCTAAATTTAAAGAACGGTCGGTGCACTCTGTCTTATGGAAAATGAGAAGGAAGGAGGGGCCACCTGAGTTCACGGGTGTGGAAGAATATAAAAGAAGAGAGTAGGAAGAGCTAATGGTGTTGCAAATGTAGGAGGAAGAAGAATTAAGAGATGGGATAGGTGCGGAAAACAACAAAAAGTTGGAATTTAAACAAAAATTATTCCATCATCTGAGGTACGTCCGCGGGTTTTAAAATAGATGATTGGTCGAGATTAAATATCGACTCGATCGGATGGATACGGCACAACTTCGTGTTTTAAAATGACTTGAATGGCTGAGAAAAGATCTCAATTGGATTGTAATGTTGATAAAATGTGGAGTAGAAATCGTGGCTGCGTGGGTTCAATAGCCATACCGATCAAACGGAACAAATCTCTCTTGGTGAGATCGTACGTCCCAGATCTGATTTCTGCTAAAAAACTTCATTCCTCATCGAAACGGAAGGAAAATTGTGGCTCCATTATAACCCTAGACCTCTCAGGATGAGCTAAAAATTCCCCCTCCTACCTACCTGGTACCTCCTCGTACCAGGATTATGTGGGAGTGCTTCTGCACCAACCCTTGCCATCGTGCCACCCCACACGGTGGTGCGCTCTGGCACACATGTACACGTGCATGCCCGAGCGCACTTACTGCATACTATGCATGCCTGCGCGCGTGAATTAGTATGAACCAGGCGTGCACAACCCTGGGCCATTTTCTAGGGGATGTGATTGAGATACCCGCCAAGGCCTTGAGTGTCTTGTCCTACTTGGTATCCCTCTGCTAGGAGGGGTACTCACAAATTTTTTTAGAAAATTAAAAGTCATTTTTATTATACACTTTATATTTATTATGTATAAAACAAAGAATATAATTTCCCAATCATGGTTAAACAAAATCCTAAACCCAAACTTTTCATTAGTTTATAAACATTTGATTTTCTAAATATCATGGTTAAAAATCAAGGGTTAGTGTATCATAAAATAAATCCCAACTAGTATCATATTTAAAATCCAATAATACTTTTATTTAAAACTTTGTTTTCATTCATTCAATGTTGAAAAAATTTCAAGGTAACTTTCTAAAACATTTGAAACACATAAATACCTAATTCACTAAATAGAGGTAAAATACTAAATACAACCATAGTCATTTATTTTATTTTCCCAAAGTATGATTTCAAACTCAAAAATATTTTTCTTTGTACCAAAACAAAGTAGTATCAAGTACATACTTATCTTGGTATTTATTTTAAAACATAAGGGTCATGAGCCAAACCCATTTTAAACTTTAAATCATTATCATTCTAAAATATATAAAGATTCTACTACAAACATGTTTATAGTTATCACTTCAATGTGCACTTTAAACACTTGGAAAACTCGTTATACCTAGACACTTTAAATTTAACTACCAGAATACCCAACGACTATAAGTTCTTATAGTCGTTACAGACTCAACGGTCACATAAACGAGGCAACAGTCGGGTTATCTTTAATTCCTTATAAAAACATGACTAGGGTTTTGAAAAGACACGGAAATTATATGTAATTGTTTTTTAATTATATGGTAAATTTAAGATTCTAAAAAAATTAATGGCGCGTGATTCCGAGGCCCAGTGTGGCTGGTAAGAATTTTTGAACTTTTTTTCGGGTACGTTCAGTAAACGTGTGAGCGGGTTTTTATAACATTCGAACTGGTGCTTGGAATTGAAATCTGAGGTAACCATTGGACTCGCAGTGCCGGTATTCTCTTAAGTATACCTTCACCTCGACCACAGTAGGTCAAGAGTGAAAGATAGTTTCCCCTTTTTTGTGGAAAAAATAAAAATAAAATTATTTAACATTTTATTTTCTCTTTTTGAAACCTCTCTATATGGGTTATGGAGGTGGGGAACACCTGAACTAAAACCCCCCAATTTGAATTCAAAGGTGGGGACCACCTGACTCCCCCCCCCCAACTCCCTCTTTAATGTGTATAAGTCTCTTTAACTTCCTCCACTTAATTGTGCCACCTTCCTTTAATTAATTATGCCAATTAATCATGCCAACAAATTAAATTAATAAACTTAATTTAATTTTTGTTGGATCCTCACTTGTTTTTGTTGGGGGAAATCGTTGGCGAAAGGGAGAACTTTGGAGGACCATTCTCTCCCAATGAAGAACGCGCCATCTCTAACGAAGAAAAAGAACGGAGGACTGTCAAACAAGTGGAGTTTTTGAAGGAGGATTTATTCAGGATAGAAAAACGCCAATCCGTATTCAACTGCAGGTGATCTCCAATGAAACCTTCGAGATAGGGTTTGTTGTTTTGAATTTACCCATTACTCGTTCTTGACGATTCTTCATGATTCAAGAAATAATTGAGCTTCTTTCTACCGCTCTAATGCGGATGGTGTGGGCCAAACAAAGATGGAATGAACACTCCACAAATCCTTGTGCTAATTTTGTTGCGTTCTTTGCGATGGAGGAGGACGGAGACCGGTGCCGGTGATTGGCACCAGTGGAAATCGAGAGCCGTGGTCGGCACCACGGTCGGCCGGAACGAAGGTGGCGGCAGGATAGTGCCACCGGAGAAGGTTCATGGCCCGTCGGCCGGTCGCGCGAATGGGCGATGGTGCGCGTCTGTGCCGCCCAGCATAGAAGGGCCACGACGGCGAACAGATGGAGGCTGGCCGAGCCGACCACCTGAGAAGGCACGACACGCGACAGCGCCACGTAGAGAAGACAGCTGGCCATCTGGACAGCTACGGAGGACCGTCGCACCGCGGGACTCCTTGTATCGTGGGTCACCAAGGTCCGGCCACCCAACGCGGGCCAGGTAGACCCAAACCGGGCTGGGTCGGCCCAGGCGGGGTCAAACCAGACTCGGACCAACTTCAACCCATTTCCGCTCTTTTGGCCATAACTTTGGCACCGGGTGTCCGTTTGACGAACCGTCTATGGGGCCGAAAACCTCAGAGTGAGAAGGTCCTTTTTTTATACCCCACTTGATATTTGGATAAATTTGGGGTACGATCGGGCTGGATAGATAACGAATCCAACCAGGCCCTCGGGACTAAAAGTCTAATAACTTACAGACCGGGCATCCGATTGACACACCGTCTTTTGCGTTGAGACCCCTATGATGTGGTGGTCCTTTGGGATACTTCATTGTGATACTTCTTGGTAATTAGAGTATCTACCAGTGGCTTTAAGAGCGTACGCTCCCAGAGACAAGCAAGCTTAGTGCGGGAACCTTGTAGCTGGCTATATCCTGAAAAAAGGATCCTATGTGGGACTGTGCTTTGGATCCTTTGTGGGTCTGTGTATGAGGTTCCCATATGGATCCACTCTAGGAATTGATGCGGGACTACTCAAGGATCTTATGTGGGTCTGATGATGTACTAGGATCCTGTGTGGGTCTGATGAGGTACTAGGATCCTCTGTGGGTCTGATACCGTACTAGGATCCTGTGTGGTTTGACAATGTACTATGATCCTATGTGGGTCTGATGATGATTTAGGATCCTACGTGGGTCTGTCTATTAATATAGTAAGATGTTTTAATAGTTACATCTAATTATCTATACTATTGTACCTAAGTTATACCTGGTATGGGCTGAGTCCTTACCGTCATGGTGATACCATTGTGGTATTCTTCTGTGTGGCGTACTTGTTTGGTACTTACCTTCGTGGTGATACCTTTGTGGTATTATTCTGTGTGGCATACATGTGTGGTACATTCCTTCATGATGAAAACTTTTTGGTATTCCTCGGTGTGGCGTGCCTTGGTGGTACTTACCTTCGTGGTTTTCCTTCCTTTGTGGAACAGTTGAGCTTTGGGATTTTGAGTTGGACCATGTGTTTCCTCGTGATTGAGTTGGGTATACTTGATAACTAAGGTATATATATGGGCATATACCTAAGTAGGTTTGTCAGTTGATTTCTTGATTTTTGGTTTAACCATTGTGGATTTTGTGAGACCTTGAGGGTCTTGTGGTCCCCACTGAGTATCGTTATACTCACCCCTACACAGGCTATGCTCGCACCTTATTGTGTTTGGTGCAGACAATGGACATCACTGAATGAAGATGAGGTTACCAAGAATAGAGGTAGCTCGGGGGTGAACTTAGAAGGGATGTACCACAGAGATGACCATTCAAGAGATGTACCTACCCTTCATGTAGGATCCTTGGCAAGTTTTCACAGGAGCTGTTTCAGTTTACTTGTACCTTTCAGTTTTCTTGTACTTTCCAGTTGAGCTTGTATTCTGGCCCCTTTTACATACACTACACACTCTTTTTATGTTTCAGTTTACTTGTGTTCGTATCTTGCTATGTTCTTGGTTGTGTTTTTATAGGTTAAAAAGGCAATGCCTTCCCGGTTTTAGGGAATACGCCTTTCGGTGCTAGTCGTCAGCCCCTGGCCTATGGAAGGCAGGCTTGGGGTAGTCACGGAAGGGGCCCCGGGGGACGGTTTGTGACAAATTGGTATCTGAGGAGTCCGTTCTACTGTAGAAAATTGGATTCTAATATTTTAACAAAAATATTTTTAAGTGTTATGAGTGTGGTTATCAGTTTAGGGAATCCTGTGTTGGTGCGGCGGCCGAAGTATCCATACACCAGGATCCTGATTTCTTATTTCCCACTCAGTGCACTAAAACACTAATTGTGTGTGTGTTTTCAAGAGTTTTGTTTGAGATCTCTTTGATTCAACTGTCTAGGTATAACTTATTTACCATGGATCACCTGTTCCTTTTCAGGATGCCTCCACGTAGACAGGAAACTAGGGATCTGGGTATAGTACGCCCTGATATCCCACCAAGAGACGAGGCCTCAGTGTAGGGCCCTCTTACAGTAGAGTAACCAGTGGAGGCACCAACGGTACCATTACACGTTGGGCCACTGATTCCACCAGCCCCCGTAGAAGAGGGTGCACGCCGCTTGAGCGCGTTGCATGAGTTCCAGCGCTAGGGACCACCCAGGTTCAGGGGAGAGATGGACCCAAAGGCTATTGAGGATTGGCTGGAGGCAATTGTGAGAGTCTGCCGACTGGTAGGGACACCAGCTGATCTCATGGAGATCCTTGCCGTGAGTCTTCTATAGGAGGTAGTAGGAAGATGGTGGAGCTTGATGCTCTAGGATCAGAACGAGGTGACGCTTCTCTAGGCAGACTTTGAGAGCCTGTTTCGGGTAGAGTTTTTTCCATCAACTCCCCGTGCAGTGCGCATACATGAGTTTCTTCATCTGCAGAAGGGTAGCATGACTGTGGCTCAGCACTCAGTGAGGTTCACCAACCTCTCACGCTACTCCACCGATATGGTGCGGGACCCATTCTTCAGGGCCCAGACCTTTGAGAAGGGATTCAAGTGGGAGATCAGGGCATCAATGATTTCTATCATCATCCCAATGCAGATGGGGGTGTTAGAGCGATCCCTCTTAGTGGAGGGTTTCCTTGTTGAGCAGTCACCAGCAGCGAGACCCACCACCGGACGTCACGTAGCAGAGTCTTCTTCACCTGGAAGTAGACAGATTTCACAGAGGTCCAAGAGGACCAGACCTACAGGTGGATGACCGCATGACTCAGGATCAGTTGTGTGGGGTACCAAATACAAAGCCAGTCATGCGTGGAGCAGGCAGTGTGTCACATGCGGCGGGCAGGGTCACATGGCTCGTGACTGTTGGACCCGCTGTACCAATGATCCGAAGATGGTCTAAGGACCACCAAAGAAGAGACATATGTTCGACCGAGGTGGTCCGTAGGGAGTAGGCAGACATGATAGAGGAGCTGGCCATGTAGCTGGCGGTGGGAGACGATTCAATGTATTACCGCCACCACCACCAGGTAGTCCACCCCGACCACAGGGAGTAGGAGGACAGGGGTGAGATCAGCTCCACGAAGCTGAGGCCTACGACCATGGCACTCTAGATATGATACGAGGTATGATCTATGTCTACTCCACCTTTGATTCATTACTTATAAACACAGGTTCCAGTCATTCTTTTATTACCATTTCCCCTGTTCAGAGCTCAAAGATTCTGAAGGGGTTGTTGGCTTGATCCTTACGGCTAGAGACTCCTACAGGAGCGGATTCGAAGATTACGCACTGGTGCCGAAAGTGTGAGCTTACTCTTGGTGGAGAGATATTCGGCTGGGATCTCCTAGTAGTGACGTTGAGGCCTTACGATGTTATATTTGGTATGGAATCTTTATCTACAGTCCATGTTTTGATTTACTATATTTGGCGGAAAGTGATGTGTGTCTGCACAGATGGGACTAGGTTTACATTTACTGATAAGAAAAGAGCCTTTTCAGCACATGATGGACTTACCTAGAGGAGGGTGCTACCAATCACTCATCAGATGGCTAGTCTTACCCTCGGAGCGGTTGATGTGGAGAGTCCGAGCTATCCTGTAGTAGTGGACCAGTACGCAGATGTCTTCCCTGATAATGTTTCAGGTCTACCTCCTCACAGAGAGGTGTAATTTTACAATGACTTGTACCCCGGGACGACACCGATATTTACACCAGCGTATCGGATGTCTCCCACAGAGCTTCGTGAGCTGTGGGTACAACTGGAAGACATAGAGGGGAAAGGGTTTATTTGGCCCAGTTTTTCTACTTGGGCAGCCCCGATTTTGTTTTCCAAGAAGGCATATGGGAGCTTGAGGCTTTATGTTGACTATCGGTGCCTGAACCAGGTGACCGTGAAGAACAAGTACCCACTCCCGAGGATTGACGGCCTCTTTTATCAACTGAAGGGAGCATGGTTGTTCTCGAAGATAGACCTCAGGTCAAACTATCACCAGCTCAGAGTATGAGACGGGGATGTGCAGAAGGTGGATTTTAGATGTTGGTATGGCCATTATGAGTTCTTGGTTATGCCTTTCGACATGACTAATGCCCCAGCAGTGTTCATGGGACTCATGAACATGATCTTTTAGCCATACCTTGATCTCTTTTTGGTGGTCTTCATTGATGACATTCTGATATACTCAGCTACCGAGGAGGAGCGTGCCTATCATTTGTAGGTTGTTCTGGACACACTCCAAGAGAACCAACTTTATAGTAAGCTCTCGAAGTTTCAGTTTTGGATCTGAGAGGTTCACTTTCTAGGACATGTTATATCAGAGGCTGGAGTTGCAGTGGATCTTGTGAATATTGAGGTGGTACTTTCCTAGGAGCCACCCAGGAGTGTGAAGGTGGTACAGAGTTTCCTGGGTTTGGCAGGATACTACTGGAGATTTGTACCAGATTTCTCCAGAGTTGCAGCACCATTATGAGCATTGAAGAATAAGGGGAAACCCTTTATGTCATTGGAGATATTCCAGTAGAGTTTCCAGGAGCTGAGGCAGAGGCTGACTAGTGCCCCCATCGTTAGGCTACTAGAGGAGGGCGTAGGGTATGTAGTATAATGTGATGCATCAGAGACCGGTCTCAAATGTGTCCTGATGCAAGAGCGAGCGGTGATTGCATATGGTTCTCGAAACCTGAGAAAAAATGAGTAGAACTATGATACCATGAACTGGAGTTAGCAGCATTTTTCTTCAGCTTGAGGATGTGGCAAAATTACGTGATGGGCGAACATTTTACAGTCTACTCGGATCACAAGAGTCTCAGGTATATCTTCTCTCTGAGGGACCTGAACCTAAGAGAGCGATGTTGGCTTGAGTACCTCTAGGACTATGACTTCGAGATAGTCTATACTCATGGGAAGGGGAATGTTGTAGCAGATGAACTCAGTAGGAGGTCTGGTATACAGCTACTAGGTGAGGCGACGGAGTATCTGACCGATTTGCAGATATCCTTTGTGGATCAATATGGTCACTCCGCCACTTATTTAGTGAGTCAGGGAGGCGCAACGCGGGGACACTGACTGTGAGGCTCAACGTGCTCTAATATCCACAGGACATGCACCTGGTTTATTTTATAAAGGTGGGGAGCACGTCATCCTTTTCAGAGGATGTACCATGGTACCAGTGTCTTTTCTGAATGAAGTTTTTTGGGAGTTCCACAGATCCCTTCTAATGGTAAATCTAAAAGTGGAGAATATGTACCCGGATCTCTGACGACAACACTGGTGGCTGGGAATGAAGAAATCAGTAGCAAAGTGTGTCTCTCAGGGCCTCACATTTCAGCAAGTGAAGGCGGAGCATCAGGTACCAGTAGGCTTCGTTCAGCCTTTAGAGGTCCCAGAGTGGAAGTGGGATGGGATATCCAGGGACTTCGTGAAAGGACGTCCATGTACATCCAGGGGTCATGATTCTGTCTGGGTGATCGTCGACCGACTCACCAAGTCATCCCACTTCCTACCAATCATAGAGTAGGGTTTAGTAGAGAGCATAGGACACCTCTATGTTTAGGATATTGTGCGGCTACATTGAGTAACCTCGACAATTGTCTCTGATCGTGATACACGTTTTACTTCCTGGATATGGAAGGGGTTGGAGGAGGCTTTCGGGACACAACTTCAGTTGAGAACTGCCTTCCATCCTCAGACGGATGGCCAGACTGAGTGGACCATTCAGATCCTCGAGGACATGCTGCGAGCTTGAATCCTTGACTTCGGTCGCAGCTGGGAGGATCAATTGCCTTTGGTGGAGTTTGTATACAACAACATCTATCACTCCACCATTTGGATGGAACCTTTTGAGGATTTATATGGGAAACCTTGCAGATCACCCTCGTGCGGGACTGACCTAGGGGAGTCAGCACTCATGGGACCAGATATGGTACAGGCTACCACGGAGAAGGTGCAGATCATCTAGGAGTGGATGAAGACTGCACAGACTAGGTAGAAGTCTTATGCCGACAGGATACGAAGACTTATGGAGTTCGAGGATGGCGACCACATCTTTCTATGGTTCTCACCTCGACGAGGTTTGTGGAGATTTGGCTGGGGAGACAAGTTATCTCTGAGTTTCATCGGACCCTTCCAGGTCCTCAGTAGAGTTGGTGATGTGGATTAACTCCTAGCACTTCCCCCCTCAGTTTCACTGGGTGAACGACATCTTCCACGTATCCTAGCTGAGGACATACGTGCATGATCCTACCCACGTCATCGACCATGGAGAGCTAGACTTCGACGATGGGGCGATGTTGACGAAGGTTCCAGTGTAGATTGAGGATCGACAGGAGTGGGTCCTTCGTGGGCGGTCGATACATTTGATGTTTATACTTTGGCATCACGGGAACCTCCAAGAGAGCACATGGGAGCAGGAGGCTCTGATACGTTCTCAGTACCCCCACTTGTTTTCCTTGTTTTTATGATATGGCTTTCAGGGATGCAAAGCCCTGAGGTGCGGAGAATGTAAAGAACTGAAAATTCCATGTAATTTTATTTAATTATATGAGAATTTTATGAGTCCGTAAAAATTAATGGCTCCTGATTCTGAGGCACGGTGTGCCAAGAATTAATTTCTAAACTTTTTTTCAGGTATGTTCAGTAAACGTGCGGGTGGGTTTTTGTAACTTTTGAAGTGGTGATCAGATTGAAATCTGAGGGCACCGTTGAACTCACAGCGCCAGTATTCGCTTAAGGAGACCTTCACCTCGATTGTAGTAGGTCGAGGGTAAAAAATAGTTTTTCACTTTATTGTGGAAGAAAGAAAAATAAAATTATTTAACATTTTATTTTATTTTTTTGAAACCTCTCTACATGTGTTATGGAGGTGGGGACCACCCAAAATAAAACCCCCAATTTGAATTCAAAGGTGGGGACCACCCGACCCCCCCAAACTCCCACTTTAATGTGGAGAAGTATCTTGAAATTCCACAATGTAATTGTTCCACCTTCCTTTAATTAATTATGCCTACAAATTAAATTGACAAACTTAATTCAGTTTGTGTCGGCTCCTCACTTGTTTTTGTTGGGGGAAATCGTTGGAAAAAGGGAGAAATTTGGAGGATCATTCTCTCCCAATGAAGAACGTGCCATCTCCAACGAAGAACATGAATGGAGGATCGTCAAACAAGTGGCATCGTTGAAGGAGGATTGCTTTAGGATCGACAAACGCTGATCCGTCTTCAACTGCGGGCGATCACCAATGGCTCCTTCGAGGTAGGGTTTGTTGTTTTGAATTTCCCCATTACCTGTTCTTGACGATTCTTAGTGATTGAAAAAATAATTGATCCCCTTGGTACCGCTCTAACGTGGATGGTGTGGGCCAAATGAACATGGCCCGACCACTCTAAAAATACTTGTGTTTATTTTGTTGCGTTCTTTGTGATGGAGGAGGACGAAGACCGGTGTCGGAGATTGGCACCGGTGGAACTCGAGAGCAGCGGGCAACACCACGGGCGACCGCAACGAAGGCGGCAGCATGTTCGTGCCACCGGAGAGGGGTCGCGGCCAATCGGCCATGGAGGAAGGGGCAGTGGTGCACGTCTGCACTTCCCAACGGAGAAAGTTTGTGGCTTTGTGCTGTAGCGGCGAACGGAGGGCGGCTGGCCGAGCCGGCGGCCGACGAAGGAGTGGCGCGCGACCGCGCTGTGCGGAGAAGACGACAGGCAATCCGGCCTGCCGAGGCAGACCGCCGCATTGTGGGTCGTCCCACACCGCGGGCCACCCAGAGCTGGCCAGGCTGTACCCACCAGCCCGAGTAGACCCGAACCGGATCAGGTCGGCCCAGGCTGGGTCGGGCCGGGTTGGGCCGGTCCCGGACCAACTTTGGCCCATTTATGCTCTTTTGGCCATAACTTTGGCACTGAATGTCTGTTTGAAGAACCATCTACAACGCCGAAAACCTTGGAGCGAGACAGTCATTTTTCTATACCCCATTTGAGATTTGTGTAAAGTTGGGGTACGGTCGGTTTGGATCGAGCATGAATCCAATCGGGGCCTCGAGACTAAAAGGGTAATAACTTAGAGACCAGACGTCCGATTAACGCACCATCTGTTGCGTTGAGACCCCTATGATGTGGTACTACTTTGAGATACTTCTTCGTGGGACTTTGTGGCAGTTGAGTATCGACCGGTGGCTTGAGGAGCAGACCCTCCCAGAGAAAAGTGAGCTTTGTGCGGGAACCCTGTAGCTGGATGTATCATGAGAAAGAGATCCCATGTGGGTCTGTGCTGTGGGATCCTTTGGGGGTCTGTGTTTGAGGGTCCCACATGGATCCGCTCAGGGAATCCATGCGGGACAACTCTAGGATCCTGTGTGGGTCTGATGATGTACTAGGATCCCGTGTGGGTCGGATGATGTACTAGGATTCTGTGTGGGTCTGATGTCGTACTAGGATCCTTTGTGGGTCGGACGATGTACTATGATTCTATGTGGGTCGGATAATGATTTAGGATCCTACGTGGGTCTGCCTATTAATAGAGTAAGGTGATTTAGTATTTACATCTAATCATCTCTACTACTATACCTAAGTTCTACCTGGTATGATCTTAGTCCTTACCTTCGTGGATATAACTTTGTGGTATTCTTCTGTGTGGTATACCTATGTGGTACTTACCATCATCGTAATACCTTTGTGGTATTCTTCTGTGTGGCGTACCTGTGTGGTACTTTCCTTTGTGATGAAACCTTTGTGGTATTCCTATGTGTGGCGTGCCTTTGTGGTACCTTCCTTTGTGTTTTTCCTTCCTTTGTGGAACAGTTGATCTTTGGGCTTTGGAGTTGGACCCCATGTTTCATCATGATTGAGATGGGTATACTTGATAACTTAGAATTATGTATGGGCATATACCTAATTAGGGTTGTCAGTTTATTTCATGCATTATGGTTTACCCTTTGTGGATTTTGTGAGACCTAGAGGGTCTCGGGGTCCCTACTGAGAATCATTATACTCACCCCAACATGGGCTATGCCTGAACCTTGTTGTGTTTGGTGTAGATGACGAACATCGCTGACTGAGGACGAGGGTACCAGAACTGGAGGTAGCTCGGGGTGGACTTTGACAGGACGTACCACAGAGAACACCATTGAAGATATGTACCTACCCTTCAGGTAGGATCATTGGTGGGTGTTCACAGGAGCTATTTCAGTTTACTTGTAACTTTCAGTTTTCTTGTACTTTCCAGTTGGGCTTGTATTCTGGACCCTTTTACTTATTGTACACACTCTTGTTACTTTTCATTTTACTTGTGTTCGTATCTTTCTGTGTGCTTAGTTGCGTGTGTTTACAAGTTATAAAGGCAATGCCTTCCCGGTTTTAGGGAATACACCTTTCGGTGCTAGTCTCCAGCCACTGGCCTATGGAAGGAGGGCTTGGGGTAGTCACGGAACGGGCCCTGGGGGACAGGTCGTGATAGGTGTTCCAACTTTAAGACAACTTGGCGAAGATGGTTCTCATCATTCCTCTAATGCTTAGCATGGTTTCTGTGGTTCTGGCTATACTAATGTTCAGCGTGATGGATCCAAAGGACCACTACTATTTAATTGGGCTTTTTGTTGTATCAGGTGGTCTCCCTATGATTTTAATAGGTCTTTTAGTAGGTATCCTAGGTTATTGAGGTTCTTTGGTCTTGTTGTAATGTAATCATTTTCAGTGTTTCATTGAATAAAGAATGTATTGTGTAAGTATTATTTTGGAAATTATGTAAATCAAATGAAGTAAAACCATACAATATTGTTATTACATAAGAAATATATTTGGGGCATCACATTATCCACTTCTTTAAATAATTGTGTCCTCAAAATTCTAAAATTACTCGTACACATACACCATCAAAAACCAAACACACATCACTTCAAACATCCCTTTACAAAGTCATCCAATATGGACGATCCACCGATTATCTCCAGGTGTATCCCTAGATTATTTTCCAGTTCTTCATCTTCCTTGGTCTATATACACTGAGAGAAGTTAGAATTACCCCTCTGCAAAAAGCATTCGGGTTATCTAAGGGAGTCTTGTGCGGTGATGAGGTCAGATATTTGAGAGTGTACTAGTTCCCTATAAATTCCTCGAACTATACCGTGCTTGAAAACTTCTAAGTCGTAGAGTGTCACATGTATACTAAAACATAAGACTTGGAACATATAGACCCCTCGAAGTTCACCCTCCAATGTAGCTTCCTAAAACTTTCCTAAAGCATGACAGTTCTCAGATAAGGTGAAACATAAAAAAGACCTTTTTAGTACTTCCCTCTCTTCCTATACTCTGAAAATTGATCATTTTCAATACAGTGATAGATTTATCTCTCTATTTTATAGGAACAGAAGACATTTGAGCTAAGGGACACTTTATAAAGGCGTTTTCAGGTTAGGCACAGGTTCAAAAATAGATTGTATGTATCTGAACATGGCTCGACTATTATGTGTTCTAGTAATTCGTTAGGGAGTGATAAGAAGTTCCTTGGTGAATTCACATATTCCATCTGAAAATTTTAAAGAGACATGTTTTACTCAGTACGGAATAACCATATTAAAATAGAGACGTTATTTGTAAAATCATATTAAAACACTAAAACATAAAATATAACATTATCCATTTATATAAGGTTTATAAAACCAAAGGTGTTACATTACCATTCGATCCATCTCAAAACTCTCTTGTATGGATTTCCTGACATCACCTGTGATGTATCTTCATAGGTACCACAGATGTTGGTGATTTCCCTAGTTCTCATTCAATCAGATCCATAAAACGGTACCAAATTCTTCAGTCTCTTTAGTCCAGATGCAACATAGGCAACTAGGATCATCCGCATGTGGACATCTAAAGTGCACTGTGAGAAAATCATGATGTGTATCAAGTTGATCAACATTGGTATGAACTTGATGTTGATAATGTAAATATTTAGTCTCATTATAAAGGTCTTTAAAGTCCATAACGTGACCATAGAGAACGTAGGTCAAGATTTGATATAGGTACGCTGCTCATAGGTCACCCTCCTAGGTAGCCTCTTGGAATTCCTCACGAGATGAAGCATTCCTGCCTAGTTTAAATCATTTAAATAAACCCTAAAATTATTTTCCCTTCCATACATATAATGGGAACTAAGCGTTCATGATAAAAAAATAGTAGAAACCTCCTACTCGTTGAAGTTAGAGTACACGAGGAGAACTCAATATATGGTAGAGGTGTTTTCACGACAAATGAAGGTTTTCAAAAATCTCAAATCCTTCTAAACATGATTTTCACACTATAGTTTCTAATACTTATATTGGAAGAGATAGAAGGCTTGATTCATCTTCCATCTGAAAATTTTAAGAAAACTTCTACTTAGTAAGACATAATCATGTTTTTAATCTTGTTTTAATTTTCCAGGGTTGTCTAAACATATCCTCTCATACCAATTATCAATCTCCATCCCAAGACTGCCCTGGAGCCGGTGCGGTTTCAGTAAAACATAGTGTGTATTTGTTTTTATAATAAAAAACTCATAAATCACACATCATGTTCCATTAAAAGATGATATTTTCAGTTTAGGTCCTAGATAACTAGACACAATTATAACAATTCCTTCAAAACTGAAAGAGAAAAGAACTCCACAAAGCTTCCACCAAACAGTGTAACTCAAATATACTAAACCTATAAAATTTAAAAACAAATGTAGCATGAGAATACGAATTCCCAGTAAGGGGGTTTTTAAATAAAAAATATTTCAACAGAAACCTTTTGAAAAAATTCCTTTAGATTTATTCATAAAACATTTTTTAAGGAAAGCTACAATACCTGAAACATAACACAACATTTTTTCCAATAATTTCAAGTGAACATTTCAAGGAAGATTAACAGAGTTACAATGAAACATGTTCCAATCATAAGAATTATTATACAAAATATATGGTGATAATCATATAAATCAAGAGTTATTATAACTATAATAAGTGTGATATGAGAAAATGAAAGTACATAATTTACAAATAGAATTAATACGTAATCAGAGTTGCGCATAAAATGATAACTTCAATTTTTTCCTTACAAACTGTAAATCATAAACTGGCAGATAAATTTCTTCATGCTGAATAAACATTATGACATAAGAATATACTTATTCTATTATTCATAAGTACTGTCTCTTAACCTAGTATATTCTACTAGTAAAATATCCACTTGGTTAATTATTTATCATAAACATAATGAGATAAGTTCATATGCCGCATTGTGTAAAGGACTCATTCCAAGACAATAAAATATCTTTCAAGGCCTCGTTCCAAGATGTCTAAAATGATTAAGGCCTAGGCCAAACCATAAATCATAATTTGGGAAAGGGCTCGGCCAATTCCACGTCTATTTGTCTAATGAGACCTACCGATGCATTGAGGGGCTGTAGCGGGCCCCAAACGTCACATACTAAGTCCAATGCATTCCTCATTTAATTAAATCAAAGTGTCTCATACCACATTGATTTATTAAATTACTCATCACTCATCATTCCAACTATCACATATTACATGGAATATTTAATTTCTCATTTCATATTATTCAAAGTGTCTGATACCACTTTGAATAATTTAGTTCTCAACTCCATAAAAGTCCATAAGATTTTGATTGCATTATTTACCATTTACATATACATAGTGATTCAATCATATTAGTGTTAATAACAATACTAAAAACTACAAAGATATGGAAATAATGAAAAGTATGGTAGATAGATAATATAACATGTTATAATAACTAATACACCTAAAATACAGGTTTTTTTACATAAAATGATAACCCTGAAATTCCAAAACCTTATTACAAAAGTAAACATATTATATTCCAAAATTCATAATGGTAATTCATCATGGATTGACAACATAATTAATTTAAAGGTAAATAAATTATTTCATGTGAGGTATTAAACACATAGTTGTTTAGAAACCCATTACTTGTATATTTATGTATAAACATACCATAAGGGTACACCCCACTATTTAAACACAATGTTATAGATTTAAATGCATGAAAATAAACCATACAACTTTCTTACCAATACCGTCTAGACTTATGAAAATAATTTTGAAATCTGTATACACATAAAGTGATAAATAAAGGGTTGTATTACTAAAAAAATACCGTGTTGATTCTTGAAAACTTTTCACACCTCAAAAAACTTTTCAGAACATTTTATTCGTACTTTGAGAACCCATATTAATATTAGGATAAAATCATATATGTATATATATATATATATATTTAAGGGTTCTTCATTAAAACCTAAGAGCCCAATACATAATCTATTTATAACAGAAAAACAATTTAGGCCAAAATAAATATATGGAAAACATAATGTAAAACTGTGTGTATTTTTTCATAAATAAATAAATTTATATATATAAATAAGAATACATATGTATTTATAATTTTATCAACATAAAACACCACTAAACCTAGCATGGTTCTTACTCATTTGGAATCCCATTAGGGTAGAAATTATTCTTCATTTAAATAAGAAAACCTATATGGTTTTATTAAGAACTCAAATATACATATTTTTATATATGTAGTGAAACCATTTTTAGGTACAAACATAAAATCCCATTGTGATTTTCTTGAGAAAAACATTTTTCAAAAACTGGAAATCATTTTTATAAGATCATTCAAGAAAAAAAGGATGTTATAAGAACAACCGTATATAAATATACATATATTTATATATTTATATATAAACAATATGTAAAACAAAACAAACAAAGGAAATCCTAGGTCCCTTACCTTGTTCGAAGAAGGATAAGAGGTCGGGAGAAACTTGATAGAGGCGTTGGAAAGAGAAGACCTATAGGGTTTTAGTGAAAAATGTGTTTTATATATAAATCATATATAATATATTTTTAAATAAAAGTTTCATGGAAAACCAAGGAACCTTTTTTTAAACAAATATTGGTGCACTCAGTCTTGTGGAAAACAAGAAGGAAGGAGGGGACACCCAAGGTCACGGGTGTGGAAAAAATAGAAAAGAAGAGAGTAGCGAGAGCTACTGGTGTGGTGCATGCGGGAGGAAGAAGAAGAAGGAGACATGATAGGTGTGGAAAACAACGAACAATCGAGATTTAACTGAAAAATAATCTAGAGTCTAAGGTGTGTCCGCGGGTTTTAAAAGAGATGATTAGATGAGATTAAATATTAACTCGATCAGAATGCTACAACGCAACATTGTGTTTTAAAATTTCTTGAACGGCTGATATTAGATCCCGATTGGATCAGAAGGTTGATAAAATATGGATGAGAAATTGTGGTTGCGTGGGTTTGATGGCAGAACCAATAGAACAACATAGATCTTGCGCGACGAGATCGTATGGCTTAGATCTTATTTACACTAAAAATATCAGCCCACATCGAAACAGAAGGAAATTCACAATGCCTTTATAACCTAGAGCTCCCATCATGAGCTTATAATTCCCCTACCCCTCCCCAGTACCTCCCCATACCGGGATTCTGCATGTGCTCTTCTACGCCCACCCTTGTCGTCGTGCCGCCCCACATGGTGGCATGCTCTGGCACCCTTGCACATGCGCACACCCATGAGCGCTTAGGGAATACTATGCACACCTGCACGCTTGACTTAGCAGGCACCATGCGTTCATATCCTGAGGCCATTTTCCTAGTAATGTGAGTGAGATTATAACAAAGGCCTTGAGTGGCTTGGCCTTCTAGGTTTCTCTCATCTAGGTGGTGTATTCACCCATTTTTTTAGCAAAGTAAAAGTCATTTTTTATTATACACTATAAATTTTTTATGCTTATAAGAAAATAATATAATTTCTATATCATGGTTAAAAAAAATCATAATACCAAAATTTTTATTAGTTTATAAACATTTTAGTTTCAAAACATCATGGTTAAAAATCAAGGTTTAGTGTATCATAATAGAAATCCAAACAAGTATTATATTTAGAATACAAATATACTTTTAATTAAAAAATTGTTCTTATTCATTAAAGGATGAAAACATTTCAAGGTAACATTCTAAAAAATTTGAAACACTTAAATACCTAATTCATTGAGTAAAGGTAAAATAATAAATACATCCATAGTCATTAATTTCATTTTCCAAAAGTATTATTTCAAACTCAAAAATGTGTTTCTTTATACCCAATCCAAGTAGTATCAAGTACATACTTATCTTGGTATTTCTTTTAAAACATAAGGGTTATGATTCAAACCCATTTTAAACATTAAATAATTATCCTTCTAAAATATATAAAAAGAGAGTATTACAAACTTTTCTATAGTTATAACTTCAACGCACACTTTAAACACTTGTAAAACTCATTATTCCTAGACATTTTAAATTATACCACCAGAATACCCAATGACTATAGGGTATTATAGCCGTCAGAGACTCAACAGTCACCTAAATGAGGCAATATTCGTGTTATCTTTAAGGCCTTATAAAAACATGACTAGGGTGTTCTAACTTAAAGATAACTTGGAGAAGATGGTGCTCATCATTCCTCTAATGCTTATAACGGTTGTTGTGGTTCTTCCCATACTAATGTTCATCATGACAGATCTGAAGGACCCCTACTATTTTTGTGGGATTTCTTTGTATTATTTTGTATCCCTATGATTTTAATAGGTATTTTAGGAGGTATCCTAGGGTATTTAGGTTCTTGGGTCTTGTTTTAATCTAATCATTTTCAGTGTTTCATTAAATAAAGAAAGTCTTGTGTAAGCATTGTTTTGGATAGTATGGAAATGAAATGAATTAAAACTATACAATATTGTTATTACATAAGAAATAATTTTGGGGAATCACAAAATTTATTCCACATATTTTTTCTCTCCAATATGTCTTCATTATAGGTTTATACAAATAATAATCGTAGAAGAAACTCCAAATGATTCGACCACACTTACTAAATTATAGTAAATGGTAAGAATGGAGTTCACAAATAATCAGTAGAAACCAACACTTTTTTATGAGATTCAAGTAAAATGAACTAATGTGATTTCACATGAGGAGTTAGAGGCCCAAGTATCAATTGTATTGTCAAGATTAAAATGACTAAAAATAAGTAATATAAGACTATCTCAGTGCAGTAAATGCCCAATACATCTCTACTTTTATGGATGGATAAAATGAAATTACCATCACCCTTATTTAATCCCTAATGTAAGGTATAATGAATAAGACTCATGGTTGCCTGAATTTGAGTGTCCAACCATGATGAGGAATCTATTAAGTCGTACTTGGGAATAATAATGTCATGGTTGGTGGGAATCAAATCAAATTTTATACCTACACTTTTGGAGTTAGTTATTAATCATCATTAAGGATAAAATTTATATAATACTTTTTCATAATGTCTTCATTCAAAATTAGTTTATACATATTAAAGGTTAAATATGTTTTAAATTTTATGATATTATAGGATAACATTGTATCAATATTTTTAAAAAAATATTCATTAAAATAGAACATATATGAGATTAAAATTTTATTAGGGAAACTCTATAAGTTAGTTCACTCCATTGTGAGGATTTTGTTTCTTTATAGACTTCATATGTATATTCTCCTTACCATTCAACTGGTTATAAAACTGATCCAATATCACAATTTCCATGATTCTGGAATGTACCCAACTATATCATTGTGCAAATTTTTTAACTCATTTATTGTTTAGTGAGTTTTTAAAAGTAATAGGCCACACTCATATTATTTATTTAGTTGTATACTTATATCCAGGAAGTCTAAAAACCATTCCTTCATCCTCACTCCCACACCATTATGATCAGGTCACCCCATGAATCTCACATCCGTCATAATTAGAATTCAAGTTGGAATGGTATACATCAATAAATTTATGTCATTAGTTTTATCCATCGATCTTCTTATCATTCCATATTATCCACCCTTTAAAGAAATACATTATTTATAAACCTATATAATTATACCATATTATGAACCAATTTATTATATAATCTTGTATAAAAATACCTCTTTCAATTCGTTTTTAACATTGGAAATTAATGTGTAAAAAAACCTAAAAAAAATTCCTCCATTATTCTTGTGACACACATTACTTGAACATTTGTTTTTTGAGTGATTACAAAGGGGAAAACCTATTTGGTGTTATATGTTAATATCATAAAAAAATATTTTCATAGTACTTCATTTTCCCTTTCTTATTCTATATACGCACATTGTTTGTATTTGGATCATATTATCATTAAAAAAACATCTCACATAATAGTATGTAAAATCCATTATTCTTTTAGAAACATATACCCATTAAAGGTTCTCCTAAGATTTTGAAACTAAAAAATATCAAACACTACTGGAAAATGGACCTATCCCCACGGTTTTCCTCAAAACCGTGGGGATAGGTACCCCCTATACCCACGGTTTTGGAAAACCGTGGGTATAGGTCAATTTTCAAGACCTATACCCACGGTTTTCAAAAACCGTGGGCATAGGGGGGTCTATCCCCACGGTTTTCCAAAACCGTGGGGATAGGTCTTGAAAATTGACCTATACCCATGGTTTTCAAGAACCGTGGGTATAGGGGTACCTATCCCCACGGTTTTGAGGAAAACCGTGGGGATAGGTATAGGATAAAAAACCTATACCCACGGTTTTGAAAAACCGTGGGTATAGGTTTCCCATGTGTGCGCGGGAAAAAAAATTTTCCCGCGGGAAAGATTTTTTTTTTGGCGGGAGTCCTATACCTACGGTTCTTCCCTCTATACCCACGGTTTATATAACTATATTTAACTAAATATAAATATATATACACATAATTGATAGTAGGGTAGTGGTTAGACGTGGTACTTTGCAGCGAAGAGGTCGTGGGATCGAAACCCGCCTGCAGCATAATTTTAGGATCTATACCCACGGTTTTGAAACCGTGGGTAAAAGCCATTGACACCGTGGCAATTGGCAATGTTTTGTTGACACGGTGGAAGAACACCTATACCCACGGTTTTCGAAAACCGTGGGTATAGGATGGGGACCTATACCGACGGCGTTCCAGCCCACGGTTCCCAAAACCGTGGGTATAGGCCTTTTTTCCAGTAGTGAAAATTTCATTTCTTTTATTTTTGAATATCTATTATTCTTTGGGAACTATATACTCTGCTTTATCCATGATACTTTAATTTTTCTTAAGCTTAATGCTCCGGTGAATCACCAGAGTACCCTCCTTGAAAGATGGCCTTCCCTTATTGAAGACAATGTTATGTTGGGCCCTCCATACATATGAGATAACAGAAATGGCAGCAGTAGTGAACAATGATATGTCTGATTTTCTACTGTTAAGAACTTTTGGTGTAAGTGGAAGGGGAAGAAAGCCCAAGATGGTGAAATATATCAGGTGGATCCCACCAATAATTGAATGGATCAAGGTTAATGTTGACGGGGCAGCCTCTGGTGCGTCGGGACCAGCTGGATGTGGTGGGGTGTTCAGGACCAATAGTGGCATCTTTAAAGGTTGTTTCTTCCACTACATAGGCAATGTACATGCAATTGAGGCTGAGTTGTGGGCAATGATAAAGGCGATAAGGTACGTTGATCGTTATGGTTGGAGAAAGCTTTGGCTCGAATCAGATTCTTATGTCGCTGTGCAGATTCTAAAGGAGCGATCCAGGAATGTTCCTTAGAAGATGCTCCCTACATGGATAAGTGCTTTAAAGGATGTTGAGCTTTTTTCTCGGGAGGTATCTCATGTGTACAGAGAAGAAAACCAAGTAGCGGATGTGCTCTCCAAAAGAGAAATCATAGAGACGAGTTCCATATGGTCCTTTTTGCTTCTTGATTATTGCGGTAATCTAGTTCTTAATGATGGAAATGGGGATGTGTACTCAAGGTTGTGTAAGGCCACCTCTTTTTGTGTTTCTTTGTTCTGTTTTCTTTTTTTTTATAATTTTTTGGAACAGGTCTTCACCTGGCTCTCGGAATTTCTGGCTATTTTCCATTACAATGTTAATCATTAAAATAAATTAATATCCATGATTTAAATAAAATACCAATCACTAAAAACCAGTCCTATATTAGGGAGATAATTTATATATCTAGACATGGGTGCTAACACGAAGAAAATAATGAAGTAAAAAACCTAAATAGAAAATAAAATTCAGAAAAATAGTAATGGACCAATGGATAAATGTATTAGAAAATGTTGTGGAAGATGAAACTGATAAGAGTTAGATTAAAAATAGTTGAATAAATAAATAAGAGTTAGAAATAATAATTAAAACCCCATTTAAAAATGTAAAATTGTGAGATGAATTGGATTCAAATGTTTTAGACAAAGAAATATTAAGAGAAAGAGCATAAATAATAAGAAATGTTTAACTGATTTAGATTTGTAAGGGGATGTTGAAATACATATAGAAATTTTATTAAAATATAAATCATTTAAACAAGAAAAAAAAAATCTACAAACATATTAAAAATTATAGGTACAAGAAAAAAACAACACAATAAATAGTTCAAAAATTTGAAACTCAAAAAATAGATAATATAAATAAAAATTCAATACACCGACCAAATATTAAGCTACAATGTGGAATTTGAAAGTGATGATTGAATGGTAATATGGGGGGAAATTGGATGGAAAAGATAAAATGTTTATGAAAATCTATATATGTGAATGATATAATTAAAAGGATATAGTGATATTTAAAATTAAAGGAAAAAAAATAAAAAACAAATGTAAAAAATGGATCAGATGTGGTAATAAATTCATAAGTCGTAATAAGTGATCAAAAGTAGAGGAATAATTTTGATTATAAACCAAAGAAAATGTAGAATAAGGATTTCATAGAAAATTAAATGGATAAATAGAATCAATATTCAAAAAAATCCATTTTCTATTAGTAGAAGGAAACATAATCCAAAAAAATGTGAATGTAGTTCCAAAATGTAAATATAAATTCTAATAGAATCATAAATCAAATATTCAGAAGTTAATGTTGAACTAAATAGTAGAATAAAAAACATGGATTATAATTTATAATAAATTGAAATAGATGTAATATAAGACACAAAATTTAGAATTAAAAACTATAAATAATAGCATAAACTCAAATATAAACATAAAAAAATAAAACGAAGTAAATTGAAAATAAAAAATCAAAAACATGAAGTTAAAAACTATAAATTTTAGTAGTTTAATAACTAAGAGAAGAAATGGATTAAAAAATATGTATAATTTTAAGAATAATAATAATTGGAAAATAAAATTATAAATAAAGGAAAACAAAATATAAATTAGAATAAAAAAATAAAAAAAAATCCAAACAATGGAAAGTCAGGAAACCAAATGAAAGAACCTAGTTTTTCTATTAGGTATAGATCTTTTAGTTTATTCTAGATATTTTTTGGGACCTATTTTTTATACTTAATGAGTTCATGGATGGTTCAAGTGTATTTGGGGATTATTCATGTCTTGGATCCTCGAATGGTGGAGAAAATGACTGAGTCGCATAGTTAGTATAAATCAGTAAATCCATTCCATGCAATTTCACTAACCTTATGATGGGTAGATATTTTTTTAAAGTAGTCTACATAGATCTAGTAAACCATAAATCTTGATGCACACACTTTTTCTAGGATTTTTATAAGTCCAAGCCAGGAAAATGGTTTTCCCTAACTATACGCATGGGTCTTCAAGTTCGTGTGTGTTTTATTCAATATTTAACAGATCATATAGCAAGGTTGGTGCATGGTTTCCCTAACCATGTAGCCTAACCATACGGGGTCCCATCTTAGGTAGTGAGAGGTGTACAATCATTATGTGTTTTTCCAACCATGCATCTAAACCATGCAACCTATAATTTGTGGGTGAATTTAATTTTTTTCACTTAAATTCACAAAAAACTCACCACTCCTATCCTATTTCATATTTGAAATTCTAGAGGAACCCTTTTCTCCCATTGGATCACCCATGTTCCCCATTCATTGGGTTTGATCATGATTCGACGTCTGATATTAGATTTTAGTGACATCGGTCTCGTTAGATACCTATCGGTGAGTGCTTCAACCCTTAGGATAATTTCATAATTCTTATTCATATCCTTTGTGCTATTTTAGTATGATATCTTACACCCTATTTCTAGGACTCTCGATTGTTTTTATATTTTCTCTCTATTCGGGACAAACTAATTTCCATACTGGATGAGGATCATACTATCATATTATGGTTGGGTGTATATGGATCATCCCCAAAAGTATCATCATTTAAAAATTTCCTCCATTGTAAACACACCATTTTATCTGGTAAATTCCTTTTTATTTCATAATCCATTCTTATAATAATTTTTTTGTAATCTATATCACCTTATATACATGATCATTGTGCCATTGGAGGTTATGACCTCAAAACCACTCACCCTGAGTAGGGTGTTTCCTTAGTTGTGCCTTTAGTGGATGTTATGACTATCTATGACACCGTTTGGGTGTGCCATGGCTTATAATTTATAAAGTTAAGTGATTTAATTAAATAATTGTATTTTTTAATGGCTTTCAAGTGCATAGTCATTACTTCAAACTTCTATGTTAACTATTATAGTGAATCAATAAACTTTTAAATTAATAAATGGATGTCATTTTTATAGATATAAAATTAACTTGTAAATTATAAATTAATTTCTTATCGTTTCATGTTCATACCATACCTTTTCATGCTAATTAAAGGTAATGGAATGAACATAATAATTGAATATGAAATTAATTTATTAAATGGTTTCATGTCCAACATAATATTCTCATACTAATGTAAGGTAATGTAATGAACTAGTTTGTCACATATATGAATTTTTTTAAAGTTATTTTTCATTTAATTTCCATTCTTGCTTTGTTTTGGGGGTTTCCCGTTCATTTTGGGTGGAAATGGTGAGTTTTCAAAATTTGGGCCAAACCGTGAGCCCATTTCTAGATTCAAAAATAAATGTTGTTTCTTTTATAACGTATTCATTTTTCAACATTAGTCACCAATTACGCTTCACAATTGGCATTACATGGTATATTAAAACCACTATATCAATTTCTTCCTGATAGGAATCCATAATAATGATGGATTTTGATTTTTTATTAAGGAGTTGGGCTAGCCCGTAAGTCAATTTCCTGCTTTAAATTAATTTTTATGTTTTTAATATATCATCCATTTTTTACTATTTTTTGGTGACTCAGCCCTCCACCCAAATAAAAAACCTGAGGCTCAGCCCCATTATCTATTTCGCCGCAATGAAGCTCATTTGAACCACTGATGAAGGCAAAACTTATGAGGGTTTCTAAAATCATCTAGATTTGAGAAGGTATTTATATTCTTTCATAAACCATTCCATTTTAACTCTTTTTCCCCCATTTCAGTCCCCACTTGACCTCCTAGGCCTCATTCAAGCCTCCCTATCAGTTTTAGTTGCTTGTAGATTCATACTTTTGTGGATTTGGGGTAATTTCTTCAAGATCTTTCAAGTAAGTGAATTCCTTATTGGTAACTTCCATCTTCTTTTGGTTGTATTTCATTTTCATGAAGTTACATTTTTTCCAAAAGATAGTGTTTGTACCTAGGGTTTGATTTTGTGTTTGTTGGCTCAAATATTATGGTGAAAGGATTTATTTATCTTCCTTTTGGTGTGGCAGTGGTGCGATTGATGTTTCACACCAAGTTTTGAAGGTTTTGACACTTTTGGTCGGTGATTCCATGTGTAATAATTTTTTGATGATTTATCTTGCTTGGTTTTTTAATTTATCATGTTTATAATCTATTTTTTGTGGTGCGAAAACTTTATCTGATGGATTTGGTTAAGTGTTTAATTTTATAGTTTCATTTTAGCTTGAAATTGGGTTCTTTTCATGTGTGACTCTTGGGGTAATGTTTGGGTGTATTTTATAACATATTAAAGAGATTTATTAGTGTTAAAAGGGGATGATATATAACGACCCATACTTTACATACATTGTTAATACTTCAAAATTGAAGCATACTTATTACAACATATAACAAAACCACGAAAGGACCGTATAGGTATAGTGTCTTTAGAAACTGGGAAACATAAACAACTGGTTCATAAAACGTCTACATTGTCTCCCATTTATTTCATCATATCTATAGTCCCTTTTGGAATATCTTACTTTATAACCTTCTTCCTGACCTGGGGAAATAAAACATACAAAAGGGTGAGCTCAAATTCTTAGTAAGGGTAAACAAAAGAAATATCAATCACATCATTTACATAAGCACATAACTTTTGGAAATCTTAACCTGCAAAAGAGATCATAATTTCATAACATGGGATAAATCATAGTAGTGAAATGTGATCCCAATAATCATAACTTAAAACATGAAACTTTGTGGCATACACACATAATCATAGAGAATCATTTCTTATTAGTCAAGACTCATTGCCAAGACTATCTTAGTGGACAAAGTCCATTTCTGAACCGAGTTCACTCCTCGTTTCAGTCCTGTTTCACTAAACCGGTATAACCTACCATTCCAGCCATGTCTATCTCATGAGATATAAAATCTTTACCCAATGCATTGGAGGGAGATATAGGTCCCACCCATCTCATAATGATACCATTCTTATGTGTTCCACAAAATCATAAACCATACATCATAGCATAACCCATGTAATAAAAATGGGAATCTTAAACATCGAGACATCATAAAGCAATTCATATAAGATAAAGGAATTCATAAAAATATTTCCATCACAATAATAATCAAATCAATGTAATAATAGGGATATAAACAGAACCCTATTTTATCTTAGATGGAAAATAATTTTGATAAAACACTTGAACTCCATTCTTGAGAAAAATATCCTTTCTACTTAAAAAACACTTTTCCTTTCTTAACATGTCATAAAATTCTAAACTAAAAGAAGTTGATTAAAAATAAACTTTAAAACTTTTAAAGGAAGCTTCTTGGAAATAATGTTTTAAAAATCCATTCATGCCGTATAAGTTAAAAAAACATTCTTCTCGTACTTTTGTCGGAAAAGTCAAAAAAGTACCTCGTACGAAAAACGACAAAAGATTCCTTTCATATCTTTTACTAAAAACTCTAAGAAGGGTAAAATAGGATTTAAACAATTGTAGGTGAATGTAAATAATATTATATATTGAGGAAACATGGATGTGGATGATAAAGTACACCCCAGTAAATACCAAAGCATAAACAATCTCGGATAAAAATGAGATTGTGATATTTCCCTTACCTTAGGTCCGTTTTGCTTCGAAAGTGTCCGAACCTCCTGTATAATGATTTAAATAATGTTATTGACTTATTCCAGAATCATAATTATTGTTATTATATCATATATGGTCATATTCTTAGCTTCTTAGTTGTAATATTTCATTGCCACTTGTTATTCGGGTGTTTATAACTTTTTGTTCTTATGTGGGTTTTGTCGAATAAATTCTTATTCTTCTCTTTAGGTTATAGATACCTAATTTCCAGAATGGTATTAGTGTAATATATATCATATTAATTCATTCAATTCATTTATATAATCATTATGAAATTAAGATCATGTAGAACGAGTCGCATCACATCGTGAAGACGGTATTCCGTACGTTCGCACGCGCGGTGATTTCTTTTTCCGTAGGATGGATAGATGGTGAAATAGGGTTGTTTCATACTTATAATAACATATCAGTATATGAGTGATACTGATGTTATTACTTCATAATTAAACAACTAAAGAAGAAGAAGTGGAAGAAGAAATAAAGATGAAAGAATCGGTAACAGACATTACCTCTTCTTTGAAGTGCTTCTTTGAGACCTTCTTTTAGGGCACTAAAATTGGTCTTTGAAGAAGACCAGGACCTCTAGGATTTCTCTAGGGAAGTGGAGAGGAGGACTTTTCAGGGTTTGGCCGATCTTGAAGGCTCAATGTGGTGTCAGGAAGAGGGGGAGGAGGTGCCCTTTTATAAGGGAGGAGAGGGGCTCCTTTGGGAAAACTAAAAATATTATTTTATTATAAAGTCAAGTTCGGTTTTAAATAGCTCCAAATTGATATATTTCGAAGCTAAGGTGGGGATGGGTCGAAATACTCTCATCCAATAGAATTTAGACAAGTTTAGGTATCAATTTTAACCTTATCATTTAGATTTAACTTTAAGTTAGATAATTTAACTTTTACCGTGTCTTCTTGTTTTCTTACACTATAAGGTTAATAAACTTACTATATCAAGCCAAAAGAACCCCAAGTTGTTTATTATTAATATATATATCCTTATCTAAGTCATTTGGCAGAAACTTAGATTTTTAGGAATAAAATAACAATTAGTAATATAATATTTGTTTTAAAAACTATTTTATGTCAATTTTGACACTATTTAGTAATTGATTTTTGTGAAAATCATAACAGAATGATTAGTTCTAACCAAGTTACTTAAATCAATACTAACATGTCATATTAACCTATAAAATTAGTTTAATTCATAAAAAGTCTCAAATTACTTTTATTTGGGTATTTATAACATCAATTATGTCAATATTTCACTAATAAGATAATTACTGCATCATCATTGTGTCATAAATAAATTAAATTATTAAATGACTAAAAATTACAAATAAAATACCATTATGTAGGAAATATGTTTATATTTCTAATGAATATTTATAGTCTAATTTTTCTTATGTATAACCCCATATTAAAAATGATTTACTTATTAAACTTTGATTTTAACTATTTAACCCTTCTTTAAATAAATTAATAATAAATGTCCTAATCTAATCCAAGTGGGCCTAAATGGACATATTTTATTCCTAAGGTTGTTTTTCGTCGAATTACACTTGTCCAATAGAATTAGGACATGTGTTAGGGTAATAATAATATCATTTTTACCCTTAATTACCCTATTTACTTTTAACCGTGGTAAATAAAAGTAAAAAGTTACTATTCACCAAAAATTATTTTCATCTCATTGAACCACATTTTAGTCCTTGATATTAACTGTGTCTCTCGGATTTTTGAAATTCCACTCACAGAAGCGTTAAAATTAAGTTTTATGAAAAATTCTGTTTTTTCAACTACCACTTAGTGGTTTCACTATTCATCAAAAATTGAAAGTTTTCAGAAAAATACCAAAATTTCACCCTAGGATAATTTCGATATTCCGAATCCAAAAATGAATTCCATTTTGAAAAATAAAAATTATAAAATTTCAAAAAGTGGTTATTACGATTCATAACGGCTAGTTTTAATAATATTTTAATAGCATATCGTTGTTTAGTGAAACTCGGTATTGCGTACGACGCAAGCTATCGAGGAAGGCTGTGGTTGCGTGTAAATCAATCCAAGGTAGTGTTGTGTGTAGTAAAAGATTCCTTTTATGATTTATAAAAACAAAATATTTCTCATAAAAGTCTCGGGCGTTACATTCTACCCCCCTTAAAATGAATTTCGCCCTCGAAATTCGTCACTTTGTCACAAACAGATGAGGATACCTCTCCCTCATCATATCCTCAAGCTCCCATGTAGCTTCTTCTAATTGGTGGTTCCTCCATAAAACATTCACCAAGCGAGTGGTCTTGTTTCATAGGACTTTTTCGCTACGATCCAGAATCTCTATTGGTTGTTCTTCATAAGAAAGATCTTGCTCCAGCGGTACAACTTCTGAGCTGAGTACATGTGAAGGATCAGGTATGTACTTTCTCAGGAGAGATACATGGAACACATCGTGAACTTGAGAGAGATTCGGTGGAAGCGTCAATCGGTAAGCTACCTTCCCAACACAATCCAGTATTTCGAAAGGACTGATATATCTAGGGCTCAACTTTCCCTTCTTTCCAAATCTCGTAACCCTCTTCCAGGGAGATATTCGTAAGAACACTTTATCACCCACTTCAAACTCAAGGTCTTTTCTTCGGTTGTCGGCATAACTTTTCTGTTGACTCTGAGCTGCTCTTATGTGTTCTTGAATAGATCTGACCTTTTCTGCCATTTCATCAACGAGATCAGATCCTAATAGATTTCTTTCCCCAACTTCATCCCAGCAAGTTGGAGTCCTGCATTTCTTTCCATAGAGAGCTTCATAAGAAGCCATCTGAATACTAGAGTGAAAGCTATTATTATAAGAAAATTCCACCAAAGGTAGGTGTTGATCCGAACCACCTTTGAAATCCATAGAGCAAGCTCTCAACATATCTTCTAGGGTTTGAATTGTTCTCTCAGACTGACCGTCTGTCTGAGGATGATAAGCAGTGCTGAAACTCAAATCTGTATCCAGAGTATGCTGAAGACTTCGCAAGAACTTCGAGGTAAATCTCGGATCCCGATCAGATATAATAGAAACTGGTACTCCATGCAATCTTACCACTTCCTTTACATATATCCTGGAAAGCTGATCCAGAGAGAAATCCTCTCTAATAGCAATGAAGTGTGCAGACTTGGTAAGACGATCAACTATGACCCAGATAGCATTATTGCCTTTGGATGTTTTAGGAAGTCCTGTGACAAAGTCCATAGTGATGTTTTCCCATTTCCATTCGGGTATGGGTAATGGTTGTAACATCCCCTTAGACTTTTGTCTCTCAGCTTTAACTTGCTGACAAACCAAGCATCGAGAGACATATTCAGCAACATCTCTTTTCATGCCATCCCACCAAAAGTACTCTTTCAGGTCCCTATACATCTTCGTGCTTCCAGGATGAATAGAGAATGAAGAACTATGAGCCTCATCCAGTAGCTCTTTCTTTAATTCCGAGATGGGAGGAACACAAACCCGATTCCTGAACTTTATTATCCCATCACAATCAAGGTTGAATTCAGGAACATTTCTCACCTTCTTTTGTAACTCGAAATCTTCTTTCTGTGCCTCTTTAATATTCACATGTATAGATGGTTGAACATTCATTTGAGAAAGATAAGATTTTTCCCCTTCCATTACAATTCCAAGATCCATCCATTGTAAATCCATAAATATTGGATCTTTTGTGATCCTCATCATGGATAAACTGGCATGGTCTTGTCGACTTAATGCATCTGCCAACTTGTTTGCTTTCCCAGGGTGATAATGGATTGAGCATTCATAATCCTTAATCAGCTCCAACCATCTTCTTTGACGCATATTCAGATCCTTTTGTGTGAAAATATACTTTAAACTTTTATGATCAGTATAAATGTCACACTTTTCTCCATAAAGATAATTCCTCCAAATCTTTAATGCAAAGATTACCGCAGCTAACTCTAAATCATGTGTTGGGTAATTTTTCTCATGGATTTTCAACTGTCGTGAGGCATAAGCTATCACCATATCATTTTGCATAAGAACACACCCCAATCCTATCTTGGATGCATCACTATAGATCAAAAACCTTTCTCCACTACAAGGCAGTGTGAGCACAGGTGCACTGGATAACCTTCTTTTCAACTCCTTGAAATTATCTTCACATTCCTCCGTCCAAACAAACTTAACTCCTTTCCGAGTCAACTTGGTGAGTGGATTAGATAATCGTGAAAAATCTTTCACAAAATGTTGATAATATCCAGCCAAACCAAGAAAACTTCGGATCTCAGTTACTGTTTTTGGTCTCGAACATCTTTCGATAACCTCTGTTTTTGCTGGATCCACAGATATCCCCTCTTTTGAGATTATGTGACCCAAAAATAAAACTTTTTGAAGCCAAAATTCACACTTGGTAAATTTGGCATAAATCTTCTCCTTTCTCAGGGTCTTCAATATAATTCTCAAGTGATCTTCATGTTCTTCCTTGCTCTTTGAATAGATAAGAATATCGTCTATAAAGACTACCACAAATTGATCAAGATAATCTCTAAAGACTCTATTCATCAGATCCATGAAGATAGCATGGGAATTAGTAAGACCAAATGGAATCACTATAAATTCATAGTGTCCATACCTTGTACGGAAATCCGTCTTTGGTATATCCTCCCTTTTGACCCTTAATTGATGATACCCTGAACAAAGATCAATCTTGGAAAATTATTGAGCTCCGCATAGTTGGTCAAATAAGTCATCAATGCGTGGGAGAGGATATTTGTTCTTGATAGTGATCTTGTTAAGTTCTCGATAATCAATGAAGAGTCTCATTGATCCATATTTCTTCTTAACAAATAGAACAGGTGCTCCCCAAGGTGATGCACTAGGGCGTATGAATCCCTTATCAATATTCTCTAGGAGTTGCTTCTTCAATTCATGCAACTCAATTGGGGCCATTCTATAAGGTGTCTTTGAAATAGGCAAAGCACCCGGTACGAGTTCTATTGAGAACTCAACTTCACGATTTGGTGGAAGACCCAGTAATTCCTCCGAAAAGACATCATCAAACTCCCGTAAAATGGGCATATTATTAATCGTGAGTTTCTCACCAACCATTTGAGATAAATAACCTTCATTTAGTCAAATCAAGACCCATAAGATGGAATAAATTTCCACTGGAAGGTTATGTTCATCCTTGCATCGATAGACGATCATAGTTTGATCTGGAATATGAAATGTGACTTCCCTTCTTTGGAAATTGATATGAGCTCCATATAAAGAAAGCCAATCCATGCCAAGAATCACATCAAATTCCACTATAGGAAGGATCACAAGATTTTCAGGAAGCACTTTCCCACAAACTTCGATCGGAGAAGAATTATAAACTTTTGATGCGACTGTTGTGCCATTAGGTGTTGTCACAGCTAACTAAACATCTAATTGTTGAGGTAATACGGTGATACCCTTAGAAAATTCTTCAAAAATAAAAGAGTGGGTGGATCCAGAATCAAATAAAACATTTGCTACTTTAGAGTGGATGGTAAGTGTACCTTTCACCACATCGTTATCGTACTCCACATCGCTGATAGAAATTGCATGTGAGTTTCCTTTGTCTTTAGTCTTAAGAGTTTTTTGACGTCGACCATCATCATCAACCCTTGGATTAGGGAATTTATTGGCATAATGCCCCATATCCTTGCACTTGAAACATTGAAGTGTAGTAGGTTCATTCTGTGTATCCCTTCCTTTGTTTGCATCATTAGACATCTTCTTCCCATCATCGCGGCATTCAAATTCCTGATGACCTTCCTTTCCACATTTGAAACATTTAATTGTCCCTTTAAGACAACTCCCTCCATGTTTCTTTCCACACTTTGAGCATAAGGGAAAGCTCATCTTCTTTTCAGTGTGCTCTTTAGATTTTCCTTTGAATTCCATTTTCCTCTTCTTATCAAACCCATATGACTGATGGGTTACTCCAATCTCCATCTTAACTTTGAGAGCACATCGAACGATTTCCTCGTAGCTATTGAAGTCCCTTATGGATAAGGCCCTTTGAAGACTTGGTTTTAAGCCACTAAAGAATCGATCGATCTTACTCTCAGGTTGGATAATAATACCAGAAGCGTACCTTGCAAGTCTTGTAAAATTTGCTTCATAGGTACCAACAGATTTATCATCCTTTTGCTTCAGTTCAAGAAACTCTTTCTCCGTCTTTGTTCAGAGAATACGAGGGAAGTACTTATTGAAAAACAAGTTCTTGAACTCGTCCCATTACGTGGACTCAATTTCATCCCTTTGCCTCGTATTCTTAATAAGATTACACCATTGATTAGCATCACCTTCCAAACGATACACTGCTAAGATGACTTTATCATGTTCAGAACATTGAATAACTAAAAATATCTTTTCAGTAGTACTAATCCATTGTTCAGCAACTAATGGATCAATAGACCCGCTGAAAGAAGGAGGACGCTGTCTCATGAAGGATTCAACAGAATGTTGCTCCTTCATTTTCTCGTTTGGAAGTCCTGCATGATTCATAGCTTGAGAAAGTTGTGTGAGCATGGCTACAAGATTTTTCATTCCAGCTCCCATAACGTTTGGTTACATAGGGGTACAATCATTGCATTGCCCGTCGCATTCCGCATTAACACGATTCCTTTGGGTTCCAGCCATTGACTAAAACCAAGAAGAATAGTGTGAGAAACACTAATTATAATAGGAAAACCACATAATCAAGAATAATATTTCACACTTAAGGTCTTATCCTAGGTTATTCATGGACATTTCTAAAACACTAATATTGTGTTCTATTCTTAGAATTATGCTTAGGGTTCTTACTAAGGCTTTCACATCCTAGTATCCAAAGTTTGACTATAACTTTCCTCTGATACCAAATATAACGACCCATACTTTACATACATTGTTAATACTTCAAAATTGAAGCATACTTATTACAACAAATAACAAAACCACGAAAGGACCATATAGGTATAGTGTCTTTAGAAACTGGAAAACATAAACAACTGGTTCATAAAACGTCTACACTGTCTCCCATTTATTTCATCATATCTATAGTCCTTTTTGGCATATCTTACTTAATAACCTTCTTCCTGACCTGGGGAAAGAAAACATACAAAAGGGTGAGCTCAAATGCTCAGTAAGGGTAAACAAAAGAAATATCAATCACATCATTTACATAAGCACATAACTTTTGGAAATCTTAACCTGCAAAAGAGATCATAATTTCATAACATGGGATAAATCATAGTAGTGAAATGTGATCCCAATAATCATAACTTAAAACATGAAAATTTGTGGCATACACACATATTCATAGAGAATCATTTCTTATTAGTCAAGACTCATTTCCAAGACTATATTAGTGGACAAAGTCCATTTCTGAACCGAGTTCACTCCTCGTTTCAGTCCTGTTTCACTAAACCGGTATAACC
The DNA here is from genome assembly GCA_963277665.1 of Viscum album. Taxonomy (NCBI): domain Eukaryota; kingdom Viridiplantae; phylum Streptophyta; class Magnoliopsida; order Santalales; family Viscaceae; genus Viscum; species Viscum album. The sequence continues at coordinate 593,136,477 of OY728167.1, forward strand.
TACCGTTCCAGCCATGTCTATCTCATGAGATATAAAATCTTTACCCAATGCATTGGAGGGAGATATAGGTCCCACCCATCTCATAATGATACCATTCTTATGTGTTCCACAAAATCATAAACCATACATCATAGCATAACCCATGTAATAAAAATGGGAATCTTAAACATCGAGACATCATAAAGAAATTCATATAAGATAAAGGAATTCATAAAAATATTTCCATCACAAAAATAATCAAATCAATGTAATAATAGGGATATAAACATAACCCTGTTTTATCTTAGATAGAAAATAATTTTGATAAAACCCTTGAACTCCATTCTTGAGAAAAATATCCTTTCTACTTACAAAACACTTTTCCTTTCTTAACATGTCATAAAATTATAAAATAAAAGAAGTTTATTAAAAATAAACTTTAAAACTTGTAAAGGAAGCTTCTTGGAAATAATGTTTTAAAAATCCATTCATGCCGTATAAGTTAAAAAAACATTCTTCTCGTACTTTTGTCGGAAAAGTCAAAAAAGTACCTCGTACGAAAAATGAAAAAAGATTCCTTTCATATCTTTTACTAAAAACTCTCTGAATGGTAAAATAGGATTTAAACAATTGTAGGTTAATGGAAATAATATTACATATTGAGTAAACATGGATTTTTATGATAAAGTACACCCCAGTAAATACCAAAGCATAAACAATCTTGGATAAAAATGAGATTGTGATATTTCCCTTACCTTAGGTCCGTTTTGCTTCGAAAGTGTCCGAACCTCCTGTATAATGATTTAAATAATGTTATTGACTTATTCCAGAATCATAATTATTGTTATTATATCATATATGTTCATATTCTTAGCTTCTTAGTAGTAATATTTCATTGCCACTTGTTATTCGGGTGTTTATAACTTTTTGTTCTTATGCGTGTTTTGTCGAATAAATTCTTATTATTCTCTTTAGTTTATAGATACCTCATTTCCAGAATGGTATTAGTGTAATATATATCATATTCATTCATTCAATTCATTTATATAATCATTATGAAATGAAGATCATATAGAACAAGTCACATCACATCGTGGAGACGGTATTCCGTACGTACGCACGAGTGATGATATCGTTCCTATGATCATGGAATTGTATTGGAGTGTATGTATAATATTTCAGAATCAATATAACTTTATAATAGTCATATATAGTCATTATTTACACCATTATACCCATCCAAGTAAGGTGGTGGTGGAAAATAGATTACACCACGGCGTGGAGACGGTATTCCGTACGTACGCACGCGCGGTGATTTCTTTTTCCGTAGGATGGATAGATGGTGAAATAGGGTTGTTTCATACTTATAATAACATATAATTATATGAGTGATACTGATGTTATTACTTCATAATGAAACAACTAAAGAAGAAGAAGTGGAAGAATAAATAAAGATGAAAGAATCGGTAACGGACATTACCTCTTCTTTGAAGTGCTTCTTTGAGACCTTCTTTTAGGGAACTAAAATTGGTCTTTGAAGAAGACCAGGACCTCTAGTATGACTCTAGGGAAGTGGAGAGGAGTAATTTTCAGGGTTTGGCCGAGATTGAAGGCTCAATGTGGTGTGAGGAAAAGGGGGAGGAGGTTCCCTTTTATAAGGGAGGAGAGGGGCTCCTTTGGGAAAACTTAAAATATTATTTTATTATAAAGTCAAGTTCGGTTTTAAATAGCTCCAAATTGATATATTTCGAAGCTAAGGTGGGGATGGGTATAAATCCTCTCATAAAATAGAATTTAGACAAGTTTAGGTATCAATTTTAAACTTACCATTTAGATTTAACTTTAAGTTAGATAATTTAACTTTTACCGTGTCTTCTTGTTTTCTTACACTATAAGGTTAATAAACTTACTATATCAAGCCAAACGAACCCCAAGTTGTTTATTATTAATATATATAGCCTTATCTAAGTCATTTGGCCGAACCTTAGATTTTTATGAATAAAATAACAATTAGTAATATAATATTTGTTTTAAAAAATATTTTATGTCAATTTTGACACTATTTAGTAATTGATTTTTTTGAAAATCATAACAGAATGATTAGTTCAAAAAAAGTTACTTAAATCAATATTAACATGTCATATTATCCTATAAAATTATTTTAATTCATAAAAAGTCTCAAATTACATTTATTTGGGTATTTATAACATCAATTATGTCAATATTTCACTAATAAGATAATTACTGCATCATCATTGTGTCATAGATAAATTAAAATATTTAATGTCTAAAAATTACAAATAAAATATAATTTTTTAGGAAATATTTTTATCTTTCTAATGAATATTTATAGTCGAATTTATCTTATGTATAACCCCATATTAAAAATGATTTACTTATTAAACTTTGATTTTAACTATTTAACCCTTCTTTAAATAAATTAATAATAAATGTCCTAATCTAATCCAAGTTGGCCTAAATGGTCATATTTTATTCCTAAGGTTGTTTTTGGTCGAATTACACTTGTCCAATAGAATTAGGACATGTGTTAGGGTAATAATAATAACATTTTTACCCTTAATTACCCTATTTACTTTTAACCGTGGTAAATAAAAGTAAAAAGTTACTATTCACCAAAAATTATTTTCATCTCATTGAACCACATTTTAGTCCTTGATATTGACCGTGTCTCTAGGATTTTCGAAATTCCACTCACAGAAGCGGTAAAATTAAGTTTTATGAAAAATTCAGTTTTTTTAACTACCACTTAGTGGTTTCACTATTCATCAAAAATTGAAAGTTTTCAGAAAAATACCAAAATTTCACCCTAGGCTAATTTTGATATTCCGAATCCAAAAATGAAGTCCATTTTGAAAAATAAAAATTATAAAATTTCAAAAAGTGGTTATTACTATTCATAACGGCTAGTTTTAATAATATTTTAATAGCATATCGTTGTTTAGTGAAACTCGGTATTGCGTACGACGCAAGCTATCGAGGAAGGCCGCAGTTGCATGTAAATCAAGCCAAGCTAGTGTTGTGTGTAGTAAAAGATTCCTTTGGTGATTTCTAAAAACAAAATATTTCTCATAAAAGTCTCGGGCGTTACATGATAATTATGTTTTGTTAATGAATTAGTGTAATTTGGTCCTTGAAATGGGGTTTTTGAATGGGTTTAAGGTGTAAAGTCATGTTGTACTTCTTCAAAGTGGTTAATGAAAACATGGGTTTTTCATGTGTATCTTTTGTGGTATTATATGAGGTATTTTTATAAAACTTGGGGGTGGTTTGATAAATATTATTAGGGCTGAAAATTCTGTTTTGGATTGGTATTGGTATGATTTTAGTCATGAATGAGGGTTTTGAAATGGTTTTTGTGTGCAAACCATGGTTATAATACTTGGGTTGTTTTGTGAAAAATTATAAATGTTTCATTTGGTTAAAAAAAAGTGGGAAAAGGGTGTATATGTACTATTTGGGTGAGTGTGTTCACCTAATATGTGTTTTTTAAAGTTAAAGTGTTGATTTGAGATGTTAAACATTTTTAGAATGTATTATAAATTATTGAAATGTTTTACTAAATTGTGTTGTGGGTTGTTTTGTGTGAGTTAGTTGACAAAATGAGTTTTGAAGGTGATAAGGGTATTATGTGATATGGGTGTTGGATGTCATGTGAGTTGGAATATCTTGGAATGGTTTTATAAAATCGTTTAAAGTATTTTTGGAAGTTTTCAAGAAATGTAAAAAATTTTGTGGGCTATTTTGGTGTGAGTATGTTTTCAAAATGAATTTGAATGAAAAGGGGATAATGTGACTTGTCTGATATGAAAGTGGTATTTTTGTTGAATGTGTGATGTGGAAGTGGTATTTTTATGTTGAAATTATATTTCATGGCTTGTTGAACTTTTTTTAGCACAAGAGGGAAGCCTGTGTATCTAGGTGGGTGGACATGTACTTGTATGCTAGTGATCTCGTGCGGTTTGTCCTCAGTTTCACTTAGCAAGATTGATGCTTAAAACACTAACTAAAATATCATGATGATTATGGTTGGGGACCACTAGGTTATGGTTATTTTCCCAACTAGTGTCTCATTCACAAGAATAGATATTTTTTATGGTTACATTCACCGAGATATGAGGTACCTGAGACCCACAACGAGCTAGTTCCTATGGGTTATTTCCTATTTATTGTGCTCATTATATGATTTTTTCTTACCTTAGGCATATGGTTTGATTGGATTAAAAATTCAGTAGCTTTGGAATTTATTTTAAAAGTGGTTATTCTTTAAATTATCCCACTTGAAAACTGTTTTCAATTAAAGTTTCTTTCTTTAGAAATTATAACAAGCATTTCTTATTTACAAAACATGCGATGATTTTTGTCTTAAAATGTTTATCACATGGAATCAATTAGTGGTGGTATCCTACTGGTCTTTGGATCACACCCTAAGTCCACATTTGGGTGTAATTATACTTTGTTATTTTTGTCACAGGTATGGGCACAGTTCATAGTGCCAATGGTTCGGTTTTAGCAATCCTTCGTGGTGTCTTTTTGTGGAGATGGCCTGAGGGCGGTGCCTCTTGCCATGTAAAGGTTCTTGGGATGTCTTTTCTGGGTTTTGTACATTTGTAATGGTCATTAATTTTTTTTTAAATTGTGTAATTCAGTTCTTAATTTTAATAAAGATGTTTTGGTTTGAAAAATCCAGATGTGGTTTCTTGTTTGTGTTTGTTGTTTTATGTTTATGAGTTCAAGGAAATTGTTCCCAAAATGAAATAAATGATACCCGGGAACTTGTGCCAACCCTTGGGGATTAGTAATGCCCTTAGGGACTGATCATGGACCAGGTTTGGTGCCAGTTTTGATGGAATCCATATTTGGTTCGTGACAAAATGGTATCAAAGGAGGTTCATGTTAACTCATTTAGATATGTTATTTGGGGAACAATTAGGATTGTATGAAGTTAGGATTGTTGGGAAATTGAATTCTAGTTATGGGTAGTGTTCCTGATCACCACACCTTATGACAGGATTAAAGTCTCCAGGGGAAGTCAGGACTTATCTAAGTCCTTTGGTTTTCCTGGTTTGTTGATGATTAGGGGAAATGATAAGAGAGGTGGGTTAATAGACTCAGTGAGATCACAAGGCCTGGAAAACCATGTGGAGATAGGGATATTTCCTTATAACACTCTTTGTGATGGTGAAGTGATTAGAGTATGGCCTCCAACCATATGTCTAAGTCACCCACCGAAACTAGTTTCCTCTCGCATTGTTTTGTGTTCTTTAGTTTTAAAATCTTTAAAGTTTGGGTTTAAAGAAAAAATGACCCTATTTTAAGAAGTTTAATGATTTTTTGAACTGATTTTATAATAAAGAGGGAAGGGTTTTATTTATAAAATTATGGATATAAATTTTCAGAATTTTTCTAAAATGGAAAATGGTGTGCTTACACCTCTTTTGAAAGCAGGAACTATGTAAATGTTGGTTTCCAAAAAGTGTTTCCAACAGAGTTTTCTAAACTATTGAAAGGTGTTTTAATGGGATGAGATGTTTTGAAATTGAAATGAATATGTTGAATTTGAGTTATTATTTAAATGGATGTGCCATTATATTTTTTTTAATCTGTAAATTGGGATTTTTATTTCGTGTTGAGCGGTCTTGTGAAAAAGTAAGTATTGGTTGACTGTTTTGGATTTGAAAAGTCGAAAAGATTTTTATTTTAACCTTTGGTATTTTTTTGAGTGACCACATGCATGGGGTTATATGGGATTATGGATGGTTGATGGCATGGATGGATGAGTGACGAGATGGATATGAGGAGTGTGCCCGGTGTGTCATGGAAACATTCATGTATGAGGCCCATGGGGTACCATTGGTGGATATTCTAACTGTTGAACCATTTGTTTTCAAAGAAATGTTTTTAAAGGAAAACATGATGTCTTGATGATTGGTTTGGGATGGTGTGTCTTATGTTTTTTTGAAAATATTGATATTGAGGAATGTTTTGAGTCCAAGAACCACCCTTGTTTGAATTGTGTCTTGGGTTTGTGTATGGTCGGTAAGCAGGGTTGAAGGTACGATTAGTGGTATCTTCTGAGAAATGTTTCGGGAAGCCATTACAGTGGTTCCGCTAATTTTTTTGGATCTGGTTTTGGTATTTATTGACCAATGGACCAGGTTGGTTGGGTCCTTGGGTTCTCTTGTTGGATAAGTTACACCCCCATTAAGGGTTAGTGCACAACTGAAGTGCAACCCAGACAGTTTCACTTTTCAAATTCCTCCAGTTGATCAATATAAGGAATATTTTATGGATCTTTGGAGATTGACATTTCACCAGTTCCTTTCTTTGGTTTTTGGATCCTCATGTAGAGGGTGAGGTCTCCTGAAAGGTTGAAATAAACCTTAGTATCTCAACTTACCCGAGTCATCGAAGGTGGAAGTGATATGGGGTTGTAAGTGCGGATGAGTTTGTGAATGGTGTCTGAGAGTGCCTATAGGTCCTTCATAATCTCTTTGAAGCATGAGTTCATGTTAAACCACCAACCTAGGAAATCTGGTCATGAGTAGATATTATGGATAGTTTTTGGAATCATGTGTTATTTGGGACCTGGCATAAGATCCCTTTCCTTGTATTGTTCCTATCAGTCGCAATGGTCATTTTCAGTGATTACTTGTGATGTCTTGTGCTCATTTGACTGTAAAGGTGAAGGTCGTGCAATCCTATGAGAGTCTATGTTATGTTGGGAGTATGTCTCCCTTGGAAAAACTTCAAAATCCTCTGTTTTAGAGGAAGGGGCTTATATGTGTCTTTCCCTTATGTTGTTTCTCACATGAAGAAACAATGTGTTATGTGTGTTCATCCTCTAAGCCCTTGTTTCAGTGAAATTTTGGGTTAGGGTAAAGTGTGTTTTGAAGTGTGTTTTATCTTGGTAAACCCATCGGGGTTTGCGGTGTAGTTTTTTGTAGAACCTTATGAAGAAGTTCTATTCTGGGGGTTTCCAAAGCCTAACTGCGAGGCCAGAGATGCTTCAATCATTTGAGCTCCAACCATAGGTCTCAGAGAGAAGCTGGCGCATAGTCAGGGGAAATCCCAGGGTTTTTCAATGTGTTTTTGAGAATGGTTTGAAATTTTTCTAGACAGGTTGAGCGGACGGTTTGTGCATGTTTGGTAGTAACCTTTACCTAGAAATTAATTCAATTATAAGGATCCACATAGATAGTGCATGGTTTCCCAAACTGTGTGGATTGACCGTGCGGCCATCCCAACTCTTTAAATATGGGTTCTTCCTATGTCGACCCATACTGGTCGGTTAAGATGGTTGGTTCTTATGGTGGGGAGACCCAGTATGAATCTCACGTATTTTCCTTCAAAAATTTAAAATGGACTTATACCCCTTGTACTGGAGAGTCCGTTTGGGCCTCCCCCAATTAGTGTCCTGGTTATGTCTTGAAAAATTTAGGTTTTCTTTTTTGGTGTGGAGCTCATTTGTGCCTCCCCATAATAGTAACTCATATTTGACATTGGTCTTCTCTTGGTGGTAGGTATTATTTTTCGCAACTATATAACTACCTACATCTATATTGGTTAATTTTTGGGGTTGTAGAATGCCCAACGGTTTGGTTAAAGCAAGGTAAGTATAACCTTGTTCGTTGTTGTTGTTCGTTTGGGTAAATTGATGGAATCTTGTTCGGATAGTGTTTGAGGAGTTTTATTTTGGGAAAAAACCTGAATGTGATTGATCTTTTCATGAAAAAGATTTAAGTTTTGGTTGTGAGAGTATTCCTTCCTTAATTTATCACTATAGGTGTTTTTTCCTTTTGGGGTGAAACTTGCTAACGGAGTCCATTTCATCCCTTCGGTTGGGTTTAGTTTTTTCTTTTGGCCCTGTTATGGCTATCCGAAGGTAGAATGTTTTATGGTGGGGAGAATTGTCACATAAATGAATTTTTTTAAAGTTATTTTATATTTAATTTCCAATCCTAATTTGTTTTATGGGTTTCCCATTCATTTTTGGTGGAAATGGTGAGTTTTCCAAATTTGGTCCAAACCGTGAGTCCATTTCAATATTTTAAAAAAAATTGATTCTCTTATAACTCATTCATTTTTCAATATTTTACACCCTTTCCACTTCCCAATTGGCATCCATTGGTATATTAAAACCACCATATCAATTTGGACCCCATAAGAATCCATAATAATGATTGATTTGGGTTTTTTATTATGGTATTCGGTCAGCCCGTAAGCCCATTTCCTGCTTTAAATTATTTTTTTATGTTTTCAATATATCATCCATTTTTTACTGTTTTTTTTTATTCTACCTCCCACCCAAGTAAAAAAAACCCGAGCCTCATCCCCATTATCTATTTCTCTGCTTTGGAGCTCATTTGAACCACGGATGGAGATGAAACTTCTCAGGGTTTCTCAAATCGTCTAGATTGGAGAAGGTATTTTGATTCTTTCATAAACCTTTAAATTTTCACTATTTTCCCACATTTTATCCCCCACTTGACCTCATCATCCTCATTCTATCCTCCCTATCAATTTTGGTTGCTTTTAGATTTTCTTTTGTGGATTTGAGGTGATTTCTTCAAGATCATTCAAGTTAGTGAATTCCTTCTTGGCATCTTCTATCTTCTTTTGGGTTTCTTTCCTTTTCATGAAGTTCCTTTATTTCCATAAGAAAGGGTTCGTACCTAGGGTTTTATTTTTTGTTTCCTAGGTCAAATATTGTTGTCTATGGATGGATTTATCTTTCTTGTGGTGCGGAGGGTGGTGTGGTTGATGTTTCACACCAATTTTTGAGGGTTTTGACACTTTCGGTAGGTGATTCCATGTGTAACCATTTTATGATGAGTTATATTTATTGGTTTATTAATTTATCATGTTTCTAATCTATTGTGTGTGCTGTGAAAACTATTTTTGATGGGTTTGGTTAAGCGTTTAATTTTATAGTTTTATTTTAGATTGAAATTGGGTGATTTTCATGTGTGACTCTTGGGGTAATGTTTGGGTGTATTTTATAACATATGAAAGTGATTTATTAGTGTTGAAAGGGGATGATAATTCTGTTTTGTTAAATCCTTAGTGACATGTGTGCCTTTAAAGGGGTTTTTTAATTGGTTTAAGGTGTAAATCCATGTTGTACTTCTTGAAAGTGATTTATGAAAACATGTGTTTTTCATGTGTATCTTTTGTGGTATTATTTGAGGTATTTTTATAACATTGGGGGTGGTTTAATAAATTTTCTTAGGGATGAAAATTATTTTTTGGATTGTTATAGGTATGATTTTGGTCTTTAATGATGTTTTTGAAATGGGTTTTGTGTCCAAACCATGGTTATACCTCTTGGGTTGTTTTCTGAAAAATTGTAAATGTTTAATTTGGTTAATGAAAGTGGGAAATGGGTGTATATGTACTGTTAGGGTGAGTGTGTTCACCTAATATGGGTTTTTTTAAAGTTAAAGAGTTGATTTGATATGTTAAAAAATATTATAATGTTTTATAAATTGCTTAAATGTTTTACTAAATTTTGTTGTGGGTGAGAAGCATGGTTGTGGGCTGTTTTGTGTGAGTTGGTTGAAAAAATGAATTTTGAATGTGAGAAGTGTATTATGTGATATGTGTGTGGGATGTTATATGAGTTGTAATATATTTTAATGGTTTTATAACATTGTTTAAATTATTTTTGGAAGTTTTGAAGAAATCTGAAAATTGTTATGCACTATTTTGCTGTGAGTATGTTTTCAAAATGAATTTGCATGAAAAGGGGATTATGTGACTTGTGTGATATACAAGTGGTCTGTTTTCTGAATGTGTGATGCAGAACAGGTATTTTTATGTGAAAATTATATTTCATTTCTTGTTTAACTTGTTTGATCACAATAGGGAAGCCACTGTATCTATGTGGGTGGATGTGTACTATTATGTTAGTGATCCTGTGGGGTTTGGCCTCCGTTTAACATAGCAAGATTGACGCTTAAAAAAATAACTAAACTATGAAAATGAAGATGTTTTGGGACCACTATGTTATGGGTATGTTCCCTTCTATTGTCTCGTTCATGAGAATAGATATTTGTGATGGTTACTTTCACAGAGATAGGAGGTACCTGGGACCCACATCGAGGTAGTGACTAGGGTTTATTTCTTACTAATTGTGATAATTATATGATTTGTGATTACCGTTGGAATACTGTATGATTGAATAAAAAATTCAGTAGCTTTGGAATTTATTTTAAAAGTGATGATTCTTTAAATTATCCCACTTGAAAACTGTTTTAATTTAAAGGTGCATTCTTTAGGAATTGTAACATGTATTTCTTATTTTCAAAACTGTCAATGCTTTTTGTCTTAAATTTTTTATCCCATTGAATCGCTTAGTGGTGGTATACTATTGGGATTTTTCTCACTCCTTACTTACACCTTTGGGTGTAAGTAGACTTAGTTATTTTTGTCGCAGGTTTGGGAACAGTTCTTAGTGCCAGTGGTTCGGGTTTAGTGGTCCTTCGAGATGCCATGTTGTGGAGATGGTTTGAGGGCGGTGCCTCTTTCCATGTTGAGGTTCTTGGGATGTATTTTCATGCTTTGTACCTTTTAATGGTATTTAAAAATTGTTTAAAATTGTGTAATTCAGTTCTTAATTTTAGTAAAATATGTTTGGGTTTGAAAACTTCAGATTTGTTTTCTTGGTTTCGTTTGTAGTTTTATGTTTATAAGTTCGGGTAAATCATTATCAAACTAAAATCAATGATACCCAAGCACTTATTACAACCCATGGGGGTCGAGAATTCCCTTTGGGCCTTTTCAAAGTCCAGGTTTGGTGCCAGTTTTGATGGTGACCAGATTTTGTTCGGGGCAAAATGGTATCAAAGGAGGTACATGTTAACTCCTTCGGTTATGTTATTTGGGGAACAATCGAGATAGTATAAATTTAGGATTGTTGGGACTTGGTATTCCAGTTAGGGGTAGTTGTCCTGGTCACCACACCTCATGATGGGATTTAAGTCATCGAGGTAAGTTTGGACTTATCTAAGTCCTTTGGTTTTCTTGGTTTGTTGATGATTAGGGGAAATGAAAAGAGAGTTCGGTTAATGGTATCAGTGAGATCGCAGGGCCTGGAAAGCCATGTGGAGCTAGGAATATTTCCCTAGAAAAATATCTGTGATGGCATTGTGATTATAGTATGGACGCCAAGCATATTTCCCTGTCACCCACCAAAACTAGTTTCCTCTCGCATTACTTTGTGTGCTTTAGTTTTGAAATCATAGAAGTTTGTTTTTAAAGAAAAAATGACATGATTTTAAGAATAGTAAAGTTTTTTTAACTGATTTTATAAATAAGAGGGAAGGTTTTTATTTATAAAATTGTGGAACTGAATTTTCAGAATTGTTTTGAAATGGAAAATGGTGTTCTTACACCTCTTTTGAAAGCAGTAACTATGTTAATGTTGGTTTCGAAAAAGTGTTTACAACAGAGTTTTCTAAACTATTGAAAGGTGTTTTAATGGGATGAGATGTTTGGAAATTTACATGAATAGATTTAAAGTGAGTTATTATCTGAATGGTTTTTCCTTTATAAAATTTTTTGTAAGCTGTAAATTGGGATTTTAATTTTGTGGTTAGCAGTCTTGAGAAAAAGTAATTATTGGTTGACTGTTTTGGTTTTGAAAAGTGGAAAGGATTTTTAATTTGACCTTTGGTATTTCCATGAGAGACCACAATAACGGGGTTATATGGAAGGATGGATGGTTGATGGAATGGATAGATGAGTGTTGGGATGGATATGAGGAGAGTGCCCGGTGTGGCATGGAAACATGCATGAGAGGACCAGTTTGGGATATACCTAACACTGAGAGTGGGGGGTGAATAAGTGTTGGGGAATTTTTAAACCAATTACAACTTTTATCCTTGTACCTCTTGACCTGTTAGGATCTTTATTCTCTAATTCTCTTTACCCTATCATATGCAATAGTAGAAAGCAGTACGAATATGCACACGATATTTTTTAAAGGTTCACCAATCAATAAGAGTAGCTACGTACTTGACATGCATGGATATGACCAGTGCATGGATTCTCCACTATGATGTGATATGAAATTATAGTGGAGTGGCTAGGAAAACAAATCTCTAGCAAGTGTGAGTCCCTACACTTTAGAGAGGGGTGGGAAACAATAATCTTCTCTGGATTGGTGATAGCCTAGTCCAACTTCCAGCCTCTAGCTGGTTCTTTATACTGCCTATGGAGATAGTCTTCTTCCTTCTTCAAAATGTAGGTTCTTCTCTTTGTATTCTTTACTACTCTTCACTTAATTACTTGAAAGAACTTGGCAGAAAATTATCTCTTCTTTCCTTCTTTTCTTTTCTAGTGAAACACCAACTGTACTAGACTTCTTCTTTCTTCATCTTAGTTCAACAACCAACTGCACGAAAAATTTCTTCTATCTTCTTGGCTATAATCACAAATACCAATGTGATTATTCAGGCAGTGAAGATCGGTTCAGTTTTGCATCATCTGAATCAATTTTTCTCTCTTGTTCGTGAATTCATATGAACATTCATATAGAATTTAGGTTGACCCTTTTCTACCCTATATTTATTCCTCTTATTTTCACACGTGCACACGCTTGTTTTGGTTCTTTATTTAAGTCACTTCACACACTACAGGAAAAATGACGTTTTGTGGTGGTTTAAAAACCATCGTGAAATGTGTTAGTTTTTTTTAATAATTTTCTTAATTTTTTCGAGGATTAGCGGCAATTTTTTAAAAACACCATTGCAAAATTATGGCGGTTTGGGTAAAACCACCACGAAATGAAAGGAAAAAAATAAAAAACATGAGAAACCCTAAAATCACTAAAACGACCATAACTTTTGATCCGGGTGTCCATTAGAGTGCAACGACTAGTTAAATCGAATATCATGAAGAGATATAGAGTCACGTATAATCAAAACACTGAGACGGTCTAAGGTGCAAAAGATATGAGAGTTATAAGAAAGTTTAAAAAAAATTATTCAACTTCAAACGACCATAACTTTCACTCTAGGTGTCCGTTTGGGCTCTACCACGTATCAAATAGAAGCCAGCAAAGAGAGCTATGCAAAAAAGTTGACACAAGCAAGATTCAGTCAAGTTTTTCAACCCCAAAAACCCCTATGAAGGCCTTTGAAACCTTATTTCCGTCACCGGTGTCTGGTCAAACTTGCCTTTAAAAAGACCTAACTTTCGATCTGCATGTCTGTTCAGACTCCTCCACCTTCCAGAACGTAGTTCGTTTCATGAGCTTCAGTTTCACTAGTCGCGGCATCCACATGGACTCCTGGATCATATGTTATGGCCTTTTATTGGCTATTGGGTTTGTTATGTTTTTTGATGCCTGGTTTCTAACACCTGTTCCCCGTCAGTTTTTTTAAAACGGTCGTAACTTCTAATCCACCTATCCATT